>CAWUFW010015609.1:0-352727 GCA_963921515.1 Calotriton arnoldi | reverse complement strand
GTAAACATCTGCAATGTGTCCCAACATACATGGAACACACTGTTAACCTGCATCTCCCCCTTTTCATTGCAGAGGGACAATCAACGCCCCTGCAGAGCAGACCACATCTCTTCAGTGATGATGAAGAGGACACCACACCTGTTGCCCAGACACACTCAACGGCTCGTGGACAGCCTCCACACCCCACCTCCAGGAGCAGGGCAGCTTAGCACTGCATCGCGTGACCACCACTGCAGACACACAGCAGAGGCGCACACCACCACCGCTGTCTCCCAGGACCCCCACGACCAACATGGGAATTTAACGCCGTGTGTTAGGGTGCCAGGAAAATGGCTGATCAGCTGCGAGGTGGAGAAGCCCCGACCTCATGGCAGCCAAGCTCGATGCCATGCGTGGGTGCACAGGTCCCATCAGGGGCACCTACAGTCACGGACACCACTGTCCACACCATGCACACCAACAATCCTTGGCTGACATCGCTGGGGCCATTACTCGGCTACAAGAACTGTCTAGTCAGACAGGCTCAGCGATGACAGCACAGAGTTGGCACAGATACGAATGACAATGGAGACCATGGCGCCGATGCAGGCTGGAAGTATGGCTGCCACGGCTGAACACCAGCGAGATGTAGCTGGGATCTTCCATGCCCTGCAGACCACTCATCTTACCATTGCTTGCCACCCTGAGCCTGTACCAGATGACTGCTGCAGGAACCTTGACACATCTCCGCCCCCTGACGTGTCTGTGGCACAGTGATGCAGCCTATCACCTTAAACCACAGTGTGTCAGTGGCACACAGTGATGGAGCTATCACCTTCGCACCTGATATTGTCAGTGGCACCACAGTGATACTAGCCTATCACCTTTGCACCCTGATGTGTCAGTGGCACACAGTGTGCAGCCTATCACTGTAGCACCCCTGATGTGTCCAGTGGCACACACAGTGACGCAGCCATAACCCCACCACACACCTGACACACCGGACACAGAAGACGTTTCCAGTAGAATGTGGAGGGTAATGACTGTGTGAGGAAGGAGAGAGTAGTAGCATCCGTCCCATATATGGCCTGTCCCTGCCTGGTTCTGCTCTCTGCATCATGCCCTGGAACAACACCTCCCTGTCCCAGAAACACTCTGCGACATTCACCTGGACCCATTTTGGACTGCCATATCTGCTCTGGTACCAATGAGACAGCAATCCCGGCTGCGGACTGAACTCTTCCTCTTCAGATTAACTTTGCATTCCCAAAGGACTCTAGTTGGCCACCACTGGGCAATATGTGGGCTTGAAGTAGCCATGTACTGCTCCAGCTCGACACTCCCCAGAATGTAGAATAAAACATTCCAAAATCACACAGATGTGTCATGTCTATGTTCACTCACGTATAAATGTTTTTTTGATGGATGTAGGGACATTGATTTACTATGGGGTACACCTAGTAAATGTCATCAATCATGTTTGCCTGACCCACATGGCCAATTAGATGACTGTGAAGGTGTGAACTAGCTGTGGCCTCTGCACGCAGACAACAATGCCGTTACCCCCAACGTAGCCCCACGTCATGTATTAAATAGGGCTGTGTGTAGAAATGTCAAAATTCGGTAGCAGTCCTGAAGTGATTCCCATCACATGTGACAACAGAACGTCTCAGCATACCTACTCACACATCCTGTGTGGACACAGTCCTGTTTTGGTGGACCTTGTAGTCACATGGCAAAGAAGTGGACACCATACTCACATTGCTGGAGACACGTAAGAGCACAGGTCTGCCAGCAACTATCCCCCAACTTTCACAATGTCTGGCTCACAGAGGTGGAGCTGTCAATAAGGGACTCACCCCCAATTCTGGCGTCAGTCAATCCCTCCCTGCAGCCATAAGACAAAATGCACATGTAGACACCGCGATTTGTCATTATAATCCAGCACAATAACAGTTGTACACTAGTGAAGTTGCGTGAGCTTTATTGGCATGTGCGTGTCGAATGCGGGCAGGGCAAGGGCCACAACATTGCAGACCAATGTTTAAGACACTTACAGGCAGCAAGACATGTCGAGTGCAAGTAATGTGGTGGCAAAGTGAACAAATCATACGGATCATCAACGGTCTCAGCCCACCTTGCCTTGCTGGACGAGTCATGTGATGTTTGGCGTCTGCTCCATTGGCCTGTGTCAGGGGACACGACTCACAGCCCATGGGATCTGCATAGTGCCGTAGCACGGACTGCGCTGACTGTGTGCTCTGCTGACAGTGAGCAGGGTAGGGCATCCTACAAGGTCACATGTCGTACTACATTGTCATGTGTGTACTCTCCCCCAACCCAGTTTCGATTTTAGAGCGTTGCCAAGCGGCTGTTGGCTCCCCGCCCATGGGACTGCATCACCCTTGCTGCAGGTGTGTGTACATGCGTGGATCACGCACACATGCATTCTGAGTCCAGGCGAGGCAGACATGTCACTGTTTATTGTTGGGATATGTGACCATTCCTCCAGATGCTACAAAGGTGTGGGGACCTGTGCTGTGGGTGACAATCAGTTGTGGCTGCAGGAACGTGGTTACTCGTCCATGAGTGCAAGCGCTGCTTCATGGGCGACTCATTTCCCAGAAGTACATCGTTGTTGAGGTCAAGAAGGAACACGAGGCGGGCCAAACCATTACAAGTCTGGAGCAGCTGCTCCGTCCACGCCCCGTTCCTGGTCGTAGCACAGCCCAATAGGGAAGCGCCTGTGTAGTGCTGCACAGAGGTGCAATCATGCTGCTGCTCGCCAAATATCAGGCATCCCAGCTACACAATTATCACGGTTACACTCTGTTGGTGTGGGCCAACAGAGCGCACACAGTGTAATCCAGTTCAGCTACCGTTGTGTTGGATAGACGAGCATCCATGGCCACTCGAATGTGCATGATCGACAGTGGAACCAGAGGCTGGACGCAGGTGACGTGCAAGACGGAAACTCAGGCCGGTAACTTGATGCGCCCAGCACTGCCCGTGGCAGTGATCCCAACAAATGCAGCATTGGGTGCACGGTGCAGTTCCACGTGACAGGGGTTGTGCATGTGCCGGGATTACCAGCCAGCTGCCTTTTTGGTCTCGTAGCACCGGCACTCTTCTGACAGGCGGCAGTTATGGATGATATGCCACTGCTCGGAGCAATGAGTCGTATTTGTGTGCAACGTTTGGGCGTATGGGTTATTTTACTTATGTGTCAGGAGCATCCCATGCAGGTGTACCTCAAAAGCAGGGGCAAGGTGTGTGGGTAGTGGACACGTTGGTCTTTCATTGTGCAGTTCGTGGTGTGGGAAGTCGTCAAAGATGCAGTATGGTATCTCTCGCAGGAGTGCCAGCCGCATTCAGACTAGGTGGGGTTCAGATGTCCTTCGCCTTGTGTATTGGGACAAGGCTCATTCTAATGTTAGTCTGACTACCCTTGCATTTTTGAAATGTGATGTGGCCTTGACGTTGCAATTGATGTCAGGCCTTTGGCTTAGAGTGTGCTGTGGCGATACACACAACCTTTATGTATGAGCCAAGAGCCCGATTGGCCTTGCGCTCCCTTGTACAATCTCACTCTCTTTCTCTCTCTCTCTCCCCCTCTCCCTCTCTTTCTCTCTCACTCTATCTATCTCCTATCTCTCTCTCTCTTTTGCTGCGCTCTCTGTCCTTTGATGAGCGCATGGCCTTTTTCCTTCTTATCTGGAATTTTGTTTGGCAGGCTGTGACACAGATTATTTCAGAGGACCATGTGAAAACTATTCAAACTAGTTGTTTTGTGTTTATTTCTGAATAAAAACCAAATTATTTGCAAATTCTGAGATAGATATATGATTCTCATTTTTCTGACAACACATGTATGTTTGGGTGTTGTGGTATGCGACATCAGGCATTGTTTGTTTATGATTTGCATGCGTTGATGTGACATATCTTTGTCCGGGGAGTGGGGGTGCCGGTGGGAGCCCAGGTGGGGGGTCTGGGGTTGTGTAGGTGGGTGTTGTTGCCCTCTTGGGGCTCCGGGATGCATGGTCAGTGGCTCCATGGCATCTGTTGTTCTTCATGTGTGGCTCTGGGCTGGGCTCCCTTTGATGGTGCAGGTTGTGTCGTCTGACTTTGCACCAGGTCCGTTTGAGTGTTAGATTCATGCTGCTAACGCCTTATCGCATGTTTTGTGATCTTATCGCCCACGTCTGGCTGGTTGTTGAGAATAGTGAGGTGTGGTGTTGTCGGCGGCTTTTTGCTCGGGAGCGCCTACTCTGCATCTCGTAGCGATGGATTGGCAGGGTCATCTTTGGCGATGTTTTTGAGGCTGCTATTGCAGGTGACTTCTTGGTGTTATCGACATTGCTTCCAGCTTGTGAATAGGGTCAAGTGAGTTAACTGGAAGTCTACTGCTGGTATTGAAAGTGATTGTTTCAGTCTGCATGTCAGAATTTTCTAATGAAATAGAAGAGGATTTGAGATCTCACTTAAAACATGCACTACATTTTCTTTTTGCAGCACTAACCATAATTTCTATGGCAAAATGAACCCCCTCATTTTGTTCCTTTTTAAATTAAATGTTTTAAGTGTTACCCGTTTATTCCAATCAAGATGGCTTCAGGTGTGCCATACTTTTGTCATAAGTAAGGCTGTTAGCACTCTAGTTGTTCTTTAGAACACTCTGGGAAGCTGCAGTAGAACACAAAGGCATCAACTGACAGGCTGCTCCTGTTGAAATATAACAGGAAGATATTTGAGATCTCACTTAAAACATGTCCTAATTTTTCTTTCTACAGCACTAACCATAATTTCTATGGCAAAATGAACCCCCTCATTTTGTTCCTTTTTAAATTAAATGTTTTAAGTGTTACCAGTTTATTCCAATCAAGATGGCTTCAGGTGTGCCATACTTTTGTCATAAGTAAGACTGTTAGCGCTCTAGTTGTTCTTTAGAACACTCTGGGAAGCTGCAGTAGAACACAAAGGCATCAAATGACAGGCTGCTCCTGTTGAAATATAACAGGAAGATATTTGAGATCACACTTGAAACATGTCCTAATTTTTCTTTCTACAGCACTAACCATAATTTCTATGACAAAATGAACCCCATCATTTTGTTCCTTTTTAAATTAAATGTTTTAAGTGTTACCAGTTTATTCCAATCAAGATGGCTTCAGGTGTGCCATACTTTTGTCATAAGTAAGGCTGTTAGCACTCTTGTTGTTCTTTAGAACACTCTGGGAAGCTGCAGTAGAACACAAAGGCATCAACTGACAGGCTGCTCCTGTTGAAATATAACAGGAAGATATTTGAGATCACACTTGAAACATGTCCTAATTTTTCTTTCCAGAGCACTAACCATAATTTCTATGACAAGATGAACCCCATCATTTTGTTCCTTTTTAAATTAAATGTTTTAAGTGTTTCCAGTTTATTCCAATCAAGATGGCTTCAGGTGTGCCATACTTTTGTCATAAGTAAGGCTGTTAGCACTCTAGTTGTTCTTTAGAACACTCTGGGAAGCTGCAGTAGAACACAAAGGAATCAACTGACAGTCTCTGCCCTTGTTGGATGTACATGTTTTACTGAGAATGTCAGACTTCATTCTCACATGACTGAGAAAGATAATGTGAATTTACAGAAAATATGCTCTCATTTTAGCTTCTGGGGCACCTTCCAAAATTGTATGGGACAAGCATGTGAAAATAGTCTTCTCTCAAACATGATTCATGATATCCCAGCAGAAGGTTTTTCACAGGGTAAAATCACCTTAGAACACACCACAATTCCTGAAATTAGTATGGTACCATCAACAAATGAATTCTAATGTAACTAAAGTCTGTTATCACCCTTTATAGTTCTCCTTTTGGTAAACCTCAAAATCTTCGATTCACTACAATGCATTTCAATGGTACTATCATTTATATTGGTCCCAAGATGGCTGCCAGCAATTCCAGGATGAAGTGCTGACAGCCAATCAGATCTCACGATGACATGTGTGGTTAGGCTCCGCCCAGATATATATGTGTTTTTACTTTTGATTTTCTCAGCAACTACTGAGCAGATTTACACCATTTAACAAAAGGGTTCTTTTTGAACCAAGAACTACCTCTTTGCCAAATTTGGTGTAATTCCGTTCAGCAGTTCGGGCTGTAGCCTTGCATAAAGTTTCCTATGGGAAATTGATTTTTGACTCTTATTTTTTAATTTCTCCACAACTACTGAACGGATTTACACCATTTAACAAAAGGGTTCTTTCTGAACCAAGAACTACCTCTTTGCCAAATTTGGTGTAATTCCGTTCAGCAGTTCGGACTGTAGCCGTGTCTAAAGTTTCCTATGGGAAAATGAATGGGAAAACACGTTTTGGGACCCCCTTTTTCTCGGCCCCCGCTTAACGAATCACCCTGAGACTTTCAGGGTAGGAGCGGACCGGAGCGGGCCATAAAGTTTGAAAATTTCGCGAAGATTCGTCAACCAACGCAAGAGTTATTTCAAATAGAATGTCGCGGATTTCCTATGGAAAATAGGTCCTAACTATAACTATCTACTGGCGACCGCCAGTAGATAATATATATATATATATATATTATCTACTGGCGGTCGCCAGTAGATAGTTATAGTTACAACCTATTATCCATAGGAAATCCACGACATTCTATTTGAAATAACTCTCTTGCCGGTTGACGTATCTTCGCGAAATTTTCAAACTTAGTGGGGCGCTCCGGTCCGCTCCTACCCTGAAAGTCTCGGGTGATACGTCAAGCGGGGCCGAGAAAAGGGGGTCCCAAACGCGTTTTCCCCATGCATTTTCCCATAGGAAACTTTAGACACGGCTACAGCCCGAACTGCTGAACGGAATTACACCAAATTTGGCAAAGAGGTAGTTCTTGGTTCAGAAAGAACCCTTTTGTTAAATGGTGTAAATCCGTTCAGTAGTTGCTGAGAAAATCAAAAAGTAAAAGTACATATATATCTATGGGCACGGAGGATTCGCACACCCTCCCGATCACGAGCTGCATGTTAATTGGCTGTCAGCTGGCTGTCAACATTCCGATTCAGGAAATGTTGGCAGCCATTTTATCCTCGGTAGAACCGAGGGACAGAAACAAGTGCGCAAAGCGCACAAAGGGGAGGGTAGAAACACCCTGACCCCTAGGTTTGCTCAGGGGTCCCACAAGGACCCCTGGGCAAAAAAATTTTTTTTTTTTAAAAATCGGCAGGATGCGCTCAGGGAGCGCGAACCCTGCCGAAAAAAAATCGAGCGCGGTCTCCGCGCTCGATGTTAATTGGCCCCGGGTGGCCCAAGTCCCGGGGGCATGCTGAGGGGTTAATTTTATGTGTGGGGGCCTCTAAGGGCCCCCAAGCCCAGGGACCACCACCCCCGGGGCTTTATGTACAATGGTGCGGGAGGGCTCTGAGCCCTCCCGCAGCCCGAGACCACCACCTCCCGGGGCTTCTTTTTTTATTAAAAACCTGTGTGGGGGCTCCAGCCCCCACACGCCCGAGACCACCACCTCCCGGGGCACTAAGAAAAATTACAATGGGGGTCCGTTTTGGACCCCGGAGCCCAGGGACCACCACCTCCCGGGGCTGTGCACTGAATGGGAGGGGGCCGCGCGGCCCCCTCCTGGAGCCCTTGATGGCCCTGGGGACCACCACCCCCAGGGCCGGCTCCTGCAGTGTCCCGGGTGCCTACCCCCGGGACACTGCTGTTTGCAATGACAGGACGGGAGCCTCGCGGCTCCCGTCCTGTCATTGCAAACTTGCTTTGGATATTGGAAGAGAGGCAGGAAACCTGCTCTCTCTTCCAATATCCAAAGCCGATTGCTTTCCACATGGGGAGCTGCATCTTAGCAGCTCCCCATGTGTACAGCTGAATGCCGGCTCCCGTAGGACACTGGGAGCCGGGCGGGACTGTGGGGGATTGGGGACCCCCACAGTCCCCAACGAGAGAGCCAGCCCGGGGGATGGGGTCCCGGGGCAAGTAGTGGCCCGGGAGGAGGCCACGCGGCCCCTCCCCCAAATTTTTTTTAAAAAAACGATCGGGCCCGCAGGCCCCGCCCCTTCCTTCACCACTCTGCAAACGCGCCCCTGGCGCGTTTGCAGAGAGGAACAATTCCCCTTGAATACTGGGGGTCCCTGGGGGCCAACTAGCCCACCAGGAACCTCCAGTATGCGCCAGGGAGCTGCCTTGCAGAGAGGTGTACAGAGGCCACGCCCCTTTTACACCTCTCTGCAACGCACCTCTATGGCGCTTTGGAGGTATATGGTGGGCTAGTTGGACTCCGGGGACCCTCAGGATTCAAGGGGACTTAATCCCCCAACTTAAAAGCGCGCCACGGGCGCGTTTGCACAGTGGTGAAGGGAGGGGCGGGGCTTGAGGTGACATGTGTGCAAACAGGCCCCGTGGCGCGTTTTAAGATGGGGAATTAAATCCCTTCAATCCTGAGGGTCCCTGAGGGCCAACTAGCCCAACAGGTACATCCAGAAAGCGCCACAGAGCTGCGTTGCAGAGAGGTGTAAAAGGGGTGTGGCCTCTCTACACGTCTCTGCAACGCAGCCCCTAGCGCATATTGGAGGTTCCTGGTGGTCTAGTTGGCCCCTAGGGACCCTCAGGATTCAAGGGAACTTAATCCCCCAACTTAAAACGCGCCACGGGCGCGTTTGCAAAGATGTCACCTCAGGCCCCGCCCCTCCCTTCACCATTGTGCAAATATTCCTCTAAAATCAGCCGAAATAGGAATTCCGATTTACTCACCTGTTATAAGGAGAGACCTCAGTGCTGTATCTTTCAGCCCAGTACTGGTCCTGAAAAGTAATTTTAACCGTACTTACCGGTAACTTGAATTTCCTTCATAGGCTAACATTGACTGGTTTCACTTGGAAATTCTTCTAAGTGTGGAGTTTTGGAACTTTAAAATATTCCTCTAAAATCAGCCGAAATACGAATTCCGATTTACTCACCTGTTATCAGGAGAGACCTCAGTGCTGCATCTTTCAGCCCAGTACTGATCCTCAAAAGTAATTTTAACCGTACTTACCGGTAATTTGAATTTCCTTCATAGGCTAACATTGACTGGTTTCACTTGGAAATTCTTCTAAGTGTGGAGTTTTGGAACTTTAAAATATTCCTCTAAAATCAGCCGAAATACGAATTCCGATTTACTCACCTGTTATCAGGAGAGACCTCAGTGCTGCATCTTTCAGCCCAGTACTGATCCTGAAAAGTAATTTTAACCGTACTTACCGGTAACTTGAATTTCCTTCATAGGCTAACATTGACTGGTTTCACTTGGAAATTCTTCTAAGTGTTGATTTTTGAAACATACAAATATTCCTCTAAAATCAGCCGAAATCCGAATTCTGATTTACTCACCTGTTATCAGGAGAGACCTCAGTGCTGCATCTTTCAGCCCAGTACTGGTCCTGAAAAGTAATTTTAACCGTACTTACCAGTAACTTGAATTATCCTTCCATAGGCTAACATTGACTGGTTTCACTTGGAAATTCTTCTAAGTGTGGAGTTTTGGAACTTTAAAATATTCCTCTAAAATCAGCCGAAATACGAATTCCGATTTACTCACCTGTTATCAGGAGAGACCTCAGTGCTGCATGTTTCAGCCCAGTACTGATCCTCAAAAGTAATTTTAACCGTACTTACCGGTAACTTGAATTTCCTTCATAGGCTAACATTGACTGGTTTTCAGCAAAAAGTTTCAAAGTGTTGATTTTCACAAACTACAAATATTCCTTAAAAATCGCCTGTATGACTTAAACGCATTCTTTCAACTGTTTACAGGAGATGCACCAGTGCTGGATCCAGGATCCAACACTGAGTAAGAAAAAGTAACGATAACAGTTTTTACCTGCTAAGTGAATTTCCTTCCATAGGATAACATTGGTGATTCTATGAGAAAAGTTTCAGTGTCAACTTTTAAAATACAATAATATTCCTTAAAAATCACGACTGTAACCAAAACGCTTTTACTCAACTGTTTACAGGAGATGTACCAGGACTGAATCTAGGATCCAGTCCTGTGGTTACAAAAGTAATCCATAAAGTAACTAATTGCATTTAACTAGAAATTCACATTGAGCTGAATGTTGCATTGTGTTTGAAAATGTGTTGCCCATTGCAACAACTGTAACTACTGTACTTAAAAGTCTATTGCCTATCTGCAAAGTATTTAAACTAAAGTAATTCATTCTGAGAAAGTATTTTTGTAATGTAATGTATAATGTAATTACAATGTAATTTGACAAATAAAATATGTAAAAAAAAATTGTTTCTAAAAATGTAGTAAATCAGTATGAAAAAAATTAATATAACAATTAATACATTTAAAAATTGTCATTTACAAAACCTTTGAAATTCACTGAAAAAACCGTAGGTTTCAGGCACGTTATAGTTAGAAATTAGCATTTAAAAACCTTTGAAATTCACTGAAAAAACCATAGGTTTCAGACACGTTATAGTTACAAATTAGCATTTAAAAAACCTTTGAAATTCACTGAAAAAACCATAGGTTTCAGACACGTTATAGTTACAAATTAGCATTTAAAAAACCTTTGAAATTCACTGAAAAAACCATAGGTTTTAGGGACAGTTATAGTTACTTGGACATTGCACTCGTACAAAACCCGTGAAATTCCCCCGTTATAGTTAGTTCAGCTAACTATAACTCGCGCTCCGCAATGCACTGCTGATGACGTCACATATTACATCACTCATGACATGGTCAGTGACATCACTGATGACATCACTGATGACATCTCAAATGACATCACTGATGACATCATCCACGTGATAATCTGATGCACCTCCTCACACCCTAATATAATCTTTGATACACCCACTCTAAATTACAGACTGCCATTCGCAAAACCATAGACACTCCAACACCAATAACTACATACCCACTCACTGATTCTTAGGTCTACACACACACATCCACTCACTCACCCGTACAGTCACTCATACTTACGGTCACTCAGTACAGGACTATCATATGCACTCTTACTCCTATATAGACACTCAAACAACGCCACTCATCCATAGAGATACTCACACACCTAGTCAGTCATGCAAATAATTAAACACACTGCCATTTACTCACCTATACAGTTATACACACACCAGCTCACTTACTCATACAAATAGTAGCACATTGTTACACTCTTATACAATCACTGATACAAGCACACAATCATCCATACAGCCACTATCACAATCACTCACTCTTGCTTATAGCTATTTATATACTCCAACACACATATATACTGCCTTTCACATATGTAGTTACTCACACATGTACCACTGGGACATACATTCACTCACTAACACACTCTTACACACACTTACCCACCCATACAGTCTATCACAGATGCACTCTTGAAACCATCCACCCAGTGAATCACCCACTCACACATCTATGCACAGAGTTGCACACACCCCTCCCACACAAACACTCAGGCACCCATACAGATACTCAGACAAGCATTCAATAACTCATATAGAAAATCATTTAGCTATTCACAAACACATGCAGCCACTTACACAGCAACAGACAGACGGATACAGACATACACCCAGTTTAGTCACTAACCCATGCATTCAGTAAGATACGTTAAATCACTCACTTATAGAGTCAGTCACGCACCTACTAAATCATCCATACAGACACTTAGACACCCACTCATTCTTCAATACGTCTTTTCCTATATATTTTAAAAATATTTAAACTTTACAGAAACACACAGTCACTGGATGATGTCATCAGTGATGTCATTTGAGATGTCATCAGTGATGTCATCAGTGATGTCACTGACCATGTCATGAGTGATGTAATATGTGACGTCATCAGCAGTGCATTGCGGGCGCGAGTTATAGTTAGCTGAACTAACTATAACGGGGAATTTCACGGGTTTTGTACGAGTGCAATGTCCAAGTAACTATAACTGTCCCTAAAACCTATGGTTTTTTCAGTGAATTTCAAAGGTTTTTTAAATGCTAATTTGTAACTATAACGTGTCTGAAACCTATGGTTTTTTCAGTGAATATATATATATATATATATTATGCTCCTAGAGTTGCCCCTCAGTTAAGCAGCACTCGAGACATCAGAATGCTGCCATCAGCCTTTATTGGTATGGAGGGAGTACGCTTGCCGATACATTTGAACAGCTGACTCGTCGACAGCCTGATGCGTTTCAAAGTTCCACTTCTTCCTCAGAGTCTGACGAGACCAGGAAAGTGCATGACGATCTCTATTTCCGCTATTTATGCAATATGGCACGCCCTCAAATGGGCTGCTCTTATGAGTCAGTGCACAGCATTCTGGGAAATAAAGTCCCGAAATATTAGTCCACAAATCGATGCACTTGCAGTCTCTGTACCTTTAGAGCCCACGATTGGGCCTCAGCAGACGTATCCATCCTCAATCCATTTCTGATGCTCCACAGTTGAAACTCAGCAATTGCCAAGTTCCGTGGCCCCCATTCACGCGGGGTGGTGCATGCTTGGCGGCAGGACGGCTGCCCATAGATTATGATCCTAGAGTTGCCCCTCAGTTAAGCAGCACTCGAGACATCAGAATGCTGCCATCAGCCTTTATTGGTATGGAGGGAGTACGCTTGCCGATACATTTGAACAGCTGACTCGTCGACAGCCTGACGCGTTTCAAAGTTCCACTTCTTCCTCAGAGGCTGACGAGACCAGGAAAGTGCATGACGGTCTCTATTTCTGCTATTTATGCTATATGGCACGCCCTCAAATGGGCTGCTCTTATGAGTCAGTGCACGGCATTCTGGGAAATAAAGTCCCAAAATATTAGTCCACAAATGGATGCACTTGCAATCTCTGTACCTTTAGAGCCCACGATTGGGACGCAGCAGACGTATCCATCCTCAATCTATTTCTGATGCTCCACAGTTGAAACTTAGCAATTACCAAGTTCCGTGGCCCCCCTTCACGCGGGTGGTGCATGCTTGGCGGCAGGACGGCCGCCCATAGATTATGCTCCTAGACTTGTCCCTCAGTTAAGCAGCACTCGAGACATCAGAATTCTGCCATCAGCCTTTATTGGTATGGAGGGAGTACGCTTGCCGATACATTTGAACAGCTGACTCGTCGACAGCCTGACGCGTTTCAAAGTTCCACTTCTTCCTCAGAGGCTGACGAGACCAGGAAAGTGCATGACGGTCTCTATTTATGCTATATGGCACGCCCTCAAATGGGCTGCTCTTATGAGTCAGTGCACGGCATTCTGGGAAATTAAGTCCCGAAATATTAGTCCACAAATGGATGCACTTGTAGTCTCTGTACCTTTAGAGCCCACGATTGGGCCTCAGCAGACGTATCCATCCTCAATCCATTTCTGATGCTCCACAGTTGAAACTCAGCAATTGCCAAGTTCCGTGGCCCCCATTCACGCGGGGTGGTGCATGCTTGGCGGCAGGATGGCCGCCCATAGATTATGATCCTAGAGTTGCCCCTCAGTTAAGCAGCACTCGAGACATCAGAATGCTGCCATCAGCCTTTATTGGTATGGAGGGAGTACGCTTGCCGATACATTTGAACAGCTGACTCGTCGACAGCCTGACGTGTTTCAAAGTTCCACTTCTTCCTCAGAGGCTGACGAGACCAGGAAAGTGCATGACAGTCTCTATTTACGCTATTTATGCTATATGGCACGCCCTCAAATGGGCTGCTCTTATGAGTCAGTGCACGGCATTCTGGAAAACAAAGTCCCAAAATATTAGTCCACAAATGGATGCACTTGCAATCTCTGTACCTTTAGAGCCCACGATTGGGCCTCAGCAGACGTATCCATCCTCAATCCATTTCTGATGCTCCACAGTTGAAACTCAGCAATTACCTAGTTCCGTGGCCCCCATTCACGCGGGGTGGTGCATGCTTGGTGGCAGGACGGCCGCCCATAGATTATGCTCCTAGAGTTGCCCCTCAGTTAAGCAGCACTCAAGACATCAGAATGCTGCCATCAGCCTTTATTGGTATGGAGGGAGTACCCTTGCCGATACATTTGAACAGCTGACTCGTCGACAGCCTGACGCGTTTCAAAGTTCCACTTCTTCCTCAGAGTCTGACGAGACCAGGAAAGTGCATGACGGTCTCTATTTCAGCTATTTATGCTATATGGCACGCCCTCAAATGGGCTGCTCTTAAGAGTCAGTGCACGGCATTCTGGGAAATAAAGTCCCGAAATATTAGTCCACAAATGGATGCACTTGCAATCTCTGTACCTTTAGAGCCCACGAATGGGCCTCAGCTGACGTATCCATCCTCAATCCATTTCTGATGCTCCACAGTTGAAACTCAGCAATTACCAAATTCCGTGGCCCCCATTCACGCGGGGTGGTGCATGCTTGGCGGCAGGACGGCCGCCCATAGATTATGCTCCTAGAGTTGCCCCTCAGTTAAGCAGCACTCGAGACATCAGTATGCTGCCATCAGCCTTTATTGGTATGGAGGGAGTACGCTTGCCGATACATTTGAATAGCTGACTCGTCGACAGCCTGACGCGTTTCAAAGTTCCACTTCTTCCTCAGAGGCCGACGAGACCAGAAAAGTGCATGACGGTCTCTATTTCCGCTATTTATGCTATATGGCACGCCCTCAAATGGGCTGCTCTTATGAGTCAGTGCACGGCATTCTGGGAAATAAAGTCCCGAAATATTAGTCAACAAATGGATGCACTTGCAATCTCTTTACCTTTAGAGCCCACGATTGGGCCTCAGCAGACGTATCCATCCTCAATCCATTTCTGATGCTCCACAGTTGAAACTCAGCAATTACCAAGTTCTGTGGCCCCCATTCACGAGGGGTGGTGCATGCTTGGCGGCGGGACGGCCGCCCATAGATTATGCTCCTAGAGTTGCCCCTCAGTTAAGCAGCACTCGAGACATCAGAATGCTGCCATCAGCCTTTATTGGTATGGTGGGAGCACGCTTGCCGATACATTTGAACAGGTGACTCGTCGACAGCCTGACGTGTTTCAAAGTTCCACTTCTTCCTCAGAGGCTGACGAGACCAGGAAAGTGCACTGACTCATAAGAGCAGCCCATTTGAGGGTGTGCCATATAGCATAAATAGCGGAAATAGAGACCGTCATGCACTTTCCTGGTCTCGTCAGCCTCTGAGGAAGAAGTGGAACTTTGAAACGCGTCAGGCTGACTACGAGTCAGCTGTTCAAATAGCGTTATTCCCCAATTTACAGCAATGAATGAACACTGGGCCATGTCATGTTGTCATTGAACAAAGTTGGTGCATTTTGGGGCCTGTAGTTGAACCCTCTTGCCTCGTGACCACAAGGATCATTATTACACTCACCTGTGAATAAGGCGTGATGACGCTGAAACGCGTAAGGATAAATGAGTGTTTTTCAATGCTGCCGCTTCAGACGAATAAAGTCTTTTCTTGCATGGAAGTCGGAGTGGGTCTCTGATTCTCTGTTGTTCTATTCAAACAGGATCCTCCGCTCCTGCTCACAGAGCCCGCCCTGCAGAGTTGGTGGCCCCCAGTAAAACGGAGAACGTTTTGGGAATATTATGGAGGGGGCATGACTCGCTCAAAACGCACCAGCCTTCGGATTTCCATAGGCACTGGTAACGTAATTGAGAAAGGGAGAAGGGGGAGATGTCTCTCTCCTTGAGAACTCCGCAATGCAAGTGCATATCATGGACAGTGGCAGCATAATTGTGCACTTGCGATTGATTTAAACTGGCTGCACCTCCAATTTTGGACTGTTTGTGACATTGGGGAATAACGCTATTTACAGCAATGAATGAACACTGGGCCATGTCACGTTGTCATTGAACAAAGTTGGTGCATTTTGGGTCCTGTAGTTGAACCCTCTGGCCTCGTGACCACAAGGATCATTATTACACTCACCCGTGAACAAGGCGTGATGACGCTGAAACGCGTAAGGATAAATGAGTGTTTTTCAATGCTGCCGCTTCAGACGAATGAAGTCTTTTCTTGCATGGAAGTCGGAGTGGGGCTCTGATTTTCTGTTGTTCTATTCAAACAGGATCCTCCGCTCCTGCTCACAGAGCCCGCCCTGCAGAGTTGGTGGCCCCCAGTAAAACGGAGAACGTTTTTGGAATATTATGGAGGGGGCATGACTCGCTCAAAACGCACCAGCCATCGGATTTCCATAGGCACTGGTAACGTAATTGAGAAAGGGAGAAGGGGGAGATGTCTCTCTCCTTGAGAACTCCGCAATGCAAGTGCATATCATGGACAGTGGCAGCATAATTGTGCACTTGCGATTGATTTTAACTGGCTGCACCTCCAATTTTGGACTGTTTGTGACATTGGGGAATAACGCTATTTACAGCAATGAATGAACACTGGGCCATGTCACGTTGTCATTGAACAAAGTTGGTGCATTTTGGGGCCTGTAGTTGAACCCTCTGGCCTCGTGACCACAAGGATCATTATTACACTCACCTGTGAACAAGGCGTGATGACGCTGAAATGCGTAAGGATAAATGAGTGTTTTTCAATGCTGCCGCTTCAGACGAATAAAGTCTTTTTCTTGCATGGAAGTCGGAGTGGGGCTCTGATTCTCTGTTGTTCTATTCAAACAGGATCCTCCGCTCCTGCTCACAGAGCCCGCCCTGCAGAGTTGGTGGCCCCCAGTAAAACGGAGAACGTTTTGGAATATTATGGAGGGGCATGACTCGCTCAAACGCACCAGCCATCGCATTTCCATAGGCACTGGTAACGTAATTGAGAAAGGGAGAAGGGGAGATGTCTTTCTCCTTGAGAACTCCGCAATGCAAGTGCATATCATGGACAGTGGCAGCATAATTGTGCACTTGCGATTGATTTTAACTGGCTGCACCTCCAATTTTGGACTGTTTGTGACATTGGGGAATAACGCTATTTACAGCGATGAATGAACACTGGGCCATGTCACGTTGTCATTGAACAAAGTTGGTGCATTTTGGGGACTGTAGTTGAACCCTCTGGCCTCGTGACCACAAGGATCATTATTACACTCACCTGTCAACAAGGCGTGATGACGCTGAAACGCGTAAGGATAAATGAGTGTTTTTCAATGCTGCCGCTTCAGACGAATAAAGTCTTTTCTTGCATGGAAGTCGGAGTGGGGCTCTGATTCTCTGTTGTTCTATTCAAACAGGATCCTCCGCTCCTGCTCACAGAGCCCGCCCTGCAGAGTTGGTGGCCCCCAGTAAAACGGAGAACGTTTTTGGAATATATATATATATATATATATATATATATATATATATATATATATATATATATTATAATCCAATCCTGACGGCGGCGAACAGACAGGCACTGACTCTGTGAAATGATGACAACAAGAAGTTTAATCCAAACAACAACCTAGATGCGTTTCAGCGGCGTACCGCCTTGATCACTACATCAGGTACATTCTAATGTGCTGTGTTAAATGCACCATTTCCACAGGGTTGTCACAGCAACCACGGCCTTACAATGGATATAGAAGTTTCCTATAGCCATTAACACATGACTGTGCATTTTACTCGTAATGTGAAAATAAAAATAAATATAAAAAAGGAAAAACAAAATTATTGTTAATGTATCCCAACATTATCTGCACAATAGTGCTTTTAAACAATATGAAAAAAAGCAACAAGTGAAATAACAAACATTTGTGACATCTTCCCTGGCATCATGTATAGACATGGAAGAAATAGCGTTACCTATATCACCTAAAGGTTACAGAGGCGGAGTTGTTGGAGACAAACGGAGCTAATGTGCAAGCTAAGTCACTGACTATAATTAATATTTATTGGCAGATGGGTGCACGCACTTACCCAAATAAATGTATGTCTGATAAACTAAAGTATATATACATACCGCATGGTTGCGGTGAATATAAGGCTAAGTAGCCTATGGAGGTGCAGCTGTCATGCCCCAGTGGGCATAGGTTGCAGAAGCTTCCCATTCGTGTGCCTAAAATCCACACCTATAACCAGGTAAGTGGGCGCTATGTACATGTGGAGGGGCCATAAGGTGAGTGAAAAACGGTGTAAAAGTAAACATAAGGGTAAAATAAAGTGAATGTGACCTAACGTTACAGAGACTGGGTCTCGAGCAAGACAAGCAGCAATGGCAAATTACAGATGCACACTTAAGGCCTCATCCGCATTCATTCCATTCGGGATTTTGGAATTGAAGAGGATGATATAGCGTGGTTCCAGCCTTCTGAGGGCCAACTGTCTGTTTCCGCCCCTGGGGTTTTTGGGGACGGTATCCACCACATAGAAGGATAAATCCTGCGCCTTACCACTATGTGATGTGTTTATGTGCCTGGCCACAGGGTAGGATGGGTCATTATTAGAGATGGCCCTAAGATGTTGCAAAATGCGGACGTGTACTGGGTGGATGGTACTCCCCAGGTACACTTTGCCGCACGTGCAGTACATAACATAAACTGCAAAATCAGATTTGCAGGTATAACTGCCTCTGATTATGTATGGTGACTGTCGGAAGGGCATCTGAACCTCTCTAGTGTTCACACCGTGTTTACATGCTTTGCACTTTGTGCATTTGTGAAAGCCCTTAATTGCTTTAAGCCAGGTGCCACCTTTTGCCATAGATGGCGCGTTGTTAACTATTTCCTGTCGCAGTGATTTCGCTCGCCTGAAAGTAATTTGCGGTCTTTTGCTGCAGGTTGGGCCTATGACTGGATCGTTGCATACAGTGTTCCAGTGTCTGTATATTATTCTGCGCACATTAGCATGATAAAGATTAAATCCTGTGATTAATCTAGGCGTGTCGATTTTTTTAGGCTCTTTCTCATTTACAGTTTTGTCTATTTTCTTAAAGAGAAGTTTGTTCCTGGGTATATTCGCTGTTTTAGTTTTGGCTTTCACCAGTGTATCAGAACTGTAGCCTCTGCATTCTAATCTGTTGCAGAGATCACTTGTAGATTCTTCTAGGCCTCTTGTGGTGCTACAGTTTCGTTTCATTCGCAGACATTCTGCGTATGGTATGCTTTCCTTTAGCATGGTTGGATGAAAACTGTGTGCGTGAAGTATTGCGTTACCTGCTGTGGGCTTTCTAAAGGTTCTTGATTGCAGTTTATCATCCTCTACAAAGACCTCTAGGTCTAGAAAGTGTATACTTTTTCACTGGTGTTACATGTGAAAATCAGATTAAGAGAGTTGTTATTAATTTCTACAGTAAAGGTTTTAGCACTTTCCAAAGACCCTTTCCACAGAATAAAAATATCGTCTATGTACCTGACATAAAGGACCACATTTTTATCAAATTTTTCACTTTGTATTTTCATGAGTACTTGCTCCTCCCACCAGCCCATATGCAAATTAGCATAGCTGGGGGCGAAGCAAGTACCCATGGCTGTGCCCTGCAGTTGTTTATATGTTAGATTATCAAAGATAAACACATTATTCTCTAAACACATTTGTGCCATTTGCACCAGCATCATGGTGTGTTGAAACATACACATAGGTCTTCTGCCTAGATAGTGACTAAGGGCTTTGAGTCCATCCTTGTGTCTGATGCTGGTGTATAGAGTGCTCACATCCAATGTCATCATTAAGTAGTCACTCTCCCAAGCCACATCATAGATTTTGGTTAAAAATCCCCTGTATCTTTTATGTATGCAGGTAATTTACATACAATTGGCTGTAGGAAGTGATCTATAAATCTAGACGCATTCTCAAACAATCCTCCTATTGCTACAATGATTGGTCTACCAGGCGGCTCCACTGGATTCTTATGTATTTTAGGAATTAGATACAATTGTGGTGTCACTGGGTAGTCTGTTTTAAGAAACTCAAATTCTTGCTTAGATATCAGTCCCATGCTTTTCCATTCATATAAGGCATTGTGGAACTTCTCTTTAATTCCTACAATGCAGTTTGGGCTTACTCGGCTGTAGCAGTCTCTGTTTTGCAGTTGATTTTGCGCTTCTCTGTTGTACTGTTCCAGTGGCCAAAGGACGACATTTCCGCCTTTGTCCGACCATCGGACCACTATGTCTTCTCTGTGTTTGATTTTATCAATGAGTTCATTATATTTAGTCATCTTATTTTGATTGGTACTTGAGAACTCTTTGCTACTTTTGTACGCTATATATATATATATATATAGGTATATATATCCACTGCAGGTCCTCTGGAGCCAGGCAATTCAGAAGCGGACGGCTTTAATGTTGAACGCAAAATCACATGCAAAAGTAGTTTCTCATGTGGCCTCTTCTTTCTCTAACAGACTGTCTAGCTACCACAACTTACATGTGCATGCCAGGGCTAAAATCTTCTGTGTCTGTGAATGAACTCAGACCAAAAAGTCCTGCAGGATCGAGCGGACAAAATGTGCCTCTTGGCAAACCTGACTGTCCAGGCAATATTGCTTTGGAAACAAATGAAGGGACACCCACGTAGCCGCCTGGCAAATTTCGAAGACAGGGAGTCCCTTGTGCCATGGCAGTGGCAGCAGCTTTGGCCCCGGTGGAATGAGCACATTCTTCCGGAGGCTGCTTCTTGGCCAATGTATAGCAGATCCTAATGCAGTGGGAGATTGTTCTCTTCTGCACAACCTTTCCTTTTTTCGCTCCAGAGAACCCAACAAACTGCTGATTATGCACTTTGTTTTCTTTGGTATGACCAATATAAGAGCTTAGAGCTCACTTATGTGAAAACGGTGATGTCTCTTCCCCTCAGAGGGGTGAGGTGGAGCAGGTGGAGCTCAGAATGCCTGCATGGTGATGCATTGGTGGACGTGGATCAGCATCACAACTTTAGGCTAGAAGGATGATCATGTCCATAAAACCAGCTTGTCTGGGAAGGCGTTGGTGTATGGCAGGTTGATACAGAGTTTTGAGCTCACTCAAATGCCATGCCAATGTTAAGGCAACAAGGATCACTGTCTTGAGGGTCAAAAGCCATGAGGAGAAGCTATGAATCAGCTCGAAGGAAGTGCACACCAGAAACATGAGAACAAAATTAAGGTCATAAGGTTCCACTGTGGCATGACAAAGCAAGGAGGAGGAAGAAAATGTTGCAATCTTTAAAAAGGGCACAACAACTGGAGACTTAAACAATAAGGGCTGATCCGGCAAATGCAAAAAGCTGAAAGAGCCTAAAGGAACCCTTTAATTGTGCCCAGAGAAGATCCTTACGAGGTAGGGACAAAAACAACAAAACATCAGGTTATACTGCCTGGAGGGGGTTTGTCTGCTGAGTACTGCACCAAGCCACAAACCTGTAGCAACGACAGGGATATACAGTTTCTGTCGAGGGACACAGATGTTCCAACTGTCCCTGCTCAATTTCCAAGCATGAAGGTGGAGATTGTGAAGGCCTGGGTACAGTACCCCACTGTGCTGCTGTGACAGCAGATCCTCTCAGAGTGGCAGCATGATTAAAGGACAGATGCTCAAACCCAGGAGTTCTGTATAGCATACTGTGAGTGGGGCTACTAGGATGACTTGGACACATTCGGTCCTTATCTTCTTGAGAACTCAGGGCAGGAGTGATATTGTTGGAAAACCATACAGGAGTCCCAAGTTCAACTCAAGGTGGTACGCGTCTCTGAATGAGAGACGCCTTGAAAACTCCAATGAGCAAAAGTGCTGACATTTCATGTTCTCAGCAGTGACAAACATCAAGACAAGGTTATTTCCCTGTCAGTAAGGAGACCTTGTGCCACGTCCAGGTGTAATTGTAATGATTGATTTGCTGAGCCCGCCTACCCTGGCATTCAATGATCCTGCCAGGTGGTTCGACACCAGTTAAAGTCCTTGGTAGCCAGCCATTTCCAAAGGTCTTTAACCTCACCCCTCCCAGTTTGTTGCAGTACCACATAGCGGTGGTGTTGCCAGATGGCACCTGTGTCATGTAGTTCCTATAGTACCCATGCAGGACCTGTGCGTTTGGATAACATAAACTGTGGGCTTGGTGGCAGACTGACTCTGTGCACCCCCACCGTGTATGTTAGCCGGATTTGCATTAGCTAGCTCACAGTGCCACTAGAATCTCCTCTTATCGTGGAGAGATTAGTTTCTGGCCACCTTAGATCATGACAACCCTGATCCCTCAGTATCGTGGAAATAATGTACTACTTTTCGCTCAGTCACTCATGCTTACTTATTCGGTTTGTCTCAGAGAGTTACACAGAATAAACATTCTGGGCGTTTCAATAAGTATTTATTGAACAGTTGTTATTCTAGTGTAAAATATATGTGCTGCAGTAACCAGCAGACAATAGCAGAGATATATTATCAGCAGTACGATAAAAGTGAAGGGATAGAACAGTTCTACCATATTGCAATAATCATGAATACATACATGAATATAAAAAGCATTATGAAAAGTGCGCGTACTCCTACGATGCCTAACTAGATGTACCTGAGTGTACCTAGCATATGTGTAGGTCTAAAAGCCTAAGAGCCAAGAATCCTTCTAGGATTTAGTCGAACCCCCATACCTGAATAGAGAGAGTGTGGGACCCCGTCCTGGTCTCAAGTTGGACACCCCGCAAGGGCTGTGTTAGACCGCTGTCAGCTGGAGCGACTGCATGCAGGAGCCTCAGCGTCTCTGGTCAGTGTGTCAGCATGGAAGTCTCGGTTCCCTCTGTCTTACCGGGGTAAGATGTGGTGTATTTATACCCTGAAGACTCTAGTTGCTTCGTATGGTTTGTATTGGCCCTTGTTAGGCGTGAGGAAGACGTCAGGGGTGAACTTTGTACATATATATTATGCAGGTGGTGTATTCCTAGAGAGCCATGCATAATTGATGAGTACAGTGTGGGCCTGTGCTTGGGAAAAACCCTGCTGTATTCAAAACCACAGACTAGATAACGTTCAGCCCTCAGAGCTCGTTGTGTACTAGCGAGGACCAATGTAGGTGAAAGATCATGCCTATATAAGGAATCATGACTATAATAGGACATGTACAGTTATGACCATAATAGGGCATATGCGGCTTTGACCACAATAGGGCAAGTACGAATATGACCGTATTAGGGCAAATACGAATACGTCCATTTTAGGGCATGTATGAATGGGTCTACATTAGGGCCTCTATACGGGACATAACACCCACTCCTCCTCCGAATAGGATGACAATGACCATACTTAAAATCTGGACAATTTAAAAACATTTTAAAAGCAAGTAAAAACATGGTTTTAAAATCGTTAAAAAAATGTTCTTCCTAAAATGTTAATAATTCAGCTATTTCCAATTGGCACTAAAAGAATGTCTATTTTGTTTCTCTATATAAGTTGCTTCACTCAGATCTGAAGAAGGCCATGCTTTTCTTAAGCGAAAGTGTCAATTTAGGAAATGTTCCAAATTTGCTAGTTTATTATGAGAACGAGTGGAGAAGCCGAATTCTTTCTCATGACGCGATGAGCCAATTCGAGATTAAGGGGCCGATTCCGATTCGGGCCGGAAAACGTACCGACCGACTCGGATCTGGAATTTTTACCGACCGACACGTACCGGTGCAGCCCGACCCGCAAAGTACGATGAAATGCGTGCAAAATCCGACCGACTCGTACGGAACACAATACGAACGACCGAACCGCGCGGAAAAAAGCTATCCGGCCGGAAAACCACGCGAATCGAACCGACCGACACGCACCAGGAAGGAACCCGAACGAAACGTACCCGTGAACTCCGAGCCGCGCAGTACGATGCATCGCGTAGAAAACACGACCGAGTCGCACGGAGCTCAAGCCGTACGACCGACACGCATACAAAACAGCGAGCCGAAGCAACCCAATACACCGCGACCGACGCGTACGCAGCACATAAAACAGCACAAACACAGCGTGAACGACTCGGAGAAGCTCGCACGAGACAACTGCAGTGTCCGACTCAGTCAGAAGAACGTCTCCTACATGCACAAAAAGTACAAAGGGAAAAACACAAAAAAAAAGGCCAAACAAGCAATTACAAAGCCAATAAATACTGGGGGGGGGAAACAGGGAACAAAGACACACCCACAACTCCACCCATATAAAGGACACAAATCCCTACCATGATCCTTTGCAAATTCAAATGACCTGCCAGCACAGAACACCAACAGACAGCAACCACACACACACTCACAGCTCATCCATCACACAAGACACACACCATCAGCACCTCAACAAATAGCACCCTCACATACACCCAGCAAAACACACACTCACACACCCTCACTTGCACACCAACACACACATCACTCACCACCACCACCCTTCACCATGCCCCCCAAGAAGAATCCAAAGTTCCTAGATAGTGAATTGGAAGTCCTGGTAGATGAGATCCTCAGGGTAGAGCCACAGCTGTTTGGTACACTGGTCCAACAGACCCCCATGTCGCAGAAAAACAAGATGTGGGCGAGGATCGTCGACAGGGTGAACGCACAATCACCATGTTTGCGCACAAAGGAAGACATCCAGAACAGGTGGTATGATGTGCGCAGGAGGGTCAGGGACCTACTGAAGAAGGATTACATCTTGAGCCAACACACCGGCAGTGGCCCTCTTGCCAAACCACTATACCTCAGGCCCTGGGAGGAGAAGGTGCGGGCCATCCTACCACCAGTGAGCGTATATGGACTAGAAAACATCCCAGAGCCTGGTGAGTACACAACCAATATACCCAATATTGTGTGACAATACACACACATCACTGTCATGGAGGATAGTTAAACCATGCACCCTTAGCAAATCCACAGCAACAAAACCAGAATCATCCCAAGATGTGTATGTCAGTCAGATTAACACAATACATGCCATCTCATAGTGATATGTAACTGAGTCATGACATGTACAAACCCTACAACAAATAAAGATAGGCAGTGGCACAAATCTAACCAACAAACACTGTCAGATATGTAGCCACCACTACAACACCACCACACAGGGAATCCCACAGAAAGGAAGGAATTCTGTGTATGCTGGTCAAGTCAGTGTAGCCAATAGAATCATGGGAGTTGTAGTCACAGATATTGCCCACCATCACAATACGCCCATCAACACCACTCTGAACCATGCTCACATCACAGGGAGTGGAAAACAACTGACAAGATGGCTGACACTGGCTACTGCTGTGGGGAGCACAAGGCCCTGCTGGGAACTGGGCACCAACAAACAGCAGGACACCACTGACTGACATCCTGAAAGACAACTTGCACTCCCTGCAATGGAAGCATGTTCCATGGTGGGATATCTGGCTGGGTGGGAAGGAGGACTGACAGCTATGACCATAGTTACCATCAGCTCTTCCCACACACACCCCTAACACAAACTACACACAACTCACCTGGGAAAATGCATTGCCTCACACTAAAATTAATTATCCCACAAAGAACCACCACCCTGGGTCATGCTGTGGGAAGCACAGTGACACACATGGGACTTGTAGCCAAACAAACGCCAGGACAACACTGTCAGCCATCCATTCAGCACAGGCACACTACCCCACAGGGAAGCAGAGTCAGAAGGAAGGAAGTATGGGCAAGCTGGGAAGGGGGGTGGAGGCAATAGCATGATGGGAGGGGTAGTCAAAGCTCAACATCCCCCCACCCACATGGCCCAGCAAGCTCACACTGAACCATGCACACCTCACAGAGAGTGGAAAGCCCCATCAAAGATGTCTGACACTGGTGCTCTGTTGTGGGGAGCACAAGGCCATTCTGGGAACTGGCCACCAACCAACAGCAGGACACCACTGTCAGCCATCTTGCCATTGCTGTCACACCCACACACAGTGAAGTACACTCAAAAGGAAGGAAGTATGGGCATGCTGGGAAGGTGGGTGGAGGCAATAGCATGATGGGAGTGGTAGTCACAGCTCAACATCCCCCCCCCACATGGCCCAGCAAGCTCACACTGAAGCATGCACACCTCACAGGGAGTGAAAAGCCACTTCAAAGATGTCTGACACTGGTGCTCTGTTGTGGGGAGCACAAGGCCCTGATGGGAACTGGCCACCAACCAACAGCAGGACACCACTGTCAGCCATCTTGCCATTGCTGTCACACCCACACACAGTGAAGTACACTCAAAAGGAAGGAAGTATGGGCATGCTGGGAAGGGGGGTGAAGGCAATAGCATGATGGGAGTGGTAGTAACAGCTCAACATCCCCCACCCACATGGCCCAGCAAGCTCACACTGAAGCATGCACACCTCACAGGGAGTGAAAAGCCACTTCAAAGATGTCTGACACTGGTGCTCTGTTGTGGGGAGCACAAGGCCCTGATGGGAACTGGCCACCAACCAACAGCAGGACACCACTGTCAGCCATCTTGCCATTGCTGTCACACCCACACACAGTGAAGTACACTCAAAAGGAAGGAAGTATGGGCATGCTGGGAAGGGGGGTGGAGGCAATAGCATGATGGGAGTGGTAGTCACAGCTCAACACCCCCCCCCCACATGGCCCAGCAAGCTCACACTGAAGCATGCACACCTCACAGAGAGTGGAAAGCCCCATCAAAGATGTCTGACACTGGTGCTCTGTTGTGGGGAGCACAAGGCCATGCTGGGAACTGGCCACCAACCAACAGCAGGACACCACTGTCAGCCATCTTGCCATTGCTGTCACACCCACACACAGTGAAGTACACTCAAAAGGAAGGAAGTATGGGCATGCTGGGAAGGGGGTGGAGGCAATAGCATGATGGGAGCGGTAGTCACAGCTCAACATCCCCCCACATGGCCCAGCAAGCTCACACTGAAGCATGCACACCGCACAGAGAGTGGAAAGCCCCATCAAAGATGTCTGACACTGGTGCTCTGTTGTGGGGAGCACAAGGCCATGCAGGGAACTGGCCACCAACCAACAGCAGGACACCACTGTCAGCCATCTTGCCATTGCTGTCACACCCACACACAGTGAAGTACACTCAAAAGGAAGGACGTATGGGCATGCTGGGAAGGGGGGTGGAGGCAATATCATGATGGGAGTGGTAGTCACAGCTCAACAACCCCCACCCACATGGCCCAGCAAGCTCACACTGAAGAATGCACACCTCACAGGGAGTGAAAAGCCACTTCAAAGATGTCTGACACTGGTGCTCTGTTGTGGGGAGCACAAGGCCCTGATGGGAACTGGCCACCAACCAACAACAGGACACCACTGACTGACATCCTGAGAGTCAACCTGCACCCACTCAAGGGTGGCATGCTTCATGGTGGGATAACTGGGCTGGAGGGAGAAGGATGTCCGGATGACAACCAAATACCACCAATGCTGGCCATGCACACACCTCAACATTCACATTGAAATGCTTCATGTTGTCAGGACAATGCGCTACACCAATTTCAACAGCTGACTGTGACAACTTAGGACAATGCAATGTACAGGCCCGCATCCAGAGGTACAGTCACAACTGTCAGGTGTTTGAACCATTGATGCCTGTAGAAACATTACATACATTGTGTGTCTCTTCCAAATACAGGTGATGATGGGGACACAGCAGCAGACGCTGAGGAGTCCCTGTCCCAGGCTCCGGGGGACACTGAGCCCACTGGTGTGGAACAGCCTCTGCCCACCTCGGATGACAAAGACCTACCTGGCACCTCCGCAGTGAGTCATCATGCAGCACCAGCAGGACCACCAGCTGCACCCCCTGCACCCACCCCTCCAACAACTGCCAACACACAGACCACCCCTGCCGACACGGACAGACCAAGGACCACCACCACCAACAGCACACGGACCCCGGCCCTACGTGGAGCTACGGACACCAACACCAGCAACAACCCCCAAGGGGGCACAGGGTCACCTGTGCGTGCAACCGCAGGTCCTTCACGTGTCGCCAGGGGTGGTGGGAGGGGTGGTAGACATAGGTTGCTGCTTGCAGAGGGGTCTGGACTGCATGATGACCCACAACCGGTACGTATAGCTGATGCGTACCAGACTAGCACCGGAGAGTTCAGCCAGGTAGTGGGGATCCTCAGGGACATTCAACAGCAGCAGGCTGCCCATCATGCCCGCTTGGACTTACACATGTCCCGCATGGAGTCCAAGTGGGACACATTGCAAGAACAGACGGCGGTGCATAGGGACATATTACAATGCCTCCGCCAGATTTGCACCAACATGTCAACACCTCCCTGTGTGCCCACAACATCTGGTGCTGCAACAACTGCAACTGCCACAGGGAGGGAGGGAGGATGACTCTGGCGGAGAGTCCCCTGCACCGCAGCAGCCTGCACTTGAGGGTCCCCCCCCCAAAGAAGAGGGGTCGTCCGAGGAAGGACAACTGAGAGGCTGATGGCCATGCACAACCCCCAGGAAGCCAACACCTGTTCTGGAAAATCACCTTTGTGTGCAAACTCTTCACCCTGTCGAATGCAACACAACTCTCCCACATGACATGGGGAGCTCAAGTTGGACCAATGTATCAGATGACTGTGGACTTTACTCAGGACATTTCTGCTATCAGGACTTCCAAATCATCTAGGAACTTTGGATTACAATCACAATGTACAGCACCCACCATCCTGTGCACTATACTCACACATGTATGTCAATAAACTCACAAATACACCATACTTGCCTCTGTTGTGATTCCAACTTTGTTTCTGAAGTGGAGATGATGATCTGTGAAATGACACTGTGCATGCTAACTGCTACAGCAAGTACAACACCGGCATGTGAGTCATGGTGACGTGACACATATGAGGGAGACACACCACCAGGGCTACACAACACATACACACCAGGGCCATCTGACTCATCTCCTACACTGATGTTGCCAGGAAATACGGTGCAATGCACAGACCCAACACCTATTCACAGTCTGTGTTAACTAGCCCACTGGTGCAGTAAGCAAATGTCAGTCAGATGTGTGACCACAGACAACGCACATCACAAAGTGAAGCACAGGTTTATTACACATTTGCAACATGTTGTAACCACCACAGATGCAAGGTAATCCCACCTGGCAGTGGGCACACAGTCAACAAGTGTAGAAGAAAGGAAGTCCATGGGTGTGGCGCACATCACCTGTAGGGAAACAACAGCTACCACCCTGGTAGTTAATTCACGGTGTCGGGGGATCACAGTTGACCAAACAACTCTGAAAGTACCCTGTGAAGGACAGAAATGACACACAGTCAAAAGCACTGAAGAACAGGACAGAACTGCAATACTCATGCCCAATACATGTCACAAGATACCCACCCAGAACCAAGTTAGCATGTCAACACTGTTGTGGAGTACAGACTACCTGTAAGGACACATCGCTGCACGCATACAGTCAAGTAGCACATGGACACACTCAAACAGCACCAGAGCACCACCAACACATATCATGCAAACTCACATCATTGACATAACATCCCTGGATACTCACATTCAGCTGAAGAAGTTGGTGATGAGCTTTGTGCGGACATCACCCTCATCATCATCATCATCATCACTGGCATTGTGGTCCAGCTCAGGATCCTCCACAGGTGGCGGATGTTGGTCATCGTCATCCAGGATGAGAGGCAACTCCTTCCGCACTGCCAGGTTGTGTAGCATGCAGCAGATGATGACAATCTTGCACACCTTTGCTGGGGCATATGGGAGGGCCCCTCCTGTCTTATCTAGGCAGCGGAAGCGGCTCTTCAGGAGACCAAATGTCCGCTCAATCACTCTCCTGGTCCGACCATGTGCCTCATTGTAGCGCATCTGGGCTGGTGTCACAGGGTTCCTGAGGGGCGTCAGCAATCACGGCATGTTGGGGTATCCGGAGTCACCTACATACAGACAATTGCACATTAGCTGATTTGGAAAAGAGGGTGGAACACTACATTGCAGAACACACACAATGGTACAAAGTCAGTACACACCAACAAGCCAGGCACGCTGGTTCCGCATCTGTGACATCATCCTCGGGATGCGACTACTCCTCATCACGTAGGCATTGTGTGCAGAACCGGGGAAACGGGCACAGACATGTGAGATGCTCATATCTGCAAGACATACCACCAGTGCATTGATCGAATGGTAGTGTTTGCGGTTCCTGTATGCCTGCTCTTGGGCCTGTGGTGGTACCAAAGCCACATGTGTCCCATCAATGGAGCCAATGACATGCGGCATCCTCCCCAGGGCATAGAAGTCACTCTTCACGTCAGTGAGTTGTTGAAGTCTAGGGAAATAGATGTACTGGTTCAGGTATCTCAACATAGCCTCCAAAACATCGCGGAGCACACGGCTGAACATGGTCTGTGACATCCCACCAGCAGACGCCACAGTGTGTTGAAAGGTACCGGTGGCAAAGAAGTGTAGGGCTGCCATCACCTTCACCTTGGGGGTCAGCGCTGTAGGGTATGTCCGGCCAGGTTGCAAATGTGTGGCCAACCGCACCGTCAATTCCTCAATCAGTGGCCTGGTGAAGCGGTACCGTCGGATGCAGTCCCGTTCAACCATTGTTGCAAGGTCAGGGAATAGCCGATGGACAGCTGGTGCCCTGCAGTGCATAGGTGAAGAAAGAAAGATTGTCAGTCACCCCACATATGTGGCATAGACCAGACTCAATAGCACATGATACATCATTACGAGACACAAGTACATGATGCGTGTGCCGTTCTGTAAGGACATGCATGGCACCTACATGGCTAACATCTAACATCACAGTTCAACATGTGTCCTCAACAAGTCCCAGGTTGTGCTATGGGATATCATTAGGCTGTGTCACAGTACCCATGTACTGCTGTCACGTTCCAAACACACACCACAGTGACATGTGAGGACAGATGTGCCCCAGGCATCACAGCTCATCGACAGGTAGATTCCCAGGGACCCTGTATTGCCACATGGACACTGGCATGACATGGTGCATCATGAATACACCACAGCTAAACAACCATGACCCCCACAGGTAGTGGTCCCTGTTGCCTCGGCAGGACAGACATGGACGTCTGTGACACACACACGCACAACATCAAAGTCCATGCACAAACAACGTGGATGTGGAGACTGTCTCCCATTGTGCACATGGAATCAGAGACATTGTAAACACAACATGCACACAGACTGTGGAGGGCCATCACAATTGTGGCAATGGGTCACCCTGGGACGTACATACCGTCCCACATGGGACTCAGGGGGTATGTGACATGACATACACAACCGTGAAATGTGACCATGCCACATGCCCTGAAATGAACAGTTGCACACCACAGTGTTCATGTGCACAACACACCAAGGATTCTGTCCCCATGAACACGTGCACAGCCTGGGAGTGGCTGCCCCCAAGTGCCACCCAAAAAACAACATGTTGACCCCCATACACGGAACAGGTAATGCAGCCTTACATGCCTTAGGACACAGTGAGGACAGGCTGTGGTGTTGTAGGTGTGCCCCTCACTCCCTGGGAAGTATATGTGGCTGGCATATGTTCACCTGTGACAGGCATGGTGACATATGCCAGTGACTTGTACAGGGACGCGTTGTACAGCAATGGACCGATCGGTGCGCACACATTGGCCATTGCATACAATGTGAGCGGGTACGCGTTGTACAGCAATGGACCGATCTGTGCGCACGCATTGGCCATTGCATACAATGTGAGCGGGTACGCGTTGTATTCGCAATACGCGTTGTACAGCAATGGACCGATCGGTGCGCACGCATTGGCCATTGCATACAATGTGAGCGGGTACGTGTTGTACAGCAATGGACCGATCTGTGCGCACGCATTGGCCATTGCATACAGTGTGAGCGGGTACGCGTTGTACAGCAATGGACCGATCTGTGCGCACGCATTGGCCATTGCATACAATGTGAGCGGGTACGCGTTGTATTCGCAATACGCGTTGTACAGCAATGGACCGATCGGTGCGCACGCATTGGCCATTGCATACGATGTGAGCGGGTACGCGTTGTCATCCGATGTACGCGTTGTACAGCAATGGACCGATCGGTGCGCACACATTGGCCATTGCATATGATGTGAGCGGGTACGCGTTGTACAGCAATGGACCGATCTGTGCGCACGCATTGGCCATTGCATACAATGTGAGCGGGTACGCGTTGTATTCGCAATACGCGTTGTACAGCAATGGACCGATCGGTGCGCACGCATTGGCCATTGCTTACGATGTGAGCGGGTACGCGTTGTCATCCGATGTACGCGTTGTACAGCAATGGACCGATCTGTGCGCACGCATTGGCCATTGCATACAATGTGAGCTGGTACGCGTTGTATTCGCAATACGCGTTGTAAAGCAATGGACCGATTGGTGCGCACACATTGGCTATGGCCTGGCCTGGCAACGGACGCGTTTTCAAATCTTTAACGAGTCTGATGCTGTGAATTCAGTTGGTCACCCACAACAATGTTGCAAATTCATGGGTGTCATGAAGTTGAACTTTTGAAGGATGCTGTGGGCGTGTGTAAGTGGTGCAATTCCATGGATTGGCCAGATTGAGAAGATGCAAACGACTTGGACCTATCACATTGGACACATGGGACAGTATCTGCTTCTGCAGCACACATATAATGCTGGCTGTTCCCATGAGAGCTCACTTGCCTGCACTACATGCTCCAGGATGACATCTGCCACCACCACTGCTGCTGTATCTGCACCCTCTGGATCCTGCAATGGCACGTACTGTGGATAGAGCCCCAGCCTTCAGCACTGAGGAGAACCAGGCCCTGCTGGACAGCCTCCTTCCACAGCACAGCAAGCTGTATGGGAAAGCAGGGGAGCAGGTGAGGGTGCTGTCCACTGCCTTACTAAATGTGCATGTTGTCTGACTAGCAAGACTTACAGTCTGCACGACACTGGCTAGCAGGCTCACTGAGTAGTTGTCACCCCCCATAGTGTGTAGTTACATGCACTGAACAGGTATAGTGCAGTGACAGTGCATTTAAACAAGGTTTTACTTCCCAGGCAATGATACCATGTAGTAACTGCTGGCAAACTGTCCATAGCCATCGTTGCACTGCCTGTGTACATCATGTGCCCCTGTGATTGAGACATGTATATCCAACTGTGTAATGCACGGATATGTTGAATGTGTAGTAATGGCATTTTCACTTTGTCATCCTCACAGGTTGATGCACACCAGAAGCAGCAGATATGGCTGACCATCGTCCGGGCAGTGAGATCCGTGGGGGTCTACAAGCGCCGGATCCGCAACTGCCAGAAGAGGTGGCAGGACCTTCGGGGCTGGACCCGGTGGATCGCACAGGTCCAGCTGAAGCTGTCGCCTCCTCGCAGGAGGGGCGGACACCGGACCCTGACCCCCCACATGCTCAGGATCCTGGCGGTGGTCTTCCCTGATCTGGATGGGCAGCTGAAGGCCAGAGAGCAGCAAGGAGGGGGTGAGTCCATGACTGCATTGTGAACTTTGTCTGCCATGCTATGTGCCCTCCTCTGGGCTGGTTAAACTTCCACAGTACATCAGTCATGTGGTCCAGGACCCATGTCCCTCAATTGTGCACTGCCCACTCCTCATCTGATACCCAGGTGTGGCCCTTACAGTCAGGGAATTGTGTCACTTGGGTACTGTGTCCTTGCATTTTGCTTAGCTCAAGGTGGGGGACAGCATTTGTTCCCCTAACTCTGTGGTGGGCATCATGGGTGGGTCCATTGCTTACACAATGCCTGTGTTCTGACATGTAATCTGCGTGTTACTTTGATATGTGGTCCAATTGCTGAGCTGATCCACCACATGTGCCTGGGGTATCTGGCACACACCCATGCTGCGGGTGGGAACAATGTTTGGGCCCCAGGAGTGTGTATATTACGTGTGTCACACATACTTAGCCACCTGCCTACTGTCCAGGGCTCATCCCTTATTCATGTGGGGCAGGACAGTCATGCCTACTCCAGGCCATACAATACACTCTGTACTCCCACTCACGTGTATCAGCTGACACGTTGTGCTCAGTGATATGTCCCCTCAGGTGTCTGCCTCTGTGTCAGTGTGCTGTGACTTTGTTGTCAGGACTACTGGGGTGTTTCTCGGTTGGGGCTCAGCATGCCACCGGAGATGTGACCATAGGAGACGATACTTGTGTGACACATAGGTGTTTGATCACCTGACCGTGCAGACTGGGGTATGCGAATGTGAAGTTCAGGCAGCTGTTTCCCATTCACAGCAGATTGTGAGGTGCTCAGGTTCCGAGGGTTGTGTTACAGGTCTCCCATATGTCCAATTGGTATGACGTGGACAGATAAGGGTTCAGATGATGTGGTGTGTGGGGGATGTACATGTGCACTTGTTCAGCTCCAGGACTTGCATTCCCCATGACCTACTATTGTGACACAGTGCAGACTGTTTTTGTCTGGCTGCCCTGCCCATGTGACTGGAGACAGTGATGTATGACTTAGCAGGCATGCCTGTGCCATGGCATGAAACTTCCTATGAGTGATCCTGCAGGGGAGTGACTGTGCTACATGCACACCATTGTGGAAATGACTATCAGGACATGGGTGCATCATGGTGTCTGTCGCTGGTATGCATCACATGCATTTCAAAATTGACTCTGGGCATCCCTTTATCCGGACACCTGTACTGACTCAGTGGCAAGAGTTGTGATGTGTGCATGTTCACATGCTTCACCGTGTTCTCTGCACTGTCCAACTACTGTGTAGGTGGTGCATGTGTCCACACTGGGGTATTGCCATCCGACAGACACCAGACAGATGGGTGCAAGGCCAGGAGGGATGTGAGTGCCATGGTTGACCATCAGACTGACAATTGGCTTCCCCTACTCTGTTTGGGCACTTTTGGCAATGTTCAACTAAGGATGCCAGGGCTTGCTCTGTAATGTGCTGTACTTACTGTGGTGTGTGCGTTCGGTGCAGGTGACTGATGTCTGTCTGTTTCCCTATTGTTTGCAGATACATCCACGGCCACAGGAGGGGACAGCTCCACAGACCAGGAGGAGCCGCAGAGCCAGACTGGGTCAGCAGCCGAGGAGTGGTCGGAGGGACCCAGTGGCACGGAGGGCGAGGGGAGCCACACCGAGAAGTCCTCAGCACCATCCACCTCAGCTGAGGACCACAGCAGCTCGTAGAATGACTCCCTTGTGGAGGCGGGTGTCAGCAGCCACCACACCCCAGCTAGTGTTGCTGGCCCCGCCACCACCACCACCACCACTGCCCTCCCATCGGCTCCCATTCTTGAGGTCCGTGGAGGCTCCCATGTTCGGAACGTGTCTCCTTCGTGCCAGGCACCGCACCCCCTGCCCCTGTGTCCCCTGCTGCCCTGAGTGAGGAGTCTGTGTACCTCCTTCGCCAGCTCCATGTAGGGCAGACAGCGATGCTGAGTGTCCTCCATGCACACACCACTCTGTTGACTCAGCTGGTGTCGTTCATGGAGGGCATCTCATCGGGCATGTCTGCCCTACAGAGGGGCAATAGGTCCATGGACTCCTCCCTGACGGCAGCAGTGTCCCTCCTCCAACAGTCCCTCACCCCTCCTACCTCTGCCCCATCCACACTCCCCAGCACCTTACCTGTCCCAAGCACACACACACCGGCACAGGCACACATCAGCACAGACACAGGCAGCACACAGACACACACGCCATAATCCAGACGCACACACACGCACAGTCAGGGGACTGAAACCACACTCACAGGGATGGGGCCCAGGCAAACACACACGCATCCACGGGCACTGCGCAGTCCTCAGTTACCTCTCCCTCCAAGGCCCCTTCCCTTGCCTCACCTGCAACCCCAAAGACACAGCGGCTCTTCCTCAGTGACCTCGGCCTCTTCCCCTCGATCCAGCTGATACAGCATTCAAGGGGAAGAGGAAGCCCACCCACACAGAGGGTAGTGCCCCTCGCCCCCGGACACCCTCCCCCAGGCGCAGACCGACTGACGCCCCCATCCGCAAGTCCCCCCGGACCCGGAAGAGCAAGACCCCACCGCCGCCCTGCAGCTCAAGCACCAAGTCTCCTTCCTCCATCCCTCAGGCCCCCACCCAACAGGTGCCCCCACCACACACTGCCCCAGGTTCCCCCACCCACAGATACACCATCCCCAAAATGATCCGGCCTTCTCCCCCTGCCACTTGCTCTTCCGGCACCACCCCCCGCTGCGCATGTCTGTGCCACTGGTGTGGAGACGGTGTCCTCCCCCTCTGTCCAGCCCACCTTACCTGAACCCCATTCTCCTCCCCTGGAGGTAGGCACTGCAGTGGAGTCCACTTCCACCCCGTCTGACTTGGGCACTGCAGTGGGGAACCTGTCCACTCCATCTGCACGGCCCACTGCAGTCGTGCCGGCACCCACACCATCTGAGTCATGCCCCCAGTTGTGCCGGCACACACCATGTCAGACACCTCCACTGCAGTTGTCAGTGGCTCTCCAGCACCCACCACCCCTTCCCTGTCTCCTTCTGGTGAGCCCTGATCCTGTCCCTGCGGTGCCTGGCCTGCCCCCCGTATGCCCCTCCGAGGGGATTGTCCCTGGTGTGTAGCAGTGCAGGCATGCGTAGGGTGACATCTGCCACTGTCACCCTGTTTTGACTTTCAGAATGGACTGGCCATTGGCCTTTGTTTCTTTTTTTCTGGACTTTAACTTTTGAACCCACATATGCTGAATAAAACTACTTTCTGTTCTCTAGTGGTTTTGCTTCTGATGTACATGATGTTGATGATGCTAACCGTGCCCTTGCTGCAGTGATGGTGATTTTTGGTCTCATGTAAATGAAGTGATACTGTGCAGGAACCCATGTGGTCCACAGGTAATGTGTCCTATCCTGTAGTGTATCCATGTCATCCTTAGCAGCATATGAGGGTGTCATGTTTTCAATATTTGGCAATGGGATTTCCTACTTACATTTGGAATATCACATCTGTGGCTTACACCCCTGCACATCTGTTGTGCTTGCCATTGTTCAATTAGTCTACTTCCCTGACTGTGTGGCCATCTCCACTGGACATGCAAGTTTGGGCATCAATGGGGAAGGACTCATCTGTGTTGTTAGTGCAACTTGCTATACATGTGTGTTGGATCTGTGCTGATGATTTCGTTGACACTCCCATGACCAGGGTGATATGACGGGAGCCTTCATTTCGTGCTAATTGTTGACTGTGTGACCAAGTGTTCTGCTGACATGATGGAGCCCTACTGAGGCAACATATGGCACAGCTTTCCTCACACAGGAGTGGAGTCCCCTCATGGCAGTGTGTAATCCTGTGACATTGCCTGAGCCCAAGGTGTGTGTTGTGTGAGCATGTCTGTGTGTGTTCACTTCCATTTTGCTGTGCATGCTGGGATCCCTGGTGATGTTCCTGTTTGTGATGCTTGCTGAGTTGACCTATGTTCCCCCAAAGTCTTCTCCCTGGGTTCTCTGTGATGTGGGTGCATGGCACATTACTGGTCATCAGGGTGTCACCCATAGATGTGTTTGCTGTCAGGGCTGAGTTTGTGGGCAAACGCAGATGGGACACAGTCAGGATTCCCCTTGGCACTTGTTGTTTACACCTGTCATGTAATTTCCAGTTTGTGTTAGCTTTCAGTGATTGTGACACATTGTGTGTGTGACTGCTGGCACTCCTCAGGGTCAGGGCTGCAATGTTGGTAGATGTCTATGTGTGTTCTTTGTGGGTGACCTTGGCTTCTTCATTGGTGTGGGACTGTGGCTGGGATCCCATTGGTTGGTGTGGTATTGCCGTCATGTCCATGTACAGCGTAGTGTGCAGTGTGTCAGACATTCAGGAGTCTTGTTGAGTGGCCATGTGTGATGTGTTTCTGCACCTTAGTTCCCACAACCCCCATGGGATTGTCATGGGTGCATGTGCAATGTCACCAGTGCATGTGAGCTTCACTGCTGCACATTGTTGGAGGTCGAGGTGTGTGGTGTTGAGTGTGTGCAGATGAGAGTTGTTGCCTGGCTAGACCCCTGGCTCCATGTTGGCCTTGGCTTACTGGCCGTGCTGATTGATTTGTGCTTATGTAGGTGTGATGGTAGTTTGTTGATCAGGACACATGACTGTGGTTCACAGTGTGTACGACATCTAGCTTTGTCATCACAGTGGGATTGTCATGCAGCCCAGGGTCACCACATTGTGGGGACCCTGGGGGTAGTGCTGTGGTGTGTCTGTGTCTTGCTGTGTCAGTTGCTGTTCCTACATGCTTGTGTGACATGTGTGATTTGTGCTCCCTCTCATCGAACAATGCCTGATTGCCCACATTGGGGATTTGGATCCATGAGTTACTTTTGTGTGGCACTGTATGCGCATCTGTGTAATTGGTATTCAGGCCTCATCATGTGTTGTGTGGTTGCCTGGGGACACTGGCACCCCCCTCACCTGTTGTGTTTGATGTGCAGTGTGGGGCTGCCTGTTTGTGTTTGTGCATCTGCACCACTGCATTGGCATATCTTTAGTGTGCCATTGGCTGTATGTTGTTTGGTGGGTTTCCCCTGCTGTCCCTGGGACTCCTAGGTCATCAGTCAGCACAATGATCATTGTTTGTGTGTCCCATTGCTGCCATGGTATGGTATTTGTTCACCTCACATCTACAGTCTCCACAGGATATCTACATTTGTGTGCCCATTGGTGCAAATATGTGGGTCTGCATTATGATGGTCACTTTTGTCATTGTGTCATTGATGAATGTTGACAGTGTCAGCCCCCATGGGTGATGTTTGTCTGCACATGGCCAAAGGTATGTCTTCTTTGCACTGCACTGTTTGCCTCCCCCAATCTATGTTGCTATGGGACACAAGCACTACTTTGCCACTGATGTGTTTGTTGTTCTGTGACCAGGAATCATCCATGCAGTTTGGCAGTTGCAGCTTTTTCAATGTCAACACTTACATTTTGGTCACTGTGATGATGGGGGTTTAGACCCCATTGCCACAATGTTCAAAATGTGCTTCAGCTAAGGACCCCACACTTACATTTTGGTCACTGTGTTGATGGGGGCTTAGACCCCATTGCCACAATGTTCAAAATGTGCTTCAGCTATGGACCCCACACTTACATTTTGGTCACTGTGATGATGGGGGCTTAGACCCCATTGCCACAATGTTCAAAATGTGCTTCAGCTATGGACCCCACACTTACCTTTTGGTCACTGTGATGATGGGGGCTTAGACCCCATTGCCACAATGTTCAAGATGTGCTTCAGCTATGGACCCCACACTTACCTTTTGGTCACTGTGATGATGGGGGTTGGACCCCATTGCCACAATGTTCAAAATGTGCTTCAGCTATGGACCCCACACTTACCTTTTGGTCACTGTGATGATGGGGGTTGGACCCCATTGCCACAGTGGTCATGGTCTGCTTGCATTGTGGAGGCCACACACATTTATGTGTGACACATGTGATAGGGGGTCACATTGTATGTTCAAACTCATGTTCAGTGTTGTAGGCATTTGACACAGTCTACACACGCTTGTCATGGTGTTGGGGGGATGTCTTTTTCTTGCACTCCTTAGGTTGTAGTGTGCTGGTTGTGTCATGCATTGTCCATCCTATGAGTGGGGGTGGTGTTGGTGGTAGGCATCCAGCCCCCCCATGGGTAGGGGTGGTAGTAGTGATAGGCATCCAGCCCCCCATGGGTAGGGGTGGTAGTAGTGGTAGGCATCCAGCCCCCCATGGGTAGGGGTGGTAGTAGTGATAGGCATTCAGCCCCCCATGGGTAGGGGTGGTAGTAGTAGTAGGCATCCAGCCCCCTGAGTAGGGGTGGTAGTAGTGGTAGGCATCTAGCACCCCTGGGTAGGGGTGGTAGTAGTGGTAGGTATCTAGCACCCCTGGGTAGGGGTGGTAGTAGTGGTAGGCATCCAGCCCCCCATGGGTAGGGGTGGGTGTAGTGGTAGGCATCTAGCACCCCCTGGGTAGGGGTGGTGGTAGTGGTAGGCATCCAGCCCCCCTGAGTAGGGGTGGTAGTAGTGACAGGCATCCAGCCCCCCATGGGTAGGGGTGGTAGTAGTGATAGGCATTCAGCCCCCCCATGGGTAGGGGTGGTAGTAGTAGTAGTAGGCATCCAGCCTCCCATGGGTAGGGGTGGTAGTAGTGATAGGCATTCAGCCCCCATGGGTAGGGGTGGTAGTATTAGTAGGCATCCAGCCCCCCTGAGTAGGGGTGGTAGTAGTGGTAGGCATCTAGCACCCCTGGGTAGGGGTGGTAGTAGTGGTAGGCATCCAGCCCCCCATGGGTAGGGGTGGTCGTAGTGGTAGGCATCTAGCACCCCCTGGGTAGGGATGGTGGTAGTGGTAGGCATCCAGCCCCCCCTGAGTAGGGGTGGTAGTAGTGACAGGCATCCAGCCCCCATGGGTAGGGGTGGTAGTAGTGGTAGGCATCTAGCACCCCTGGGTAGGGGTGGTGGTAGTGACAGGCATCCAGCCCCCATGGGTAGGGGTGGTAGTAGTGATAGGCATTCAGCCCCCCATGGGTAGGGGTGGTAGTAGTAGTAGGCATCCAGCCCCGCCCTGAGTAGGGGTGGTAGTAGTGGTAGGCATCTAGCACCCCCTGGGTAGGGGTGGTAGTAGTGGTAGGCATCCAGCCCCCCATGGGTAGGGGTGGTAGTAGTGGTAGGCAACTAGCACCCCCTGGGTAGGGGTGGTGGTAGGCATCCAGCCCCCCCTGAGTAGGGGTGGTAGTAGTGACAGGCATCCAGCCCCCCATGGGTAGGGGTGGTAGTAGTGGTAGGCATCTAGCACCCCCTGGGTAGGGGTGGTGGTAGTGGTAGGCATCCAGCCCCCCCTGAGTAGGGGTGGTAGTAGTGACAGGCATACAGCCCCCCATGGGTAGGGGTGGTAGTAGTGGTAGGCATCCAGCCCCCCATGGGTAGGAGTGGTAGTAGTGGTAGGCATCTAGCACCCCCTGGGTAGGGGTGGTAGTAGTGACAGTCATCCAGCCCCCCATGGGTAGGGGTGGTAGTAGTGGTATGCATCTAGCACCCCCTGAGTAGGGGTGGTAGTGGTGGTAGGCATCGGGCCCCCCATGGGTAGGGGTGGTGTTAGTGGTTGGCATCCAGGCCCCTATGTGTGTATGTGGCATTGGTGATAGCCATCTCGCCCCTATGGTGCTGCTGTTGCTGGTGTAAGTAATTTCTGCATCCCTATGTGTGTGTGTTATATGTCGGGTACGTGTGGTTTGTTTGTGTGGTGGGTGTCTGACTTACCTTCTGCGCCGTACGCGTCCGTACCAGTTCCGGTAATAGATGTAGAGTATTGGTAGGATCGGCACGATGGGATTCATGGTTGGTTCGTCTCGTTCGTCTTTCTCTTTGCTTCGCCTCGTCCTCGTCGCTGGCTTGCTCGTCTCGTAGCCGTGGATCGTCTTGTGGCGTGAATCGGAGCTTATGTGCGCCTCTCCCGGATGCTTTGACGTGCCGTGCGTAGTGACGGGTTCGGCACGTACGGAAGGCGCATCGTACTAGTCCGGCCGGACGGGGCTGCATTTGGGCTTCCGTGCGACTCGATTCTGCGTTTCCGGATCCGCATCGGTCGGAGAACAGGAGCTGGATTGGGTGAGTGCGACTGGGTCGGGATTTGGGCAGTTATGCGCATCGTACTTGCTCATTCGGACGTATGTGCGAATCGGTCGGGAAACACGCATTCGCCTGGTTTTTTCCCCGGAATCGACCCCTAAGTGTCCTGGCTGGGAAGCACAACATTATTGTTAGCTACTGTAGATGACAAATCCAACGCCTCACAGAGAACGTCAATCGCACATAGATGGTATGTAGCACTGCCAACAGTCGGGGCTGCGGCAGCTTGTGCGGCAGTTGTTACCTGGGTGCCTGTGGAGGAGTCACCTAACCCAGCAGGAGCAAACGGCACCTGTGGATTCTCCAGGAATGCATTCATCAGAATTGGAAGCCGCTGGGGACAACGCAGAGCATGGGCCTTTATGGGGTCCAGCATTGCATCCGTGTCCGGAGGCGCATCTGATGGGAATGTTAGACAAAGATCCAACGTGCATTCTTCTCCGCAAAGCAGGCATCGAAGAACAGGTAAGATGCAGTCTACCCAGACTGGTCGAAAGGATAGAAACCAGGAGGCATTGAGTTCTCGCAGGCAAGAAATGCCCAGAAGTTGTACCATGCGTTCACGGTATTTCCGCTCCAGGAGCATGTTCGCTATTCCCTCGGGAATTGGGCCATCCATTGCGTAGCAGTAGTATTATGAATAGGACCCCTGCAACCAGCAATAGGATAAGCGGGAGTTCTCCAAATACGCTTCCCAATACGGAGTGTATAAAATTTGGGATTACTCCGAGGACTGTCTGAAAGGTGCTTAACAGTCCTGACCCTATGGTCTTAAATAGGTGTACAATACCGCTCGTATCAGACATATTGAAGATACATCCCACCATTTCTACGAAATGAAAGGGGCAGTTTGTACGTATAAGTGCCTGTATCTCAGTCGAGGTCCTTGCAACTTGAAGTTCATAGGTTTCTCGAGCGGAGGTTAAGGGCACGGGTTGCTGTAAAAGCATGGCTTTCAATCTGCTCAGAGTATCAAATTGTATGAAAGAAACGTTCAGTGAAGGCCATAACAGCGCCTCCCTGACTGTGTTCTGTGGTGGAAACAATACTTGCATACAGCAAGTAACCCTGGAGTTAACAGTGACCAGATATGCGACGCCCGGAAGCATCCTACAGCAACCTTGATCATTTAGCATTAAGTAACTCCCATTCGAGAGCAGCTGGAAAACCGGCGTGATCATGGCCGCTGGGGTCCCTGTCATGTGACACAATAGGTTTGCTACTGAACCGTTACAGGCTCCGTGTAGTGAAATATCCTGACACATGAGAGAACCGCTTAAAGCGTTCTTGCAGTTTGTACCACTCAGATACACTTCTCGATCCCCATTCCGGCATCGATATCTATATGGTAACTCCCAAGTTTCCTTGCTGTATCCCTTACCCATTGTCTCATATTTGCCTGCCTGCCTTTGCTCAAGGCAATATTGGAACTGAAACGTAGTGACCAGCAGAGTGATTTGGCCATGAATTAGCCATTCTGTTGATGGTGATTCGGCTACAGTGAATGGTAACCTTTCCAGTTTCTCAATGCGCAGCATTGTATATTTGGCTCCCATCTGTGCCATTTCTGTCTGTTTATCAGTTAGATTGTATTCTGAAAACAGAGACGTGGTGTTTATAAAACGCCAGGGCACGTAGCCTGCACGCAAAGATTGTAGCGTCCAGCTTAGCATCATAATAGAACGTAGCTGAGACTGCCCGTGTTGTAACAAGGCCAGATCTTGTTCTAATATGTCGATTGCCGAAGACACAATGTTGCCTAAGGAGTAAATCCTGGAGGTCAAAGTTGTTAACCCATTATCCACTACAGCTAATGCCTTCTCTAAGTTAATACGGTCTATTTCCCGTATTCTTTCTGCGTCCTCCTGTTGGGATATTTTCCAGTTTTCATTATAATAGACATAAAGGCCTGCATATATGAAACGTTTCTGCCGTGTTTTCCTTGGGCCTAGTAAAAAATCCCTAAGGTCTACATCAGGTGTGAGTAAGGTCAAATGGTGTTTTACTTCTGTGAGTGTTGAGGTCTCTAGCCACTCAAGGCACAACTTCCCAACACTATAGGATGTCACTACCCCTGGGTGTTGTCCCTGTACATAGCGTGTATCTGGCCTATGGATACTAAACCCATCGGTTGTATTCATAAATCTCTGTTGACAGATCTTTGTGTCAATGGGCCAAATCAGCCATTTCGTCCAATCAGGATCTGATCTGTTGTACTGGATAATGTCATCTAATCCTACCCCTTGTGTAGTGGAAGTCTGCCCTCCACCCATCTGTGATAGTGTAGGAAACCCGGGTGAGTTCAGTTCCTTATTCTTGGCTAGTCCAAGACAGGATGTCTGTTGCACAGTTTCATTCAGAAATATAATCTGCTGTGGAAAGAGGCATGCTCTAAATAGCGCTTCTGTTCCCTGGACTTGCCAGTCCCTCGAACCCCAGATTGATTTTAAATCTATAGTTTCCTTCCATAGGTCGAAACCATGTGTAGACAATTGGGCCATAAAGGAAGCAGAGTAAATCTGTTTGGTGTTAGTTAACATAATTTTCTGTGCTGATGTTTTTGCCACTTTGTCATAAAATGACCTCGGGTCAGATGTGTTGAACCCTGAAAAGTATGTGAATTTCTGTGCAAAAGTTTGCGAACTACTTTTTGGAGGAGTTGGGCAGTGTTCCCACTGGTGGTATTCAAATACATTTCTTGGTGTTATAGATTTATGCAAGAAATGATGACCATAATGTTGGTAACAGTACAATGTATCATAGTCTGAAGTACCTTCTAACATTTAATTGTTCGGAAATGCAGCAGTTTTTTCTAAATCAGGCATCATAGCATTTACAGTTTCAGTGTCCCAATCATCAGAAAATGTACTGAAGGTAACAATATCATTTAAAGAAATTTTAAATACATGTTTAAGCTTTAAAAGTTCAGTCAGACCGAATATATCATAATCAATCTTGTCCCATACTATACCATCCGGTATATGAACTGCTGTGATGTTCACTGAAGACAAGTCTCTTGGTTCACGATGTGAAGACTGGTGTGGTTTTAAAATCAAATTGACTCTTTGGGCTGTAGAGCTCTGCTGGAGTTATCGTCCATTAATAAGCATACTAAAAGTTATTATTAAACCTAGCCAGAAAATAAAAAATAAAATCCCAGTGATATACCATAGTTCAATCCAAGGTGACACCAGGTAAGTTTTTCTAAAAAAGTTCAAGAAGTCAATGAGTTTCTGTTTGTGTGATTTTTTGGCTGGCGTCGTTTCCGGCTCATTTGGGTCCAGTGAAAATGTATCAAAGTTCATGAAATAGCCAGAAGCAGTTTGATCAATTGTTGGAATTGCGTCGGGATTTGTTGAAATCGGATTTCGCTCTTGACGAGGCATGTTGACGTAGATGTCTGTAGTCAGTCTGATTGCAACTTGGTTGTTAAGTTGATTTTCATTTTGAAGATGAATTTCTTGTTGAAGTGGAACGAGTTCCATAGCATCGTTGCTTAGTCCTTCATTCCGTACAGGTGGCTCTTCAAACGTGATGAGTCTTTCTGTTTGGACTTCTTGGATTGTAGCGAGAGGAGGGCGTCTGCTACTGTGGAGTCCACGAGACCTACTGGTTAGTATCGGCCACATAGTGTGGTTTGATTAAGTCGATTGAGACAAATCTTTTCTCCTTTTTCCCTGCAAGAGGCGGCAGAAGTACAGTTCTCGTGCCTTGGATTGCTAGGACCGGTACAGCTGTTCTGTATGATGGTCTGAATTCTTTCTTGTCTGCAATCTTTTCTCTGACCAGATCCCCAACTTTTGGGATCCAGACAGGTCTTGCCGTTACTGCCTTGACTTCCTCAGTGGCGGTCTGTTTTAAATGGACGTTGCTTTGTTGTGTCCTGGATTCATTTAGATCCTGTAAAACAGCCAAACGATCATGGATATCAAATGGTTTCTCATCCGCCACTGTGCCTTCACAATCAAGATCAGGTACCCGCATTCTTGTCCAAAATAGGACCTCGTAAGGAGTGACAACCCCTAGAGAGCTTCTTGGCTGATTGTTTATTGCTCGCTGGACCCCATAAAGGTGATAGACCCATCTACCGCCTTTGCTTATCCCCTAGCTGTTAAAGATTGCTTTAAGTCCCGGTTTTTCCTCTCCACAACAGAATTACCCTCAGGATGGTACGGAGAGGAGTACCGCAATGTTACGCCCATTCCTTCCATGGCCTCTTTGTAAGCCCGAGAGCTAAACGCGGGGCCACGGTCAAAATGTAACGTGCCAACTGCGTATGTGCCGATAAAGACTCGCAAATCTTTTATAACAGTTTGAGCGTCAGCACAGCGCTGAGGCCAAACCCGTAGGAATCTACAGCAGGAATCCAATGCAACCATGATATATTTCTTGGCCCCATCAGATTGTAGGGGTCCGCAATGGTCCAAATACACACATGCGAGTGGTTTGTCTGATTTTAGTAATGGTGTCTGTGCTGGGCGTGTTACGGTGGAGCCTTTCATCTGCTGGAAGATATCGCACTTTAAGACATAGTCTTTGGTCTGCTTTGTTAACCCTGGCCACCAGTAGCGCTGTTTCAGGAAAGAAATAGTCGCTGTGACTCCTGTATGCGCAGAACCCAAACCCTCGTGTGCTGCTAGAATTAAGCCTTGCCTACGATCCATATTTGGTATTACTCTATCCCCCACTCCAGGAATCTGAGCATATGGAATGTTTTGTGCATCTAACTTGTAGGATTACTTGAGTGGAAATTTCTTAGGTACTGCTGTGCTGCCTTTGCGTGAAGCATGGACAGCTACCAAAATCTAGCCGTCTATTCTCGTTTTTGAACGAGTAACTGCAGCTACGGCAAGCTGTGCGTACAGCCCCCTTTGCGGCTTCATCAGCCAATGAATTCCCTTCAACGTGAACGCCATCACACTGATTACTCAGTGTATGTATCATGTGAGCCCTTGGTAGTTCGTTTCTCAACTCCACTACCTGTTCCCATAGCATTTTATGCTTAATTGTGCCACCTTTTGCATCTTTGAACCCATTTTGTTCCCAATAATGTAAATATTCATTGTACGACTGTACACAGTAAAAGGAATCACACACAATTAGTGTGGGGAATTCATGTTCCGTATTTATAAGTGCCACTATTAGTGCTTTTAATTCTGCTAAGTGAGCCGTGCAGTCTCCTAGAGATTGCGTTTTAGTGCTACTGGGATGGAACTTTCCATCGCGCATGCGACCTTTAACGATTGCACACACTGCGCTGTAAGCTTGCTTACTCCCTATGGCCGGTTGAGCAGATCCGTCAGTGTAAATAATGTATTCATACTGATCTAGAGGCAAAATCTCATTTGATAGAGGATATTCTTGTTCGTATTGCAGAAATGCTTGTGTTTTTAAACTTGGATCAAATCTGTATTCAACATCCGTTGCAGTAAGAGAATTAGCCCATTGTATCCATCTGGGATGTAAGGCTTTCACATTTGGAATGCTAGCCTTGGTGACAGCTTCTAAGGCTGGTACTGGGGTCACGACGATTATGCGTTTTCCCTGAGCCAGTGTTCTTTCTCTTGCTACAGCGGTCTGCACTGCTGTCAGGATTTTTTCTGTTGAAGTAAAACGCATCTCTGCGTTTGTGTACAGGTGTGATTTATATGCGATTGGTACCGTTTCGCCTTCATTGAAAGTTAAATAAGTGTACCCGCATTGACCCGCTATTACTCGGATCACTAAGTTGCGTACGTTTACGCGTGTCTGTAAATGTTTAGAAGCTATCATGTCTTCCTGTAGGGAACGCAGGATATTTGTATGTTCCTGTGTCCATTGTCTGATTGAAAAATCAGGTTTTATTAAGTCGTAGAAAGGTTTTACTCTTTCTGCGTAATCCAAAATGTATGCTCGACCAAAATTTAGGAATCCCAGAATTGATTGTAAATTATTTAATGATTTTGGAGGTTGGAGCACCGCACACTTTTCGAAAAAGTTAGCTGCTAGGCTTTTTCCTTCACTTGACAGCTCATATCCCAGAAACAGGACATTGAGATGGGCAATTTTTGATTTTTTGAAATTTAATTTATAGCCCTCAGAGGCGAATCCCATAATAATGGTGCTCACCCTGGTCAAGTGCCTCGGTAAGTCATCATCCGTCAGATAAATATCATCTACATAGGACAATGCTTCTTCATCCAAATTTTGGAGTAACTCTGTTACTCTTGCTGAAAATACCCGGGGCTATTTTTATACCCTTGGGCTAGTCGACAAAATTGTCGCTGGGACCCTAACGCACTGAATGCGGTCAGATACCTGCTTTCAGGCGCTATATTTTGGCAGAAAAATCCATTTGAGATATCAAGTGTTGTTTTGTATTTTTGCGCACAATGTTATTCATTAATGCGGCACTGTGTGCATTTTGAACTGCAAATGTCTTTGTGCAAGTGTTTAAATGTCTGTAATCTAAAACTAGACGATATGTGTTGTCAGGTTTGGCTACGGGGAACAAAGGATTGTTCATAGGTGAAGTGCAATTTTCTATCACCCCCTGGTATTCAAGTTGATCTAGGATCTCCCTGACTTGTTTTTTAGCTTCCTGCTTTATAGGGTATTGCCTTTGAGCATTTGGGGAAACTTTTAACGGGATCACGTGGTGGGTTGAATCCTCATCCCAACCAACATGATTTTTGTACAATGCTGGAGCTAGGGCAACCGCCCACTCCTGCGCATATGCATGTTTTAAATGTATGGGAACAAGGTCGGAAAAGGCTGGAAAAATTACAGTTTCTCCCCTAGGGCACTCCATGACGATTGCTGGCGGCCAGTCTTGTTCTGCTAATGGAATGTCATAACCAGATGACAGATTTTTCCAAAAAAGACCTTTAATTTTTCTGGGTTTGTCCCCCTCCAGCCGGAGTGTTATCTCATGTAACTTATGTGGGACACTTACCCGAGTATCAGGTGTTTCCACCGTGATATACTCACTCAACTCCGCTGTCACCAGAAATTCCTTCAGGTTCTGGCGAGCTATCGTTACTTCTGCTGCGCTGTCTAGCATTGTCAGAGCCCATTCCCCATTCAGAAGCTGTGTCCTCAGAATTCTGGGCATGTCTGATCTTGAGACCTGCTACCTTCTTCTTTTTGAACTGAGGTTTTTGTTTTTGTTTATCTTCTTTTTTAGGTGCGTAGTCCGCAGCGCGTTGCGTGTCTCTGGACTCTGTACGCTCCTCTGACCGTCCTTCCCTCTCGGAGTTTTTTGATGAACCCTGAAAGGAACGAGAGGAACGAGTATCAGTATCCTGATACCTGTCAGGTTTTAAATATTATCCATATTCCTGAGGTTATACCTCCTTTCAGAGGGCTCCTGTTGAGGAGAGCTACCTCTGGATTGAGATCTGCTGTCTTTAGACTTTTGTTGTTTTTATTTTCCCACTTCTTTTTAGAAGAAGCAGGTGTCTGCTTTGTAGTGTCCTTTTTAGGACTGCCCACCAGTTGTGGTTTTAATGCTTTCCCACCTAGACTGTCTCTGCCTAGTTCTGCATATGCAGTTTCAATTATTTTGGGTAGTTCGTGTTGTTGATCTATTGGACCGAACTCCCTTAGACGTTGGCGGATCGCCACTGAAGCTGCTTCCCCCTTAATGTTAGCTAGTATTATGGCTGATACCTGGTCAAAGTTATTTAGTAACTTCATCCCTAAGTTAAGGGCAGGCTCTGCTCCGTACTCATTTTGTATCTGTCTCAATACATCTGGCATTACTGCTAAGGACGGGATACCATGTGTTCTGGTATATATGGCAGCAAAGACTGAACCCCAAGACGTGCAATCCTCTACTTGTGGTGTGATCCCCATGGGCAAGCAGATTGTTAGAATTCTGTGTTTTTTATAGGTGGTAGTATTCGGGAATACTGCCTCAAGCTGAGTTATTTTCTGAGCTATCCAGAATGGTATTTGTTCGCGTTTTGCGGGCATTTTGCCCATTACTGCGTGTAATGTTTGTGTAGTAATTTTATTTCCTGTACCCTGGACTGGAGTACTATTTGCTGCACCTGGTGCAGGTTGGATTGTTAAAGTCCTCATGACGAATTGTGTCAGGTTTCTGTAGATTTTAATTAAATCGCTGTGTTGTACGAGTAATTCTGGCTGTGGCATTGTTCCAATGTCAGGGTGCGGTGTATAAGCCGCTAGTATTGGCCATGTGGCCCCGTCTCCTCCGAGCGGACCTAAGCTTACTCTTTGTCGTACGTTGGGTAGGGCGCCATTAAACCAGTAAAAATGTTCCTGGTAAGTGAGTGGAATCTCTATGTCCTCGAACGGGGCATATTCCCTTGGTGCATTTCCTGCTATGTAGTAGTGAAATGTCTTTGTTATGGCATTTGCTGCTGGGAATGTAGCCCATGAATAGAATACCTCTGTTTAGTTTGATTGGTGTGCCTCAATCACGAAAACTACCATGCCACCCGTGGCTGGTAAGCCATTTTCTAATAGTCTTATGGTGACTGTCCTGAATTTTGTTGCAATCTGTATTGCATCCTCAGGATCTTCTTCTCCCTCTAAAACGTTCAGGTCAACTTTCTCATCCCCTGAACCAGTCATGTTTGGAGGAAGAGGTGTTCCCATGGAACTAAGATGAGGTGTTATGCACAATTTAGGAACTAAATGTCCTTCAAGCTTGATTAACCAACAGCCGATAAATAGGATATCTTGCCTACTCAGCTGTGGCGGAGTTTGTGCCCACCGACTCCAGATGTCTCTGGGGTTTTGTGAGTAGGTTCTCTGAGAATAGCACGACTGAACTACTCAGATTCTACTGTTAAATAAGTACCAAACCAACGTTGGTGGCACCATGTCGTGTAGTTCCTATAGTACCCATGCAGGACCTGCGCGTTTGGATAACATAAACTGTGGGCTTGGTGGCAGACTGACTCTGTGCACCCACACCGTGTATGTTAGCCGGATTTGCATTAGCTAGCTCACAGTGCCACTAGAATCTCCTCTTATCGGGGAGAGATTAGTTTCTGGCCACCTTAGATCATGACAAACCTGATCCCTCAGAATTGTGGAAACAATGTACTACTTTTCGCTCAGTCACTCGTGCTTACTTATTCGGTTTGTCTCAGAGAGTTACACAGAATAAACAGTCTGGGCATTTCAATAAGTATTTATTGAACAGTTGTTATTCTAGTGTAAAATATATGTGCTGCAGTAACCAGCAGACAATAGCAGAGATATATTATCAGCAGTACGAAAAAAGTGAAGGGATAGAACAGTTCTACCATATTGCAATAATCATGAATACATACATGAATATAAAAAGCATTATGAAAAGTGCGCGTACTCCTACGATGCCTAACTAGATGTACCTGAGTGTACCTAGCATATGTGTAGGTCTAAAAGCCTAAGAGCCAAGAATCCTTCTAGGATTTAGTCGAACCCCCATACCTGAATAGAGAGAGTGTGGGACCCCGTCCTGGTCTCGAGTTGGACACCCCGCAAGGGCTGTGTTAGACCGCTGTCAGCTAGAGCGACTGCATGCAGGAGCCTCAGTGTCTCTGGTCAGTGTGTCAGCATGGAAGTCTCGGTTCCCTCTGTCTTACCAGGGTAAGATGTGGTGTATTTATACCCTGAAGACTCTAGTTGCTTTGTATGGTTTGTATTGGCCCTTGTTAGGCGTGAGGAAGACGTCAGGGGTGAACTTTGTACATATATATTATGCAGGTGGTGTATTCCTAGAGAGCCATGCATAATTGATGAGTACAGTGTGGGCCTGTGTTTGGGAAAAACCCTGCTGTATTCAAAACCACAGACTAGATAACGTTCAGCCCTCAGAGCTCGTTGTGTACTAGCGAGGACCAATGTAGGTGAAAGATCATGCCTATATAAGGAATCATGACTATAATAGGACATGTACAGTTATGACCACAATAGGGCATATGCGGCTTTGACCACAATTGGGCAAGTACGAATATGACCGTATTAGGGCAAATACGAATACGTCCATGTATGAATGGCTCTACATTAGAGCCTCTATATGGGACATAACACCTGTACCCGCCTCACCTTATTGGATGGATGGAAAGCTTTCAACATTAAGTGGATGGGCCTAAGCTCTAGAAGGTTAATATAGAGCCAGGTCTCTGCTGGAGGCCCGTGGCCTCTGATCTTCACTTCGCTCATATAGCCACCTTAACCCAGAATTCATACATTTATCACCATTGTCAGCTCTGGGCGGGTAAGGGAAAGGGGTCTGCTGCTTCCCTAATCATGGTCCAGCAACCACCACTGCAGATGTTTTGCAGTCTTCTCCAAAATCTGAATGTGGTCGGAGAGTTCCTCTTGATGTTGGGCCCACTAAATCTTCAGAGCCCACTACATAATTTGCATATGTCACTTGGCATGCTGGACCTGCAGGATGTAGGAGGCCATCAGTCCCAGCAGCCTCCGAGTCGACCTCACTGAAATACCGGACCTAGGATGAAACATCCGGATCATAGCCTCAATGGCCTGGATTCACTTTCGTGAGGGAAAAGCACAAAACTGAAATGTGTCCAGAATGTCTCTAAAGAAGGAGAAGAGTAAGGTGTGACTTACACAAGTTGATAGCGAACCCCAGAGACGACAGGTGGGTCATGGTCTGCTGAAGGTAGCTGACTACTGCCTGGAGCAAGGCCTTTTTTAACAGCCAGTCATTGAGGTAGGGTAAAATGGAACCCCTGACCTCTGAAGGTGTGCTGCTATCAATGCCAACACCCGAGGGGCACTGGTAAGATCAAATGGGAGTGGAGTGAACTGAAAATGCTTCCATCCCAGTAAGAACCACAAGTAGCACCAATGGGCCAGTAGTACAGGTATTTAGAAACAGCCATCCTGCAGGTCTAATGCCATCATCTGGTCTCCAGGTTAGAGGGCAGCCAAGATCTGGGCCAGTGTCTTGAATTTCACCTTCCAGAGGAAGGTGTTGCAAGGGGACAAGTCTAAAATGGGATGAAGGCCTTCGTCTTTCCTGGGCACAGGAAAGTAGCTGGAATAACAACCACTTCCTACTTCTGGCGTGGGCACCCTCATGATAGCCTCTTTGGGAAAATGGGCTTGCACTTCCTACCACAAAACGGACAGATGGTCCTCTTTCAGTTATTGGTGTTGGTGGTGGTGGAAGATGCGGCATTGTGAGAAGGAAAGATAGGGCATATGCCTTCTGAAACAATTTTTAGGACCCATCTAGCCAATATTTTTGCCTGACAACCCTACAAAAAGAGCTGGATCCTGCTTCCCACCAGGTGTCTGTGATCCACCAAGGGCATGCTCTAGGATTTTGATAGGTAGGGCTAGAGTGGGAGGAAGAGGATAGTGGAGTGGGTGGCCTAATGACCTTGACCACTGGGGCCTTGGCAAAACATAACCTTCACCGAAGAATTGTTGGGCACCTTGTTGAGGTGGTATGGGCTGATGGCATGGGGCACTTTTGCAGAAGTTGCGAAAGGAGTGATGGAGCTGATGCAGTTGATGCGGTGGGGCAGATAAGCCCAGGGACCATACCGTGGCCATACTATCTTTGAACCGCTCTAGAGCAAAATCTGCCTTCCCCCGAAACATATGAGTCCTGAGAAAAGGCAGGCCCATGAGGGACGAAAAACTGGTTGTCTGCAACCAAGCTTGGTGGTGAATTGTAACACCAGTGCCAAGCCAATGGTGTGAGAAGGTGGCCTGGTATATGCTGTCCACTAATTAAAGTGGGCACCTTGTACCAGTCCACACGACCCTTATGATATATGAGGTCAAAGAAAACCTTTAGAAAACTATCCTAGTGGTAGCTGTGGAGAGCAGCCTTCAGGCTTAATCTTGAAGGAATGTAAAGCAGCTTGTTTTACCAGAATATCACCTCCTGAATGACTAAATGAAAGGAGAACCACACAGTAGTTATATAAAAATATGTATTTATTAATATAACACTCTCCACTAATCTCTACACGAGATTAGAACACAAAGCACACAATACTGAATCAATAGAACACTTGTAAGTAGCACAATACACAGCGGGCTCCAGGGGAGACCGAACCATATACTAAAAAAATCGTATAACAATCACGACTTGACTAGACACAGTACCTGGAGCACGTAGAATCACTGGGACCCCGAGGAACCACCCAAGGCAATGACACAGGGAGCCCACGGAGGATGGGTGCAGTGAGGAAACACGACTGCGTGCTCCGTACAACTCTACGGGAAAGTCGCGGTTGAAAAGTTATAGTTTAAGGACACTTCTACGAGGACTTCAAGCAAACCCTTTGGAACATAGGAGGTTCTAGAGCCAACCCACCAGTGAGTACCGAGGTACCCGTGTTACCTATCCCAGAGGAGCCGGGTGCATAGGTGTCAAGTGGTGTCGGAAACCTTCATCGTTTTCAATGGAGAGTTGCGAAGAAGTGCTGCTGCCAGGAAGGCGAAGAGTGTCCGGTGGAATCCAAGCCTGGATTCTAGGTGAGAGGAACCTGAAAGCAGAGGGGACAGAGTCTGGGTCACTTCAGGTGACCAGGGGCTCGGTAGTCGAATGCCCACCGATGTCGGGTACTTCAGGTGCGAAGAAGGGATGCTTGACTCTGCAGCCACGGGGACCAGGAGATGTTGAGGACAACCAGGATCTGGAGGTGAGCTGTCCCATGAAGGATGTTGAGTGCTGAGGGGTCGATGTCCGGCTGGAGTACCAACAAGCTTTGGCAAATGCAACCCATGCAGGAAGGAAAAACAGGTTACGGTGTGGACCAGCAAGGTCCAGGGGACTCTCCAAGCAATTGGGAGTCAGGGCACGTCTGGAGCAACCAGGGAAGCCCAAGAACAAACAAGGTGACAATCGCCAGGACCCACAGGCCAACGGACCAGGGATCGCGAGGATACCTCGAGCGAATTTACAAAGCACCAGCCCCCAGACCATTCTGTGAGTGGAGGCTGGATATCTTCAGTGCAAATGCTGCTCGGGGACAGGACTACACGGAGTCCAAGGCACAAGCTCGGGGATTGCCAACAAGCATATGCACTTGCAAATGTACGCGGTGCACAGGGGTTCGGGTTGCACGGTCCCGACGAGGGATACTGGTCTCAGAATCGCTGAGATTTCAGATCAACCTCAGGCACCTTCGGGAACCCACCTCCTGTGTTGCTGAAATCTTCGGAGTCTGCAGGAGTTCTAGAGAAGCAAGCCGGTCAGATGCGCTTAGGTGCCTGCTACTGCAGGGGAGTAACTCCTTTACTCCAAGGGAGATTCTTCAGTCGTGCAATCGTTGTGCAGGCAGCCGAAGTACTTGGTTTCTTCTTAGCAGAATCTTGTCCAGGTAAAATCTAAAGTCCTGTAGCCAGGTAACCCACTTTATACCCATGGGAAAGGGTTGGACAGATTCAGGGGACCCTCCTAGGGGAGGGGCAGGACAGAGGGGTGGCTACACCCATGTCCTTTGTCTGGTTTCGCACCAGAGCAGGAGCCAATGGCTCCCAGAACAGGTTTGAGCTGGACTATGCACAGAGACACCAAATGTGCCCCAGTGCAGACTTTCTGGCATTCTCAGAGTGCCCCCACCCAGCCCCAATACACTAAACTCTGTCTGGTAGGTGGTCACACCTCCCTGTGACAGGATGCCTATTGTCATGCCTTCCTCTGCTCGAGCTTGGCTCAGCAGCAGGAGAGCAGAATCGTGTCTGTGGCTGGCAGTGTCCATTTTGTGCTGCCCGGGTCGAGAAAGCTGGTACTGGGTAGACCGGTGACCCACAGTAGTGGTTTCAGAAGGGTGGAATCATACCTCCACACCAGTTACTGGTGTGTAGGTATGATTCCAAGGTGTTTGACACCAAACACGACATGTTTCTAAGCAGCCGTTTTAAAGTTAGCATTTACCGCGAGGTTATAATGCAACTTAACCTATATGTCTGGCGGCATCACAGACAACCCCGGAGAATGGTCTCCGAAGGATGCAGAGGGGCTCTGCCCATGCAGGGGCACCCTCTCATGTAAAACCCAGCACCCTGCCTTCAGGATTGATAAGGCCTGCCATAGGGGTGACTGATAGGTTTTTAAGTGTAGTGATTTAGATAGATATAGTGAACCTATATCTAAGTAAGTGGTGCAAGCACCAGCTTACCCAGGCTGCTGTAGCAGACCTGGTGTGTCATTTTGAATGGCCTCTCATGGGTGGCATAATACATGCTTCAGCCCATGGGAGGCCTCTGGGGTACCTATGCCCTGGGTACATGGTGTACCATATACTAGGGACTGATAAGGGTACCCCAGTATCCAATCTGGAGTGTACCTAAAGTACATACATAGCAATTTAAGGGAGAAAGCAGATAGACTGGGTTCCTGGATAGCAGGATCCCAGTCAGACTAGTCAAAAACCAGCAAAACACCAGGAAAAAAAAGTGGGGGTAACCATGCAGTCAGATCCTACCTTCCTACAAATGGCCCAACCGATAGAATCGGTGGTGTACAAGCCACAATGAATTGGGAACTTAGTCGCATCTCAACTCTCTTGTGTGGCGCGGGCAAGGACAGGTTGGAGGTCTTCTGGGACCCCTGGGAGGACTTGAGCCACCAAATCCCAAAGAGCATGAGAATAGTATCCCAGGAAGCAGCTGACATTCAATCATTCAATCAATCAATCAATCAATCAATCGATCAATCAGGGTTTGTAAAGCACAGCTAAACACCTGCAAGGGTATTGACGCTCTGTGAACCAAGCTTCTCGGGAGGAATCAGTTGAACAACCAGCTCTTGAGCCTCTTTTTGAATTCCTGAAGGGAGTGTGAGGTCCAAAGGGTGGAGGTTGTTCTAGAACTTCGTGGTGAGGTAGGAGAAGGAGCATCCTCCACTGTTGCTTTGGTGGATGCAGAGGGTGTGAATGAGGGAGAGGGAGGAAGAGCGCAGGTCTCTGGAGAGTGGTGGGAGCTCAGGCAGTGTTTGATGTAGGCTGGTCCTTGATTGTGCAGGGTTATGTAGAGGTGGGTGTCATGGGCATTGGATCCTTTCACCTCTGTCGTATTACCTCACAGTGAACATCATGTCCATAGGTAACATCAATGTCAATACTCAATACATGGAAATAGTATGTATGTGTAAATGGCAATAGCATGTACTGTTATCATGTGAACATTCTTATTGTAGTAACATATGCGGCATAAAATCATGTTGCATTGTCTTTTTGTAGTGACATATGCAGCATAATCTTTGTTACAGTATATGCAGCATATGATGTAATGCATTAGTACTTATGGTTAAACTCTGGTGCAGTGGTAGGTACTCGAAACATGTGTTGTATGCCGCTGTCTATGCACCGGAACACATACACACTGCCTGAATGTTCCTGCACACCCTCAGGAGCAACGCCCAGCAAATGTGCTGCACGTGCCAACTCCTGCAACGTACTTACCCCCCTCTGTGCAGAAGTTGGGTAATGTGCACCAACCATGGGACACATGCAAGTGTGGTTGATGTCTGCGATAGCGGGTATTTAAACTGCCTCTTTCTTAGCCTCAGGGCTTAGCCTCATTGGTGCAAAACTACTTACCTGACTCCAGTTCTTCTGCGGCTCTTCCCTGGATGACTCCCATCTTCGGAATAGCAACCTTCCTTCGCTGGACTTCCCATCCTCCACGTCCACATCCTGCTTCTTGGGGACTACTGTGGTCAGCTCTAGGGCAGTGCGACCGGTGCCACCGCACCGGGTGCTGGCTTCCGGGGGGGATGGGGGGTGCCGAGTTTGCAAGTGTATTATTATTTTATAGCACCTGCTGCCGCGTTCGTTTCCTCCAGCAATTTCCGGGCAACAAAGAAATGTCAGGATAAATCCTGTGATTAATGTTTTTCCTGAAGAGAGATCGGAGTTTTGTTTAATTGGGGTTTTGACTCACTATAAAGTAGCGCAGAGGGTTAATACGCCTGTTGCAGAAAACAAGTACGGAGCAGATTACAAAATGCATAGAATGTAAATAGGTCAGTGGCTTACTGCTTTTAAAAGAGACATCATTTTATTAGTTGCAAATTATAAGTTAAAATCATATGGGATTTCCACTTATAAATTGCAAGTAACAAAATGATGTCTCTTTTAAAAGCAGTAACCCCTTGACATATTTACATTCTATGCACTTTGTTGTTGTACTGAACTATTAACTTTTCTCTAAGAACTGCATGCATGCTGCTAAGTATAGATTTGAGCAAAGATTAATGGTGCAAAAAGGATTAATTTGGGCAGAAATCCATTCTCATTATTAAAGAGAACCCCCAACTATGGTGTTCCTTTTAAAATTCGGAGTTTGTGCTTCTCTAGACAAGCACCATTAAATTACACTGCCTACCAGTATGGAAGACATGTGACTCCTACACCTTGTAGTCCTTTGGCTTATGTAACATTTCCTATACGCTGAGTTACACATGTATGATTGATTGTATCTGTGCAATGTGTGTGTGATGCAAAGTGCTCTGACACCCTTCACTGGTATGAGTGGCCCTATATATGCATCTGAGAGAGAGTGCTATATATGCATCTGAGAGAGAGTGGTTAAGGAGACTTGGGCACTGTTAAAGAGCGGTGGTGAGGGAATCCGTGCCGGAGGTGGTCATTAGGGGGCGTCAACAAACATTGTCGCACCGGGCGCCACCAGCTCTAAAGCCGGCCCTGACTGTGGTACCTGTAAAACAAGTGCAAGGTATTTTACTTTTCTTTTTGGATTCACGAACATTGTGCTTCTTGCACTGGACTTTCTGTTGCCTTTAAAAAATGAGGTAAAACCTTTTCATTTTGCATACTGGGCATAACTGTTGTTGAACTTTATTTTGTAAAGACTTTGGAGTAGGGGTGAGCCGAGCTCGCTGAGTTTCACTCCGTGGAATTCCGCGAAGTTACTTGAAAAACTCTGTGGAATTCCCCGGAGTTCCATGGGTGGGCGGAGTTGGTAACCTCAGCGTCAGAGACTGCTCCTTCCTGAGTAGACTAAAATTTTCAAAGAGAAAAAAGACTTGCAATCTAACAAAACTTGCAATCTGGCGGCACAGGAAAACCTGCTGTGCTGTCTGGGGAGAAAAGCTGAAGCATTCCAATTCTATTATATTAGCAAAATCATTATATACACGTGGGCGGCCTCGGATGCAAGGGTGTGCACCGACAATGCCAAAATCTCATTCTCCAGGTGAGAACTGGCCCTCCTATGTTGAACTGCTTTATGTGCATATCAAGGCTCGGGGTGCAAGCCGCCCCTTCCACAAGAAGGCAGTGGGGATGTAGTGGGTGGGGTAGCAGGTGGTGGTTTAGCTGACAGCAGGCTGGTCTTGCCCACCGCCTCATCCCCCAGCAGCATACACTTAAGGCGGCTCTCCAGAGCTCCCTGGGCCTGGCAGTGGTCTGGGCTGGTGAGCACTGAGGAGGCACCGGGGGCACGAAGGTCCATAGGTAGTCCATTGGAAGACTCAACTCCTGAGGGGGCATGGCAAGGCCCAGCTCGGCTGCCCCTCAAGGGAACAGGGAAGTCATTGTGGGCTGAGCAGGCTCTTAGGGGAGCACACCAAGTGCTGGGTGCCCTGAAGCCTGCGCTGCAAGGAAATTAATAAAAGCTGCAGCGTGGTCACGGAGAACCTCAGGCTGGTTACTATGGGCTGCAGGCTGGTTACTTAGTCCAGAGAGGGCTATAATATTTTCAATTGATGCTGCTCACGGTGTTGTTGTAAGCCAACCACTTACTCTCCACCAAAGCCGCAAGAGTAACATGTTGCACACAGCTCCTTTCACTACTGGGAGCCTGGGATTGCAAGGGACGTGAAGCGTCCTTTCAGACAGATCCCTTTCCTAACTAAAAGTTCAAATGATTTCTCCTGGGGTGTGCTGGCAAGGACGACTTAAACTCTTTTCTTCTCTCCTTAACTTCTCCCAAAACCTATCTAAGCTCAGCCCACCCCCTCCCAGTGCCTCCCAGGGCTAGAGGCTGCTCACTTGGTCTATTTAAAATGCCTGTGTCCGGACGACACAATTGAACGTTGCACCATGGACGGAAGTGATCAGTGTGCTGGAGCACACACTCTTCCAAGTGTTTCCATGGTGACGAAGCCTGCGCAGGAGCAGCAATTAACCCTGGGCGTAGTTCGCGTAGTCGCGCTACGCATAGCTACGCGAAGTGCACTTCGCACTACGCAAGCTACGCGTAGCTACGCGAACTGCGTAGTGCGGTAGGGAAAATGCTGTTCGCACTGATTGCACAGTGCCGGATGCTTGTCCGCACTGTGCAATCATTGCAAACGGCATCTTGCACAGTGCAAGCGGTCGTTTTCTGCCGCTCGAGTAGATTTGTACTCAAGCACCAGTTTTCTCAACGCGGACTGGTAGTTTCTCATCGCGAGCGGTCGCGAGCGTACGCGACCACTCACAATGAGAAACCTGACCTCCCCGCGTTGAGAATCTCGCCAGGAGGTTTATTATCCACGCTCGCGACCGGCAACTTGATCTTGCTGATTGCGAACGAGGAAAAAGTCTCGCCGGGATGTCATTTTGCTCGCTCGCGGTCGCCAACTTCACGTTGAGGACCGCGAGCAAGCAAAAAATGCCCGCTACGCGCTTTTGCACTGTGCTACGTGCAATTCGCGTAGCGCGTAGTTGCGCAAACTACGCGAGCCTAGCGTAGTTCTACGCCCAGGGTTAAGCAGCATGATGCTTGAGGCTTGTCTATTTCCTAATCTCAGTGCATTTATTGTCAGCATGCAGCTGCGGGTGCCGGTAAACTCCGTCATGCAGTGGATGGTAGAGTTTTTTTACGAACTCCGTGCTCCAAGCGTGTGGGCAAAACTCCATGAACTCTGCCAGCAGAGAGGAGTTCACTGCCCACAACTAATTTGAAACTGCAACAAGAAAGCCATATTTCTTGTAAGAGCAGTGCATCCAATAAGGAAGACAAACCTTTTTAAATGGTGCACAGGACAGAGAACAATAGACTTTCATACTTTTGAACTTTGTGCATGTAAGCACTGCACCTCGAACCTGAGAGGACATAAAAAATGTTTGGCGCAGTTAGAGATTTTGCTGTTTGTACACAGGCTCACTGACTTATGTGTGGGGTCATAGCATTTTTGGTAAGATGGTTTTCACTACTGCATGATAAAACTCTGTGTGTCGTATAACATATTAACCAGGCACACAGGGAGTTTATATTCTGGAATCCAAATCCTGAACCCAGGCCCCACGCAGACCCTGATGACAGAGAAAACAGAAACAAGACAGGACCTTGAGTTTCTCTTTGATCTCATCCCCCTTCCCCTTGAGTCCTATCGGAGATGCATTGTACAACGTCAGTTTTTCACCGTTAGTCCTTTCGGGGAGTTAGAAACGTCATTGCCCCATTGGAACCACCTGGAGTTCAGGTGAGTGGCTTGTAATAGTGGGTCAGCAACTTGAATTGATGTCTCTCGTGGATGGGGAGCCAGTGGGGTTTCTTGAGGTGTTTGGTGATGTGGGTCTGTCTGGGGGGGGTTGAGAATGAGCCTGGCCACTGATTCTGTATGGTCTGCAGTCTTTTCAGGAGGTGTGTGGTAATTCCTGCATAGAGTGTGTTGCCAAAGTCAAGGCGGTTGGTGACGAGTGCTTGAGTTACGGTGCGTCTCATGTTGACTAGGAGCCATTTGAAGATCTTTCGGATCATGCAAAGAGTGAATAAGCACACTGAGGAAACTGGTTTTCATGGTGAGCTTGCTGTCCAGGATGATGCTGAGGTTTCGGACGCTGTCTGTAGGAGTAGGTGAGGGTCCAAGTTGGGCAGGGCACCAAGAGTCATTCCACAGGGAGGTGTTGTTCCCCAAGATCAGCACTGCTTTTTTTTCTGTGTTGAGTTTCAGGCAGTTGTTCTGCATCCAGTTGACAATGCTCGTCATGCACAGGTGCAAGTTGGTCTTCGTGGTAGATGGGTCTTCAAAGAGGATGAGCTGGGTGTTGTCTGTGGAGGATATGATGTTTAGTCCATGGGTTCTGACAATGTTGGCCAGGGAGGTCATGTAGGCATTGCAAAGAGTCGGGCTGAGTGATGAACCTTGAGGGACGCCGCAGAGGATGTGATTGGGTTTTGAGGTGAAAGCTGGAAGGCAGATTCTCTAGGTTTTTCCATTGAGGAAGGATGCGATCCATTTGAGGGTGTCATTTTGGATTCCGATAGGAAGAAGCCTCTTGATCAGGGTGTGGTGGGACAAACTGCTGAATGCTACTGAGAGGTCAAGGAGGATCAGGGTGGCCGTTTCTAGGAGGGTTCTGATGTTGTCAGTGGCTGCAATCAGGGTGGTTTTGGTGTTGTGGTTTGTGTGGAATCCAGATTGGGATGGGTCCAGAAGATTGTTATTCTCCAGGTATTCTGTGAGTTTGCAGTTGATGGCCTCTTCAAGGACCTTGGCAGGAAATGGGAGCACAGAGATGGGCTGGTAGTTCTTGAGATAGTTGGGGTCGGCGGATGGTTTCTTCAGGAGGAGTTTGACTTCAGCGTGTTTCCATTCTTCAGGGAAGGTAACCAAGGTGATGAATGTGTTGAAGATGGTGGTGAGGTTGTTGCTGATAGTCCTGCTTCTGAGGTTGAACATATGGTGAGGACAGAGGTCTGTGAGTACTCCAGAGTGGATGGAATGCAAGATAGCTGTGATGCTCTGCATGGTGAGCTGGTCCCAAGAGGTGATTCAGTGTCAGAGATGGCATCTGCGGGGGCTAGGAGGCTGAGGGTTTCGGCGGCAGTGGTTTGGGGTTTGAAGTGTTTGTAGATGGTGGACACCTTGTCATGGAAGAAGTCCACTAGGGTGTTGCAGAGATATTGGGAAGGGGTGATGATGTTTTCGGTAGATGAGGGGTTTCAGGACACCTTGATGAAGCTAAAGTGTTCTTTGCAGTGGTTGGAGCTGCCTTCAATGCGGTCCACCAAGGCATTCTTCTTTGTCTTTTTCAGGAGTTAGTGGTAGTTGTTGAGCACTGTTGATGGTGGTGCATCAGTGGGCTTCTTGCTGTTGCGCCATTTCCTTTCTAGTCGCTTGCAGTTGCATTTCGTGGTTCTCAGTTCCGAATTGTACCAGCTGGCATGATTGGTGGATCTCTTGAGTTTGGTGGGATTCATGGGGGCAACTCTGTCGGGCAGTCGGTGACCATAGTGGTAGAGGTCTTGATAGGCAGTTCAAGGTTGGTAGTGGTGTCAGGATGGGAGGTGTTGAGGGCATCAGTCCACTGGAATTCGGATACTTTGTTCCAGCTGTGGTGTGCCGTGTTGGGTGGCTTGGTGGTGGTGTTTGGGGCTCCTATGATGGTGAAGTGGATGATTGAGTGGTCAGTACAGGTGAGCTTGGTGACATAGCTGTACTTCACTCTGTTGCTGGTTGTAGCATGTGTCTGGGGTTGGTGACTAGTTGGGTGAGGCTGATGTTGCTCATGCTTTCGAGGAAGTTGACTTGGCGTCATAGGAATCGTCCGGGGAAGATTTAGTATTTGGTGTCAATGGCTTGTGATGTGATGAATTTGGGGATGACGTCGCAGAAACCGAGGCATGGTCCTGGGGGTCAGTAGGCAAGGGTGCCTTTGATGGTTGTCTTGCCGTTAGTTTCAAGCTGAAAGTTGAGGTGTTCCATGATCTGGGTGTTGTCATCCGTGGTGGTGGTGCAATGGATGTCTTCTTGGTGGATGATAGCGATTCCACCGCCATGTTTGTCAGTGCGGTCCTGGTGTGCAATCTTGTAGCCATTGGGTGTCGCTGTGGCAATGTTAGGCACGGATGCCAGGTTGAGGCAGGTCTTGGTGAGGAATACAACATCGGAGGTGAGGGAGGTGATGGTGTCCCATATCTTGGAGGCGTGTTTCAGGGTGATTAGACATTGAATAGGAGGCAGTGGAGTTATCCAGGCCCCATCATGGTTGGCCTGGTGGTGGCAGGTTTGTGCATGTGTGGGTGCTCTGGTGTTACAGGAGAAGAGACAGTTGTGACATGCACAGGGTCCTACGGTTGAGCATGGAGAGGTGCTGCAGCAGTTGCTGTTCTGTGGTCTAGAGTACAGGGCTCTGAGTTTGGCACCGGTGTAGCTGCAGGTAACGGGAGATCCAGGGTTCCTGGTGCTGGGCACAGTCTAGGGACGGACAGGCACATATGGGCATGCCTTTGGCACGCATTCAGCTTGCCTTTGGCACGCCCATTGTGCGGCCATGCTGCAGCTTCTATTAGGTAGGTCCTGGGAGGGGCGCTGGGAAGCAGGAGTGGCGGGAAAGCCAGAGAGCAGAAAAGCATGAAAGCAAGCAGCCGGCGCCACTGAGCACAAACAACAAAATATTAGGCAAAACGGGTGAACCAGCCAAAAGCACAAGTACAGGACAACAGGCACGAATTACAACCATCAAAGGCAAAAACAACAGGCGTGATGCAAAAGTAAAATTAGCAAAAGGCAAAAGCAACAGGCACGAAGGCATGTTTAACGGAAGGTAAAAGTAACAGGCACCAAGTTAAGGTAACAATAGGCAAGAACTATAGCAATTACCAACACAAGAAAACAGCGGGCAAGTGGGCAATCACTGAATAACCATGCCAAGGCAGTGAGGTGGAGCTGGCGGAAGCCACCTTATCAATGGGGTCACGCTGCGGCATCCATTAAGTATGTCCTGGAAGGGGGGTGGGAGGTTGGAGTAGCGGGAAAGCAGGAGAGCGTGAAAGCAAGCGGTGGGTGCCGCTGAGTACAAACAACAAAGTAATAGGTACATTGGGAGAACTGGTCAAAAGCACAAGTACAAGACAGCAGGCACAAATTACAACCAACATAGGCAAAAACAACAGGCACAAAGTAAAATTAACAAAAGGCAAAAGTAACAGGCAGAAGGCACTTTAACAGAAGGCAAAAGTATCAGGCATAATGTTAAGGTAACAGAAAGCAAGAACAAAGGCAATGACCGTTACAAGAAAACAGCGGGCAAGTGTGCAACCACTGACTCACAGCACCCAGGCAGCGAGGTGGTGCTGGCAGCAAGGGCCTGCTCCAATCTGTGTGTATGGTAAATGATATTCTTTCATTTTCTTGCTGTTGGTACACAATTTTGCCTGCTCTCAAAGTTCCTTAGTGTTTATTCATCAACAGTCTTATGTATTGGAACTGCCTGTGAATGTTGAAATTAGTCTCATTTTGGTTCCTGTTTTCTTGATGTTTTTTTTGGCCACAGAGAACCTCCAACCCCAAACTATCCTTTATTTTATCCAGTGCCATTTTGCGAACCCATATAGGTTATTCCCTCTTTTTAAATCTTTGGACAATAGTCCCTTTCCAGATCTCAAATTCTAAATCACTATTTCAAATACGCATAGCTCTGATAAGTTCACAAAAGGGAATTATTCCTTTCAGAATACTAGGGTGACTACTGTCTGTGTGAAGCAGTCTGTTATCAGCTGTTGATTTGCGGTAATATGAGGTTTGGAGAGACCCACCCTGGATATTGAGCTGGTTATCCAAGACTTCCATGGATTCCTTGCTCATAGTCTCAGTGAAATGGAGATTTAGGTTGTGAGTGAATGAACTCATGGGCTCTTGATTTTTCACTTTTCCAAATAATGAACATGTCATAGATAAATCTTTACTATAATATGATATATGTTTAGTATGTCACACATTTATACAACCAAATCACCTGCTCCTCTCACCAGCCTAGCAGAAGATTGGCATACATGGGGGTGGAGCAGATGCCCTTTGCCATTCCTTGGGTTTGTTTATAGACCTTGTTGTCAAACAAAAACATATTTTTCTCAAGACAGACCTGATGTGGAAGCATATTGGTGTGATGTAGATAGCTCAAGGGAAGTGTTTTTAGAAACTTTTCACATGCTGTAATACTGTCACTGTGTTTCATGTTCTGTCTAGAATGCAGTTATAGAATGCAGTGACACTCAGGGTTCTGAGAAGAAAATCCTTGTCTCATGGAAGCCCATCAATTTTGGTCAAGAAATCCCTCACTGTCTCAAACTTACGAGGGGAGGACCTCAACTGAAGGTCGTAGATAATAGTTTATGTACTTAGAGGCGTTGTATAGGAGATTATCTTTGGACAAGACAATAGGCCTTCTCGTTAGATCCATGTGGTGCTTTTGTATTTTTGGAAGAATATAGAATTGAGCTTGGTAAAATTGTGTCTCAAGCATTGGTATCTCTCATGTTCAATCAAACCCATATTTTTCCAATCAAAATGTAAATATTTGTATGCCTTGAACCTATTTGCATATTCCAGCCTAGTAACTTCAATATAACACGTGGTTATGTTATATTAACAAAATTTGTAGAGAACTCATATACCCTGAGGTGTCTTGGCACTGACATCACTCGAACAAGATTGGAAGAGAACCTAATTATTAAACAGACATGTTTTAAGCTCCTTCATAAAGCAGATCAGAGAGGGCAGAGCTCAAATATGAAGCGGAAGTCCATTCGAGAGCCTGGTCGTCCCCGTAATTAAACTTTTACCTCCCCAATTCATTTTACGGAAATTGGGGCTACCATTTTCCTGGCCCCAGAGGAGTGCAGGAGTCTGTTGTGATGGTACCAATTAAAGACATGCCCCAGAAATTCTGGATTTTGCAAGGCCTTGTAAGTGATGGAGATGGCCTTGAACTTAATACAACTTCTAACAGGAAATCAGTGTAACTTATAGATTTCTTTAGCGAGAGAATGAAATTTGAGAATCGCCAATGGCAGTCTAGCTGAGCATTCTGTGCAGTCTGTAATCTATTTAGATGTTGTTCCTGCATGTTCACATAGAGTCCATTGCAATAGTCTAAGGCTGTGTATGTCAATCGTTTTAGCACTGGCTTGAAGAAAAGGAAGAATGTTCTTGATCACCTTAAGAGTGAAGAACAAAAAGGAGACAGTGTCATTAACTTGTGTTCCAAAATTCAGCTAGTTGTCAATTTGAACCCCTAGGTTCTTGGCCTTAATCACTGAGGTGGGAAGAGAGTCTAATTCCTCTGCCACCAAGAAGGGGCCCAAGCCAGGCAGAGGCTTCCGAAATGCACCAACTCGTTTTTTTCTGGATTACGCTTTAAACAATGCTTGCTCATCCATGTACTGGTAGGACGCATATAGCCATGGAAGTGGATGCCATTGTTTGACTCATTGTTGAAAGCTGACACAACAATTTGTGTGTCTTCGGCATAGGAGGTAAGGGAGAAGTGAAAGTGTTTAATCAGAGTAGCCAACTCTGTCACATACACATTGAATAGTGTCGGACTAAGCGAGGATCCCTGTGGCACACCGCAAAGCAGAGAAAGGGGGGAAGATTCAAACTGTTCAAGGGCAACAGTTTGCATTCTGTTTGATAGGAATGAGGTTAGTAAGGCCAGGACTTAATCCTTAATTCCTAGATCTCCTAGCCGCTTGATCAGCTGCTTGGGGTTGACAGTATCAAACTCTGCCGATAAGTCGAGGAGAATAAAGGCTGAAGCACCACCCCTATCCAAGACAGCCCTTATCTCCTCTGTGGCTTGAATCAAGGCAGTCTCTGTGCTATGCTGAGGTCGGAACCCAAATTGTGTAGGGTCCAACAGATAACTGACTTGGATAAACTGGGCAAGCTTTAGGTTCATTACTTCCTCCACAGATTTTGCAGGGAGTGGAAGACGGGATATAGGACGATGAATATTGGGATCAGCCGTATTCAAACTGGGTTTCTTTATAAGTGGAAGGATGGAGGCTTTTTTCCATTGAGAGGGAAAAACTCCCATAATAGACATTGAATTAAAGATGGCCTAGTGATTTGTTCCTATAAGATCAGGTATAAGCTTTAACGCCGAAAGAGGTCATGGATCTAATCGAGAGCCAAACTTAGCTGTACGAATCATTTTTGCTACCTGCTTTGGAGTGACTGAGAGGTATTCTGTGAAGGAAGTTTGGACAGAAGTGACCTGGAAGCTTTTATCAGTGATGCCAGAGTTGTTTGAGGCCTCAAACTTGGAGTAAATTTGGTTTACTTTATACCTGAAGCAGTGAGCTAGTGTGTCACAAAAGGTTTGACTGCATTTAGCTGCTTTACATTCTTGATATGGTGGTTAATTTAGTTAATACTTGGAAGAGCTCCTTAGTGGAGTTTTTTGCTAGTTCTATTTGTTTGGTACAGTAGTTTCTTTTTTCTTTTGTCAGTAGGCATTTGTACTTTGATAGCACCTGTTTATACGAGTTATTCTCGAAGTTGTCAGCATCTTTCCTGTCTCCAACAATTTTGATATTCTAATCTGAGTGCCTCAGAAAACCAAGGCACAGAGGGTGAGGTCCTATTAGAAGATGCTTTTTTTATCTGAGCCAGCCTAGTGAAAGCAGCATTAATCCTGTCAGTAGAGTCTAGTGAGGCTTGCTCCGCAGTTTGTAGGAGGATAGATTGAGTCTGTATCAACTGCTGGGTATTGTGATCAGTATTGATTTTGTTCCATGCCCAAAAGTGGGAGGATCGAACTGTGCCATCACTAGTGTGAGAGTCTTGTGGAATGTCCACTCCAAACATAATTGTACTCTGTGGTATCAGTTAACGTTCTCCAAATTTCTTGTTTATACCCTTCTTTAGACATTACTGCACAATTTCCTCCTTTTCTAAAGGTTGTATGATTATAGTATCAGCATTTTGTAACTTAGAGTCCTTCTTTGGCAACATGTTAAATTGCTCCCAACATTAGGTTTCCTACCATGGGTTCATGAAGGGCATCTATATAATCAAAGTCAGCTTGTGGTATAACATTTGATTTGAGGTTCATGCTATTAGGTTCAATATGATTCATCCTCACACCCAATGACTTCATAAAGCCCCAGCCTTGTCCTTCTCAACAGGTTTGCATTTCAATTCAGACAAAACCATAAGTGTCTCAATAGCTCCAATTTTCAAATACAATGCCAAGCTCTCCATTGATATCTCATAGCTCTTGCTGGATTAGAATTCAACTGCAAAAATGTTTTTTGTTTTAATTTCCTTATGAAAGTAAAGACATCAGTTCTGGTTTGTGTCTAGTTAGATCTCATGGTGGGGCAGAATGATAATTCGTGGTTTAAAATTTGCATTTCGCCTTCACTCAATTGTCATTCGGCATAAGTTAATTACAGTTTTGAGGCCATTCTCTATTATTACTTTTTGTTTGTTTACCCCTTGTTTGCATTCCCACAGGGGTGGCATTTTCTGTTGTCTTCGTTTTTGTTACTACTTCTTGTTGTTTTGTGTTTCCTTTGTTTTGTCCTCAGCCACCTATTGGTTGTACCTTTCTCGCAGGTGGTTTATTGCCTTTCTGCATGAGATGAAATTAATCTAAAAAAAAAGTCGTCTTGGTAAGTTGCTGATTATCAGAAGTGCTGGCCTCACTCCCCTCGAGACATCGCGGTCTTCCACTGTATCATTCCCATCACTGACGAATGCATTTAAAAATATAGATATATATATATATTGGGAAAAAAGCATTCCTTAAAACTAAAAGCACACAGTTAAAACATTTCCTTCATGTAGCACAATACAGTGATGATCTGAAGAATGGCAAGATAAAAGAGAGTGGCATGGGAGTGCTTTTGCATTACAAAAGGCATTATTTCATATTATTATTTAGAATTTAAAATGGGCTAGTTCTTAGCAGGTTTACAATTATTGATGCGCAGATCAAAGTGCAGGTGCTTCTTTAAAACAGTTAAAACAAACTAAGCAGCCACATAAATCATGTAGCATCACAAATAAATAGAACAAGGGGCAGTGAAAACAATATACTCGACTACCATTGAACAATGTGACCATTGATTGTTCATTTATTCCATTGTAAATTATATTTATAAAAGCCTACGACTTGTAATTTGTGATCAGTTTATACACACAAACTGTAGCATAAAATCAACTTTAAAATGTCAATTACACATTATTATTTGAAACCCTTTTGCTTCCGCATAAGCCCTACAGCAAATAGATAACCACTCATGGAGATCAAAATATAGGGAGAGGTGTCGCTTTTCATTACCCTTAATGCTTCAAGGTGCTGCCTAAAGCCTTGGCGAATACATAATGGATGTATTTATTTGCTTCCTGGCGTTGATTAGACTGGGGAAAAAACAAAACATGTGAAACATGTTCCTCTGTATTCATGTGGCACATAGAGCAGATGCAATCATTGGTATAAGCTCCGTCTGTTTTCCATTGTGATGTAAAAGACCCAATTTCATGCATTTCATAATAGAACTTTATGTACAGACTCTTGGCCAGTTGGGTTTGGGGTGCATCCAAGCATTCTTCAAAATAGTGTATGGACTTGAGGTGCAAGAATCGAACTGACAGCCTCCCTAAAGTGGAGTTTTGGTGAAAGCTAGCAGTGACAAAGTGCCGAAAAGAGGATTTAATATGGCTTTTGGGAGTCGTAGTTAGAGAGTGAGCATCAGTCCAGAACCTCCTGAGCCCTCATTTCGAAAACCATGATTGAATATGCCTAAACTATGGGAAGGTGGAATTATTATCTCCTTCCAAAAGTTCACTCACACCCCTCCCGTATGGCATAAGTTCCTCTACAGTCCATGACTCTATGCTAAAGTACTGCCCTTCGCTTTTGGATATGTGGAGTCCAAGATACTTTACTATCTAACATGATACTTAAGTCCTCGAATCTTATTACGCATTCTAGTTTCTTCTGCTGCAGACATAAGAACCTCTGAATGTATGGGGGGCCCAATCACCCAAACGTTGGTCTTGTAGCATTAATCTCCAGACCCTTTCTTTCATAATATACATTGAAGTTATCTAGTAGTTGCTGTGGACCTCTAAGGGGCCTATCACGAGTCTGGCGGTCCAAAGACCGCCAGACTCGTGGTGGCGTGGCAGTCTTGCGACTGCCTCATTACAAACCTAGTGGTCGTGCTGCCTTGAGACTGCTGACTCCACCAGGGAACTGCCATTCCCCGGCGGTGGTATGGCGGTCCAGAGGCACCTATATGCTTGGAGGGACTGCCGCAGTCTGGTGCTGCTCTGGTGGATTACCCTCTTCTTTGTAGGTCTTCATGGACACCAATCTCTATAACACACACTCACAAGAAACATCAGGTTAGTTAAGGTAAGTTAAAAAATGGTCCTAACACAAAAAGGAATCCCTCCCCTTGTGCTAGTCGACCATGCATCAGCGCAACTTCTCCTTTGGTGCCCGCTAAGACACAGGCCCCGCGGCTTTCCCCAGCCCCGCTTTTGTCTTCAAAGCTGAGCCTACAGCAAAGCAGGCCCCATGTCGGAGGCCCGTGGCATCAGAGGTTGTAGCAGTCCTTGAAGGTACCGGGGCTGCACTGGCCATCCTTCCCACGCGGCAGTGCGAGCAGGGGCATTTTGCGTACTCCACACACCGGTTGAATTCTGCAGTGTGTACCCCCCGTTTTGGGATGTACATTGGGGGCCTTGTTCCTTCTCTGCATTGCAGGGTGAGCCCCTGATTTGCCCTATGGAACTTGCCATATTCATGAAACTGCCCGTACTACCGTATTGCGTGGAATAGGCACACAGGTGCCTCTGAGCCTATAGCTTGTTGCCTAATTCCCCTAACCCAGATAATAGGAGCGCCAGAGTTCCTGTGGCTGATTGCTTAGGGGCATTTGGTTACTGATGTGTTTCTGGTGGCATTCCATGCTTCCTATATTGCTGGTGATATTGTATGATTTAGGTGCTGCAATGACACGCAATGATTGATGTATCTCTCTTCAAGTGATCTGTTACATTTCAGGCCTGGAATACTGCTCATGCATGTCGTTAGGATCTCGTAGAATCTAGAGTAGAGAGTTCTACTTCAGTATACACAGTATTGCTGACTTCTGTGGTTTTATTGTATAACCTGTTGCAGTACGTGCCCTGATATTAGGATGTATGTAGTTTCATGTATTACAGTGTGAGGATAAAGAGTACCATTTCAGGGGAATGCCTACTATGCACAGTCATGTTTTCTTTTATGAAGTTTTGCAACACAGCAGTCGTTCTCTTATTCCACTCATTGTGAAAGTTGACAATTGCCTACGTGGCAAAGTAATCACTGTTTTATGTTGTTTTGGTCTATGTTACATATAATATACCATATATTTTTATATAACCCTGTGTGGAGTCTCTTTTGTGATGCATTTATTGTGTCACTGGTGTGAGTATGTTGTGCAAAATCTTTACACAGTGCCTCTGGGGATAAGCCTGAATGCTATGTGCCAAGGTACCGGGGATGAGCACAGGTTATCTTTGGTGTGTAACTTACTTGCCCTGACTAGAGTGGTGGGTTCTGCCTGGCTTAGGTGCATACCCTCGCCAACCAGAAACACCATTTCTAAAAATTGGTCATCAGGGTGCTGGGGGAACATCAGTTATGAGGGCACTGGGGGAACATCAGTTGTGAGGGTGCTGGGGAAACATAGGTCATAATATCATAATGATGCTACAAAGCGCACTATGGGGTAAAGCAACATGAGCCCTGCGCACTAGGTCCAATAAACACAGGGTGCATGAGGGGGGTCGTGACATACTTTTCTTTGCATTGAGCACCTTAGAACATGGAGTGGCATGATTGATTTATTATGGATAATGATTTTGTGGTGTGAGGTTGATGGGTCACGATGGCTGACTGTGAATGGTAGACAGTGGACGAGGCTGTTTTATTTGAAACTGATGGGACTATGATTTAGTTTCATTTTTATTCATAATATTGTTTTAATGTATTTGGGAAGCGGATTTGGTGAAAAGGATATTAGGGGGCATGGTAAGGGACACATTGAGATGTTAAGAATAGGGAATGTAATGACATTTTAGCCTCTAGGAGAGACGAATACATGTATACCTTTTCCCCCGTTTGCTGTGATGCAACATTTTTTATTTCTGTTTTCTTAATTTGCTTGCATAAGAAGATGTAATGATTTTAATTATTCAAACCAATAAAATTTCAATTTCAAATATAAAAAACAAAAATAAAATTTTTCGAAAACTATCATAGTTGTTTTTTAAATACATTTTAACTGAAACACTACCCACCCTAACCTGCAGAATAAACCACAATCCGTAAAGCATAAATAGTAAAATGTGACACCCCAAAAAAAAATTGTAAATTTTTTGTAAATAACAAACTATATGTTAAACATCAATATTATTTACATGCACAAAAAAATACTTACCTTTAATATTCTATCTAATGATATTTTTCTAGATGTGATATTTTGACCATAATATTGTGACACAATGATATTTAAAACCCAATATTCTGGCACCATACCCACACATGCAGATTTTCAACATTTTGGTAGTCAAACGTGGAAACCTGTTACTAGCAAGTTCCCAGATGTACTCTTAAGAAACCATTTCTCAATTAAATGTTTACAAAACAAAAAGTGATCCAATTATATTCATACATGAGAATAATAGTGAAAATATGTTCTCAGTGGATAAGCGCCCCCCACCCATCTTAGACCCTTAGACCTCCAACCAGATTTAATGGGAGTTCATTTCCCATTTTCACCATCTAAAGGATTCAAACCTGCCCATGACAGGACTAAATCTGTATTTTTTTCAGAGTTAAAGACAAGTGTCTAAATTCTGATTTAACTGTAAACATTCATATACTTTCATAGCATTCCACTCCCTAAGTCACATTTAGCACCCAGTGCACTCCCTTGTTTATAAATATATTTACAAACATATCTTCCTGTGAATAAATCCTTTAACAAGGGAAACAACTTTCAGACTAGCAAAAGTGGTTTGAACTTACAAAATAAACCTTTTGCACAAGTTACTCTAACATGTGCAAATAGTTTTGACAATGGGGCACATGATGTTATCTATCTGTCGGCAGGTAGAGAACTGTAGGCTTTCCAATTTTGATAGGAATTTTAATAAATACAGGACTATATTTGAAATTTGTAGACATTAAAAAACCCTTTCCAATATGACATTTTCTAGGAACATTGCTGGATCTTCACTAACGTAAAGATAATGCCTGAAAAGGTTAAAATGAAGGGTTGTCTGAAGGGGGTCAAAAATCAATAATATGAACTCAAAGAAATCAGAATTCTCAACAAGAATCAGAAATGTCAGGCCTTAGTCAGGAACAAAGAAGATAAGTAAGGTAGACTCCGTTGGAGGCGTAGGCAGCAGGAATCAATGAGACAAAGGGATTACTTTTAACCTCTCTGGTATCAGCAAAAAGAACTAACAACATAGTCCGAAACTGGGCTGCCCCCATGGTCCCTAACTTATTTTACTGATGTGGGTGGCCTAGGTGGGCACACACCCAAAAATAAATGCCCGGCCTTTACCGGTTTCCACAGTGGGTGCTGGCTGAAGAGCCAGTAGGGGCCTCAGGGATCTGGGGCTCCCCTATGGTTCCCAACAAAAAAACGTTATGGGTGTCCTGGGTGGGACCGAGACACCCACAAAAATAATAATAAGCAAAAAAGTCAGAGTAGGCAGCAGGAATCAAGGAGACAAGGACATTACTTTTTTTTTTTTTTAAATAATTTTTTTATTGAGAGAATGAACACAGATGTAAAACATTACATAAGTTCCTTAGTACAAAAACAATACATAATAAGAATAGCAAATATTCTGATAAGAAAGGAATAAATGTATAAGAGTAAAAGGGAAAATAGGGATAAAGAGAATACAATTAACGTAATAAAGAAATGTGTTCCAGAAGAGAAGATGTTATTACGGAAATGATTTGATATATAAAAGAGACATTACTTTTAACCTCTCTGATATGAACAAAAAAAACTCACACCATAGTCCAAAGCAAGAAGGTTGTTACACAGGCCCTCTCCTGTTCCCTGGAATGCCTCCTAAAGGCTGTCGCCTGTAAAGATGCGAACGCATGTGAGTCGTCTTTTTTTTCAGGTACATCAGACATAGACTGGCATGGAAGCAGGTTCACTCCAACTGCTTTCTCCCCTTCAAGAATGCACATACCAAGCGCATGAACAAAGATCCAGTGCATAAGCATTCTACATTCCATCCACCCACAAAGAGTATCTTCCCTCTTTACAACATGAAAATAAAAGAAATGATTTATAACACGAAACCTAGGAGTAAACAAAAAGGTAAACAAAATGACTATTACATTATAAAACTAAAATGCAACAACAATAAACTTACAGTCTGAATTCTAAATAACACTTGTTCATCCCTAATCACCCTACCACATAATCCTGCAATTTGGCAGGTAATTTGGGTCTTTTGCTAGATTTCCTCAAAATAACATCAGGTATGACACTCTGTCCTTGATCACTCATCTTAGATTTTTCCAACACACAGACACCCTTCCTGCGAACCACCGACAATCTGTCTTTATTCCAACACTTGCCATCTTCCAAACTCACGGAGTAATCATTCACACGAACCACTTTCTTTGGCGGAGAAAATCAGGTGATCCTCCTTGCCCCCTTAGCAGGATTCTTTACTCACACATAATCACCCTCAACCACATCAAGGTACTTGTTCATGGAAGCGGTATACTTGCTTTGAGCCTTTCTACGTCTCTCCCCCACTCCCTGCAGAATCTCTACCAGGATCGTCCTTCTTTCCATCCACAATCTGTTCATTTGTGAACCCAGTAACCTACCCTTGAGTAACACAAAGGGGGAAACCTTGGTTTCTGCATTAGGTGTAGTGCGAAGAGCTGCAATCAACTTCTTAACTTCCTTCATCCAATCCAAACCACTCACGACACATAACTGTATATTTTCTTTGATTATTTTATTGCAGTGTTCCACTAAACCATTATTTCTTGGATGGTAAAGCGAGGTTGTAATGTGCTTAATTTCAAAATCAGACAGAATAATTTCAAACTCTTGAGAAACAAACTGCAGACCATTGTCTGTCGTAGACGTAATGTTGTTGACAAAAACCACTTCCAACCAGCTAGTATGATAATCTGCAATCACAATCACAAATTTCACATGACCACGGGTTACACCTACTGGACCAATTATGTCCATAGCTAGCTTGGACCAAGCAACTTTGGGAACTGGGAGAGCAACAATATGACTGGAGACAGTTACTTGTGTCTTGTTGCTTTCAAAACAAGCTTTGCACTCTCTAACATACTGTTCGACATGTCTGTCCACACCAAGCCACCAAAACAATTCCCTTATCCTTCTCTTCATTGCTCTCATGCCTATGTGACCATCATGGACCAGCTCCAGAACCTTACTCCTGAGAACTTCAGGCACCACCAGAAGATAAGATCTTCTCAACAGACCACTCACCACGGATAATTCTGGTTCTATTTTCCTAAATGCATCTACAAACTCATCATGCACCTTGCCATGAGGCCAACCTTCGTTGATGTACTTCATGACTTCCATCATAGCAGTATCATTCCTCAATGCTTCCAACCATTCAGATTCAGTAATAGCACTCTGGGTGATACTCATCACCTCGCTAATAACCATGTCATCCTCCTCTAACATCTCCTGATCTTCCTGGCCCACATTAAGGGGAAGTCTCGAAAGACAATCTGCCATGACATTCTTAATGCCAGGAATATACTCCATTTTGTATTGATATTCTTGCATTCTATAATGCCATTTGGCAATCCTAGGGGTTGTTCTTCCTGCTCCTTTCGTGGTAAACATGTCTATCAAGGGCTTATGATCCACCCTGACAGTAAACTCATTGCCCCACATGTATTGTCTGGAATTATCTACACCACACCAACAAGCTAAAGCCTCTTGCTCCACAACAGAGGGGGATATTCTCAAGAACGTGCGATAATCATCGCCAAAATAGGTTAACGCAGGTCATCATATCGCCGTCTAGCGCGGGAAAATAACCCCGTTTCAACGTGGCATTCACAACACGGCGGTAACATGCGATAGTACCCCGATAACGCCGCAAATGTTATCGGGACGGCGATAAAAATCTCAACCCGAACGTGAAAAAATTTGCAATGTGCCCAACCGGGATAGAAAAATCGGCGACAAGCATCGGCAGGCTTGCATTTCCCACGTCAGGCCGGTAAAATCACCATAAGAGCAGCAAAAAAACCAGAAAGAAATAAAAAAAACATAACAACTGCGAAGCACAATTGAGGGAGTTGGAGCAAGTACAGAGGACAACCCGAACCCCACCAGCCCCACGGAGGACCAGCCTAGGACCCCGGGGCCAGGGAAGGGCAAGGAGAAGAAGAAGAAGAAGACACATTCAGTCAGCAGGAAAACAGGATCCCGATAACGGAGGTGACACTCCCACCATCCAATTGCCATTGGTGAAATTGTCAGCACTAAATTTTGCACATACACCTGTCCGAGCGATGTGCCAATGCAGAGGAGTGACATGCACACAGGGAATGTGTCTAGGAATTAATCTATTTGCACATGCTGTGCCTGTGGTCACTCTGACCTGTCCCATGACTGCAAAGGACAGTCCCCATGTGACGTGCCTATGTGAAGAAATTGCGAATGATAGTGTCCCTTCGGGCCATTCCAGCTGCTGCTGCACTGGGGTGTGGTCCACCTGCCTCATCTTCATCATCATCGTCCGGTGCATCAGGCACTTGGATCCATGGGGCATTGGTGCGTACACATATGTTGTGCAAAACACAACATGCAATGATCATCTTGCACACTATTTGCGGGCTGTACAGGAGTCTTCCACCTGTGATGTCCAGGCACCTGAAATGTGACTTCAACACGCCAAATGAGCGCTCCACAATGCCCCTGGTGCGTATGTGGGCCGCATTGTACTGCCTCTGGGCCTGGGTGTTCGGGGCTCGGAGGGGTGTCATCATCCACGGGCAGAGTGCATATCCTTGATCACCTGTGACAGGGGAGAGAGATAAGTCAATCGGTGGTTCAGCATTCTGTGTTGGCAGGCTTATTAGTATATTGGTGTGTGACGTGTGGGACTTTGGGATACATGTCTGACATGTCTTGCATGTGACAAATGAGCGGCATCCATGTGTAGTACGGTGCCTCACAGCTGCTCCTCACTCCCCCGAGCCTATTTGTGTGCGCTGCGCGGTTGCATCACCTGCACTCCTAGGACACACCATTGTCATGACTGTCTGCGCATGTCTACAAGCCTGACAACGACACTGTGATATTGGCCGTTGAAGGTGGTCGGCCACGTGTGTGTAGGCCTATGGTCAGGATATGGCGGAAACAGAGACACATGCAGTAGTTGCCTTGGTGGCCATCCCGGGAGTGAACCACGCCCTGAGCCCCGGGCTATTGATTCCCACTCCTACGCTGGCCCAGCCCACTCCGCTTACGCTTACAGGGGGGGACATAGCTACATGTCCAGGGTCTACCCCACTGCCTGAGGTAACATGGTTGCGCCCACTGTCTACGACACTACAAACACCAGCAGTATATGTTCACATGGACATGTCTGTGCTCTGCATACTTAAGTCTGTCCAGCACATCCCCGCCACACTTGGCATTGAGTACATTCTGATTCATGGGTCACTTGCCTCCCTCGCACATACTTCGTGCCCGCCTCTCACCACATCCTGCTACTGTGTGGCAGAGGTGCCATTACGTGGATGGCTTGTCTGGATGTCTGGCCCCTGTTACCACATTTCCATGTGTTGCCGTGTCTGGTAGGTGGGCATGTTGTTTGGCATGTCGTATGTGATGTTGTGACGTGTGCATTCCCACAGTTGTGAGTTGTCTGATTGGGGAGTTGAGGTGTGTGGTGTGTTCCGTTGGTACTTACCGACGAGCAGTGCATTTCCATAGGTGCCATCCTGGAAGCGCTGGTTGATGATGGACTGTCGGAAGACGTAGGAATCATGCACACTGCCTGGGTAGTTGGCGACGACGTTGGTGAAGAGTCCCTGGTGGTCCACTATTGCCTGCACATTGATGGAATGCGTGTGCTTTCTGTTGCGGTAATTGTGTGCAGTGTCGGCAGGGGGCACAAGTAGGACATGTGTGCAGTCAATTGCCCCCAACACGTGCGGGAAGCCAGCTATGGTGTAGAAGCCTTGCTTGGTCTCCAGCTGTTCCTGCGCAGTGTGGGGGAAGTGAAGGTGATGGGGTATGAAACTGATGATGGCATCCAGGGCAGGTGTGTTGGCCTTTGATAGGGCTGGCTGTGAGACTCCTCCGACTCTGGCAGTTGTTGGTTGGAAGGTACCAGAGGCCAACAGGTGCAGCACAACCAGCAGCTTTGTCTGCGGAGGGATGTTGGCTGTCCGCTGTGTTGGTACCGTCATCCTGTGGGCAATGTGGGTCAGGATGCGGAGGATGGTTGTCCTTTTGAGCCTGTAGTGGGCAATGACTTCCTCTGACGTTAAGTCTCTGAGGCTGGTGCGTTTTCGGAAGGTCCGCTGTCTCATTCTGCGCTGCCTCGGTGGTAGTCCGGGGGGTGGTCCTGGGGGGGCCTGGGGGGTGGCGGTGGGTGTTGTGGGCCTCTTGGGTCTCCGAGCTGCATGATCAGTAGCTCCATGGCATCTGTTGGTCTTCAGATGTGGCTCTGGACTGGGCTCCCTTTTATACTGCAGTTTGTCGTCCTGCTTAACACCAGTAGAAGGCAGGTGTTAAATCCCTGCTGCTAACGCGCCTTATCGCCTGTTTTTGGGTCGCATCGCAGATCTGGCTGGTCGTTGTGAATCTCGCGAAGTGGAGTTTTCGTGAGTTTTTGCACGGGAACGCCTACTCTGCATATAATTAGCGTTAGTTGTTTCTCTCATCCGTGGCGATGTTTTTTGCGGCAGCTATCACTGGGAAACTGGCGATATCAGCAATTTGCACCAGCTTGAGAATGGGGCGATAAATCTATCGCCACTTTTGCGGCGCTAAAGTGCCGATAAATCGGCGATGAGTCCTTGAGAGTATGCCCCAGTGTACGGTGCGCCTGCGCCTCTGAGGCTATGACTAGCAAATGCCACAACCTCCTCTCTACCCTTCCTTCTTTGCATAAGTATTGCACCCAAACCATATTGATTAGCATCCGTAATGACTACGCTGGAATTTTTGGTGTCAAAAGGTTTGAGGGGGACGGCATGAGCTATCTCCCTTTTTATGTCCACAAACTCTTGTTAACATAACTCACTCCATACAAATTTCTCATTTTTTTTAGTAGTTGGTGCATGGCATGCATTCTTTCAGCACATGTGAGAATGAACCTAGAATAAAATTCCATCAATCCCATTCTCGTTGCCAATGTAAAGATGCCAACACACGTGAGTTGGGGTATCTTTCTTGTCTTTGTCAGACATAGACTGGCAGGGAAGCAGGTTCACTCCAACTGCCTTCTCCCCTTCAAGAATACAAATTCCAAGCGCATGAACAAAGATCCAATGCAGAAGCATTCTACATTGCATCCACCCACAACGAGTAGATCCCAACACCTCCCTTTCATGTGACAAATCTGTGACATCCTCCAACTACCAGTTGATCAAATTGTTTGGCAAATAGGAGGCCTGATGTGATAATTTCCCTGTCACTCACGGGTTCTTCTGATGGAGACTGCAGTAATGGCTTTTCTGCTGTGTTGAGGCATTAGGACACATCTCCAAGCCTAGTACATCTCTAAAATGACCAAGAAGACCCCAATGGAAATCACTATCTTGATGATTTTTGGTTCCAAGTCAGCCACTTACAACCATTAGGACCCTGCCAATCTCCATCTGGTGTCCACTGCATTCACACCAATGTCCGCTAAGTTTAGTACCACTGCTGGGTGTTGGCAGGCCTGGGCTGAACCACACCCTGCGAGTCTCCTGTCTGAATTAATCTGAATGCAATGATTTTGCGAGGTGGATAAAAGGATGATGCTTCCTACCCTGATCTCCCACTGGAGAAATAAAGTCTTAAAGAGTTCTTTAGGCCTATGCCTATCTAGTGTCAAAATGTAAAAGATGAATGCAGTGGAGCAGGGAGCAAAAACGAATCATGGACTTGTGGAAGGGACTGGAGCTATCTCACAGATAGTACTTCAGTCACCTATGCCCAGTCAGTTCACCCTCAATAGTGACTCTCATTCACACCAAGAGGAATTACTAAATGCACTGTGGCGTATCAGGCTATTCCTGAAGTACTACTAAGGGATTTGTGGCACAGCTTGGTAGGCCCTCAGACTACTCTGTGATTGAGGTCAAATCCTAGCAGGCTCTGAGACTTTCGTGTGATGGGGTACACATCTGGACCTTTGCGCCCGGCTGGAGTGGGTAGACAAACTAAGGGGCCGATTCCGATCTCGGTCGGAGTCGCACCCAATAGCATTCGGTCGGGAAAAAAGCCATGCGAAAGCCTGTTTCCCGACCGATCCGTACAGCACACCGAGCGAGTAAGTACGATGCGCACAACAGCAAAGAATCCGGCCGAGTCGCACGGAAGGAAAAATGCAGCCCCGTCCGGCCGGACAAGTACGATGCGCTTTCCGTACGCGTCGAACCCGTCGCTTCGCACGGCACGTCAAAGCATCCGGGAGAGGCGCACATAAGCTCCGATTCGCGCCACAACACGATCCACGGCTCCGAGACGAACACGGCAGCGACGAGGACGACGTGAAGCGACGAGGACGAGTCGAAGCGACGAGGACGAGGCGAAGCGACGAGGACGACGCGAAGCAACGAGAAGGACGAACGACACGAACCAACCATGAATCCCTTCGTCCCGATCATACCAATATTCTACATATACTACCGGAACAGGCACGGACGCGTACGGCGCAGAAGGTAAGCCAGACACCAACCACAAAACACATACAACACGTACACGACACATCACACACACACACAGGGATGCAGAATATACTCACACCAGCAACAGCAGCACCACAGGGGCGGGATGCCCATCACCAATGCCACATATGCACACAGGGGCCAGAATGCGCACCACCACCCCTACCCAGGGGGGGCAGGATGCCTACCACTACTACCACCCTTAGCCAGAGGGGGCAGGATGCCTACCACTACTACCACCCTCACCCAGGGGGGCAGGATGCCTACCACTACTACCACCCTTAGCCAGGGGGGCAGGATGCCTACCACTACTACCACCCTCACCCAGGGGGGCAGGATGCCTACCACCACTACCACCCTTACCCAGGGGGGCTGGATGCCTACCACTACTACCACCCTCACCCAGGGGGGCAGGATGCCTACCACTACTACCACCCTTAGCCAGGGGGGCAGGATGCCTACCACTACTACCACCCTTAGCCAGGGGGGCAGGATGCCTACCACTACTACCACCCTCACCCAGGGGGGCAGAATGCCTACCACTAGTACCACCCTCACCCAGGGGGGCAGGATGCCTACCACTACTACCACCCTCACCCAGGGGGGCAGGATGCCTACCACTACTACCACCCTTAGCCAGGGGGGCAGGATGCCTACCACCACTACCACCCTTACCCAGGGGGCTGGATGCCTACCACTACTACCACCCTCACCCAGGGGGCAGGATGCCTACCACTACTACCACCCTTAGCCAGGGGGGGCAGGATGCCTACCACTACTACCACCCTCACCCAGGGGGGGCAGAATGCCTACCACCACTACCACCCTCACCCAGGGGGGGCAGGATGCCTACCACTACTACCACCCTCACCCAGGGGGGGCAGGATGCCTACCACTAGTACCACCCTCACCCAGGGGGGGCAGGATGCCTACCACTACTAACACCCTCACCCAGGGGGGGCAGGATGCCTACCACAACTACCACCCTTAGCCAGGGGGGCAGGATGCCTACCACTACTACCACCCTCACCCAGGGGGGCAGGATGCCTACCACTACTACCACCCTCACCCGGGGGGCAGGATGCCTACCACTACTACCACCCTTAGCCAGGGGGCAGGATGACTACCACCACTACCACCCTTACCCAGGGGGCTGGATGCCTACCACTACTACCACCCTCACCCAGGGGGGCAGGATGCCTACCACTACTACCACCCTTAGCCAGGGGGGCAGGATGCCTACCACTACTACCACCCTCACCCAGGGGGGCAGAATGCCTACCACTACTACCACCCTCACCCAGGGGGGCAGGATGCCTACCACTAGTACCACCCTCACCCAGGGGGGCAGGATGCCTACCACTACTACCACCCTCACCCAGGGGGGCAGGATGCCTACCACTACTACCACCCTCACCCAGGGGGGCAGGATGCCTACCACTAGTACCACCCTCACCCAGGGGGGCAGGATGCCTACCACTACTAACACCCTCACCCAGGGGGGCAGGATGCCTACCACTACTACCACCCTCAGCCAGGGGGCAGGATGCCTACCACTACTACCACCCTCACCCAGGGGGGCAGGATGCCTACCACTACTACCATCCTCACCCAGGGGGGCAGGATGCCTACCACTACTACCACCCTCACCCAGGGGGGCAGGATGCCTACCACTACTACCACCCTCACCCAGGGGGGCAGGATGCCTACCACTACTACCACCCTTAGCCAGGGGGGTCTGGATGCCTACCACTACTACCACCCTCACCCAGGGGCGGCAGGATGCCTACCACTACTACCACCCTCACCCAGGGGGGGCTGTATGCCTACCACTACTACCACCATTAGCCCGGGGGGCAGGATGCCTACCACCACTACCACCCTTACCCAGGGGGGCTGGATGCCTACCACTACTACCACCCTCACCCAGGGGGGCAGGATGCCTACCACTACTACCACCCTTAGCCAGGGGGCAGGATGCCTACCACTACTACCACCCTCACCCAGGGGGGCAGAATGCCTACCACTACTACCACCCTCACCCAGGGGGGCAGGATGCCTACCACTAGTACCACCCTCACCCAGGGGGGCAGGTTGCCTACCACTACTACCACCCTCACCCAGGGGGGCAGGATGCCTACCACTACTACCACCCTCACCCAGGGGGGCAGGATGCCTACCACTAGTACCACCCTCACCCAGGGGGGCAGGATGCCTACCACTACTACCACCCTCACCCAGGGGGGCAGGATGCCTACCACTACTACCACCCTTAGCCAGGGGGCAGGATGCCTACCACTACTACCACCCTCACCCAGGGGGGCAGGATGCCTACCACTACTACCACCCTCACCCAGGGGGGCAGGATGCCTACCACTACTACCACCCTCACCCATAGGATGGACAATGCATGACACAACCAGCACACCACAACCTAGGGAATGCAAGAAGAAGACATCCCCCCAACACCATGACAAGCGTGTGTAGACTGTGTCAAATGCCTACAACACCGAACATGACTTCGAACATACAATGTGACCCCCTAGCACATGTGCCACACAAATATGTGTGTGGCACACACAACGCAAGCAGGCCATGACCATTGTGGCAATGGGGTCCAAACCCCCATCATCACAGTGACCAAAAGGCAAGTGTGGGGTCCATATCTGCAGCACATTTTGAACATTGTGGCAATGGGGTCCAAACCCCCATCATCACAGTGACCAAAAGGTAAGTGTGGGGTCCATAGCTGCAGCACATTTTGAACATTGTGGCAATGGGGTCCAAACCCACATCATCACAGTGACCAAAAGGTAAGTGTGGGGTCCATAGTTGCAGCACATTTTGAACATTGTGGCAATGGGGTCCAAACCCACATCATCACAGTGACCAAAAGGTAAGTGTGGGGTCCATAGTTGCAGCACATTTTGAACATTGTGGCAATGGGGTCCAAACACCCATCATCACAGTGACCAAAAGGTAAGTGTGGGGTCCATAGCCGCAGCACATTTTGAACATTGTGGCAATGGGGTCCAAACACCCATCATCACAGTGACCAAAAGGTAAGTGTGGGGTCCATAGCTGCAGCACATTTTGAACATTGTGGCAATGGGGTCCAAACCCCCATCATCACAGTGACCAAAAGGTAAGTGTTGACAAAGTAAGAGGTGCAACTGCCAAACTGCATGGATGATTCCTGTTCACAGAACAACAAACACATCAGTGGCAAAGTAGTGTATGTGTCCCATTGCAACATAAATTGGGGGAGCCAAATCCTGCAGTGCAAATAAGACATAACTTTGGCCATGTGCAGACAAACAACACCCATGGGGGCTGACACAGTCAACAATCATCAATGACACAATGACAGAAGTGACCATCCGAATGCAGACCCACATATTTGCACCAATGGGCACACACATGCAGATACCCTGTGGAGACTGCAGATGTGAGGCGAACAGATACCATACCATGGCAGCAATGGGACACACAATCAACAATTAGCACCAAATGAGGGCTCCCGTCCCATCAGCCTGGTCATGGAAGTGCCAACGGAATCATCAGCACAGATCCAACACACTTGTATAGCAATGTTGCACTGACAACACAGATGAGTCCTTCCCCATTGATGCCCAAACCTGCATGTTCACTGGAGATGGCCACACGGTCAGGGAAGTAGACGAATAGAACAATGGCAGGCACAACAGATGTGCAGGGGTGGAAGCCACAGATGTGAAATTGCCAATTTAAGTAGGAAATCCCATTGCCAAATACTGAACACATGACACCCTCAGATGCTGCTATGGATGACATGGATACACCACAGGATAGGACACATTCCCCCTGGACCACATGGGTTCCTGCACAGTAACACTTCATTATCATGAGACCAAATGTCACCATCACTGCAGCAAGGGCATGGTTAGCATCATCAACATCATGTACATCAGAAGCAAAAGCACTAGAGAACAGAAAGTTGCTTTATTCAGCATATGTGGCATTAAAAGTAGAAGTCCGGTAGAACATAAACAAAGGCCAATGGCCAGTCCATCAACAAAGTCACAAGTGGGTGACAGTGGCAGATGCCACCCTACACATGCCTGCACAAAATCAGGGACAATCCACTAGGAGGGGCAACCGGGGGGGTAGGCCAGGCACCGCAGGGACAGGATCAGGGCTCACCAGGAGGAAGCAGGGAAGGGGTGGTGGGTGCTGAAGAGCCACTGACAACTGCAGTGGAGGTGTCTGACGTAGTGTGTGCCGGCACAACTGGGGGGCATGGCACAGATGTTGTGGGTGCCGGCACGACTGCAGTGGACCCTGCAGATGGAGTGGACAGGTCTGCCACTGCAGTGCCCGAGTCAGACAGGGTGGTAGTGGACTCCACTGCAGTGCCTACCACCAGGGGAGGAGAATGGGGAACAGGCAAGGTGGGCTGGACAGAGGGGGAGGACACCCTCACCACATCAGTGGCACAGACAAGCGCAGTGGGGGGTGTTGTTCCGGGAGAGCAAGTGGCAGGGGGAGAAGGCCGGAGCCTCTTGGGGATGGTATATCTGTGGGTGGGGGAACCTGGGGCAGGGTGTGGTGGGGGCACCTGTGGAGTGGGGGCCTGAGGGATGGAGGAAGGAGACCTGGTGCTTGAGCTGCAGGGCGGCGGCGGGGTCTTGCTCTTAGCACTCCGGGGGACTTGCAGGTGGGGGCCTCAGTCTGTCTGCGCCTGGGGGAGGGTGTCCGGGGGCGAGGGGCACTCTGCTCCGTGTTGGGGGCTTCCTCTTCCCCCTGGATGCCGGGGCAGCTGGATCGGAGGGGAAGAGGCCGAGGTCACTGAGGAAGAGGCGCTGGGTCTTTGGGGTTGCAGGTGAGGCAAGGGAGGGTGCTTTGGAGGGAGAGACAACTGAGGACTGCGCAGTGCCCGTGGATGCATGTGTGTGTACCAGGGCCCCATCCCCTGTGAGTCTGGTTTCAGTCCCCTGACTGTGCGTGCGTGTGCGTTTAGTTTGTGGCGTGTGTGTCTGTGTGCTGGACGTGTGTGTGCAGGTGTGTGCCTGTGCCGGTGTGTGTGTGCTTGGGATGGGTAAGGTGCTGGGGAGTGTGGATGGAGCAGAGGCAGGAGGGGTGAGGGACTGTCTGAGGAGGGACACTGCTGCCGTCAGGGAGGAGTCCATGGACCTGTTGCCCCTCTGTACGTCAGACATGCCCGATGAGATGCCCTCCATGAACGACACCAGCTGAGTCAACAGTGCGGTGTGCGCATGGAGGACACTCAGCATGGCTGTCTGCCCTACATGGAGCTGGCGAAGGAGGTACACAGACTCCTCACTCAGGGCAGCAGGGGACACAGGGGCAGGGGTGCGGTGCCTGGGCCAAAGGAGACACGCTCCCGAACATGGGAGCCTCCACGGACCTGGGGAATGGGAGCCGATGGGAGGGCGGTGGTGGTGCTGATGGTGGCGGGGACAGCAACACTAGCTGGCGTGTGGTGGCTGCTGACACCCGCCTCCACAAGGGAGTCATCCTCCGAGTTGCTCTGGTCCTCAGCTGAGGTGGATGGTGCTGAGGACTCCTCGGTGTGGCTCCCCTCGCCCTCCGTGCCACTGGGTCCCTCCGACCACTCCTCGGCTGCTGACCCAGTCTGGCTCTCTGGCTCCTCCTGGTCCGTGGAGCTGTCCCCTTCCGTGGCCGTGGATGTATCTGCAAACAATGGGGAAACAGACAGACATCAGTCACCTGCACCAAACGCACACACCACTGTGAGCACAGCACATTACAGAGCAAGCCCTGGCATCATTACTTGTACATTGCTAAAAGTGCCCTAACTGAACAGGAGAAGCCAATTGTCAGTCTGATGCCAACCATGGCACTCACATCCCACATGGCCTTGCACCCATCTGTCTGGTGTCTGTTGGATTGCAACACCCCAGTGTGGACACATGCACCAAGTACACAGTAGTTGGACAGTGCAGAGGACACGGTGTAGCATGTGGACATGCACACATCACAGCTCTTGCCACTGAGTCAGTACAGGTTCCCGGATTAAAGGGATGCCCAGAGTCAAATAGGAAATGCATGTGATGCATACCAGCGACAGACACCATGATGCACCCATGTCCTGATAGCCAGCGCCACTATGGTGTGCATGTAGCACATGTCACTCCCCTGCAGGACCACCAATAAGTTGACACATGCCATGGCAGAGGCATGACTGCTAAGTCATACATCACTGTCTCAGTGATGTATGACTTGGCAGCCAGACAACAACACTATGCACTGTGTCACAACAGTAGGTCATGGGGAATGCAAGTCCTGGAGCTGCACAAGTGCACATGTACATCCCCCACACAACACATCATCTTAACCCTCATCTGTCCAGGTCACACCTATTGGACATATGGGAGACCTGTGACACTACCCTCAGAACCTGAGCCCCTCACAATTTGCTGTGAATGGGGAACAGCTGCCTGAACTTCACATTCGCATACCCCAGTCTGCACGGGCAGCTGATCAAACACCTATGTGACACACAAGTATCGTCTGCTATGGTCACATCTCCAGGGGCATGCTGAGCCCCTACCAAGAAACACCCCAGCAGTCCTGGCAACTAATCCACAGCACACTGACACAGAGGCAGACACCTGAGGGGTCAAATCACTGTGCACAATGTGTCAGCTGATACACGGGAGTGGGAGTACAGAGTGCATTGCATGGCCTGGAGTAGGCATGACTGTCCTGCTCCACATGAATGAGGGATGTGCCCTGGACAGTGGATAGCTGGCCATGTATGTGTGACACACGTAATCTGCACACTCCTGGGGCCCAAACATTGTTCCCACCCGCTGCATGGGCGTGTGCCACATACCCCAGGCACATGTGGTGGCTCAGCTCAGCAAGTGGACCGCATATCAAAGCAACACGCAGATCACATGTCCAAACCCAAGCGTTGTGTGAACAATGGACCCACCCATGATGCCCACAACAGAGTTAGGGAAACAGATGTTGTCCCCCACCTTTAGTGAAGCAAACTGCAAGGACACAGTCCCAAGTGACACAATTCCCTGAATGTAAGGGCCACACCTGGGTATCAGATGAGCAGTGGGCAGTGCACAATAGAGGGACATGGCTCCTGGACAACATGACTGCTGCACTGTGGCAGTTGAACCAGGCCAGAGGAGGGCACAAAGCATGTAATACAGAGTTCACAGTGCAGTCTTTGACTCACCCCCTCCTTGCTGCTGTCTGGCCTTCAGCTGCCCATCCAGGTCTGGAAACACCACCGCCAGGATCTGGAGCATGTGGGGGTCAGGGTCCGTGTTCCGCCCCTCCTGCGAGGAGGCGACAGCTTCAGCTGGACCCGTGCAATCCTCCGGGTCCAGCCCCGAAGGTCCTGCCACCTCTTCTGGCAGCTGCGGATCCGGCGCTTGTAGACCCCCACGGACCGGACAGCCCGGCCGATGTCCTTCCAGATTTCCTGCTTCCGATGGGCATTAACCTGTCAGGATGACAAAGTGAAAAGGCCATTACCACACATGCAACATATCCGTGCATGACACAGTTGTATATACATGTCTCAATCACAGGGGCACATGATGTACACAGGCAGTGCAAAGCTGACCATGGACAGTTTGCCAGACGTCACTACATGGTATCATTGCATGGGAAGTAAAACCATGTTCAAATGCACTGTCACTGCACCATACCTGTCCAGTGCAAGTCACAAAAACACTATGGGGGGTGACAACTACTCAGTGAGCCTGCTAGCCAGTGGCGTGCAGACTCTCAGCCTTGCTAGTCACACAAAATGCACATTCAGAAAGGCAGTGCACAGAACACTCACCTGCTCCCCTGGTGTCCCATACAGCTTGCTGTACTGTGGAAGTAGGCTGTCCAGCAGGGCCTGGTTCTCTTCAAGGCTGAAGGCTGGGGCTCTCTCCACAGTACGTGCCATTGCAGGGTCCAGAGGGGCAGAGACAGCAGCAGTGCAGTGGCAGATGTCGTCCTGGAGCATGTAGTGCAGGCAAGTGAGCTCTCAGGGGAATAGCCAGCAATATATATGTGCTGGAGAGGCAGATACTGTCCCTTGTGTCCAAAGTGATAGGTCCAAGTCGTTTGCATCTTCTGAATCTGGCCAATCCATGGAATTGCAGCACCAAAAAACGCCCACAGCATCCTTCAAATCCTCAACTTCATGACATACATGATTTTGCAACATTGTTGTGGGTGACCAACTGAATTTCCAGCAACCGACTCGTTCGAAATTCGAAAACGCGTCCGTTGCCAGGCAAGCCCATTGTCAATGGGTGCGCACCGATCGGTCCATTGCGGTTCAACGCGCACAGGGGTACAACGCGTACCCGCACACATTGAATGCAATGGGCCGGCCGGAGGCACCGATCGGTCCATTGCGGTACAACGCGCACAGGGGTACAACGCGTACCCGCACACATTGAATGCAATGGGCCGGCCGGAGGCACCGATCGGTCCATTGCGGTACAACGCGCACCGGGGTACAACGCGTACCCGCACACATTGAATGCAATGGGCCGGCCGGAGGCACCGATCGGTCCATTGCGGTACAACGCGCACAGGGGTACAACGCGTACCCGCACACATTGAATGCAATGGGCCGGCCGGAGGCACCGATCGGTCCATTGCGGTATCAACGCGCACAGGGGTACAACGCGTACCCGCACACATTGAATGCAATGGGCCGGCCGGAGGCACCGATCGGTCCATTGCGGTTCAACGCTGCACAGGGGTACAACGCGCACTCGCACACATTGAATGCAATGGGCCGGCCGGAGGCACCGATCGGTCCATTGCGGTACAACGCGCACAGGGGTACAACGCGTACCCGCACACATTGAATGCAATGGGCCGGCCGGAGGCACCGATCGGTCCATTGCGGTACAACGCGCACAGGGGTACAACGCGTACCCGCACACATTGAATGCAATGGGCCGGCCGGAGGCACCGATCGGTCCATTGCGGTACAACGCGCACAGGGGTACAACGCGTACCCGCACACATTGAATGCAATGGGCCGGCCGGAGGCACCGATCGGTCCATTGCGATACAACGCGCACAGGGGTACAACGCGTACCCGCACACATTGAATGCAATGGGCCGGCCGGAGGCACCGATCGGTCCATTGCGGTTCAACGCGCACAGGGGTACAACGCGTACCCGCACACATTGAATGCAATGGGCCGGCCGGAGGCACCGATCAGTCCATTGCGGTACAACGCGCACAGGGGTACAACGCGTACCCGCACACATTGAATGCAATGGGCCGGCCGGAGGCACCGATCGGTCCATTGCGGTACAACGCATCACTGTACATGTGACTGGCATATGTCAGCATGCCTGTCTCAGATGGACATATGCCAGCCACAGATAGCTCCCAGGGAGTGAGGGGCACACCTACATCATGACAGCCTGTCCAAACTTTATCCTAAGGCATGTAAGGATGCATTTCCTATTGTGTGTATGTTGGTGTACATGTTGTCCTGTGGGTGTCACCTGTGGGCAGCCACCACCAGGCTGTGCACGTGTTCATGGGGACAGGATCCTGGGTGTTACGTGTACATGACCACTGTGATGTGCAACTGTTCATATCTGTGCATGTGCCATGGTCACATTTCACAGTGGTGTATGTGTATGTCATGTCACATACCCCGTGAGTCCCATGTGGGACAGTATGTTTGAGCCAGGGTGTCCCAGTGGCACAATAGTGATGGTCCTCCACAGTCTTTGTGCATGTAATGTTTACAATGTCTCTGATTTCATGTGCACAATGGGAGACAGTCTCCACATCCACGTTGTGTGTGCATGGACTCTGATGTTGTGCGTGTGTGTCACAGACGTCCATGTCTGTCCTGCCGTGGCAAGTGGTGCCACTACCTGTGGGGGTCATGGTTGTTTTGCTGTGGTGTATACATGATACTCCATGTGATGCCAGTGTCCATGTGGCATTACAGGGTCCCTGGGAATGTACCTGTCGTTGAGCTGTGGTGCCTGGGGCACATCTGTCCTCACATGTCACTGTGGGGGGTTATTGTGACACGGCAGCAGGAGATGGGAACTGTGACACGGCCTCATGATGTCCAATGGGCCAACCTGGGACTAATTGATGCACCTGTTGGACCGTGTTGACAGATGTTGGCCATGTATGTACCATACATGTCCTTCCGGTGCTGCACACTTCATGTAGTTGTGCATCATAATGATGTATGTTGGGATCTTCAGTGTGTTCAATGCCGCATATGTGGGGTGACTGACAATCTTGCTTACTTCTCCTCTGCAACGCAGGGCTCCTGCTGTCCATCGGCCATTCCCAGACCTGGCAACGATGGTGGATCGGGACAGCATCCGACGGTACCGCTTCACCAGGCAGCTGATTGAGGATTTGGCAGTGCAGTTGTCCCCACATTTGCAGCCTGGCCGGCCGTATCCTACAGCGCTGACCCCCAAGGTGAAGGTGATGGCAGCCCTACACTTCTTTGCCACTGGTACCTTCCAACATTCTGTGGCGACTGCTGGTGGGATGTCACAGACCATGTTCAGCCGTGTGCTCCGCGATGTTTTGGCGGCAATGTTGCTCTTCCTGAACCGATACATCTATTTCCCTAGACTGCGACGACTCACTGACGTGAAGAGTGACTTTTATGCCCTGGGGAGGATGCCGCATGTCATTGGCTCCATTGATGGGACACATGTGGCTTTGGTACCACCACAGGCCCAGGAGCAGGCCTACCGTAACTGCAAGCACTACCACTCGGTCAATGCACTGGTGGTGTGTCTTGCAGACATGACCATCACACACGTGTGTGCCCGTTTCCCTGGTTCAGCACACGATGCCTTTGTGATGAGGAGTAGTCGCATCCCCAGGATGATGGCACAGATGCAGAACCAGCGTGCCTGGCTTGTCGGTGTGTACTGACTTTGTGCCATTGTGTGTGATCTGATCTGTAGTATTCCGCCCACTTTTCCAAGTCAGCTAATGTCCACTTGTCTGTCCGTAGGTGACTCGGGATACCCCAACATGCCGTGGTTGCTGACACCCCTCAGGAACCCTGTGACACCAGCCCAGATGCGCTACAATGAGGCACATGGTCGGACCTGGAGAGTGATTGAGCGGACCTTTGGTCTCCTGAAGAGCCGCTTCCGCTGCCTGGACAAGACCGGAGGGTCCCTCCCATATGCCCCTGCGAAAGTGTGCAAGATTATCATCGTCTGCTGCATGCTCCACAACCTGGCAGTGCGGAAGGAGTTGCCTCTCATCCAGGATGACAATGACCAACATCCGCCACCTGTGGAGGATCCTGGCCTGGACCACGATGCCAGTGACGATGATGATGATGATGGTCATGGTGATGTCCGCACACAGCTCATCACCAACTTCTTTAGCTGAATGTGAGTATCCTGAGGTGTCATGTCAATGATGTGAGTTGGCATGATGTGTGGGTGGTGCTCTGGTGCTGTTGGAGTGTGTCCATGGGCTACTTGACTGGATGTGTGTTGCGATGTGTGGTGACAGGTGGGCTGTACTCCCCAACAGTGTTGACATGCTAACTTGGTTCTGGGTGGGTATCTTGTAACATGTATTGTGCATGAGTTTTGCTGTTCTGTCCTGTACTCCATTGCTTTTGACTGTGTGTCATTTCTGTCCTTCACAGGGTACTTTCAGATTCGTTTGGTCAACTGTGTCCACCGACGACGTGATTGCACATCCAGGCTGGTAGCTGTTGTGTCCCTACAGGTGATGTGCGCCACACCCATGGACTTCCTTCCGTCTACAGTTGTTGACTGTGTGCCCGCTGCCAGGTGGGGTTACCTTGCATCTGTAGTGGTTACGGCATGTTGCAACTGTGTAATAAACCTGTGCTCCACTTTGTGATGTGCGTTGTCTGTGGTCACACATTTGACTGCCATTTGCTTACTGCACCTGTGGGCTACTTGACTACAACTGGGAATGGGTGTGGTGTCTGTGCATTGCACCGTCTTCCCTGGCAACATCAGTGTAGGCAATGAGTCAGATGGCCTAGGTGTGTATGTGTTGTGTAGCCCTGGTGGTGTGTCTCCCTCATGTGTGTCACGTTGCCTGTACTCACATGCCTGTGTTGTCCTTGCTGTTGCAGTTCGCATACACAGTGTAATTTTGCAGTTCATCATCCCCATAACAGCACCCACGTTGGAATCACGACAGAGGCAAGTATGGTGTATTAGTGTGTTTATTGTGATACATTTGTGTTAATAGTGCATAGGATGGGTTGTGCTGTACATAAATCTTGCAATCCCAAGTTCCTAGGTGAATTGAAAGTCCTGGTAGACAGGATCCCCAGTATCGGGCCACAGTTGTCTGACACATTGGTCCAACTTGTACTCCCCATGCAATGTGTGGGAGTAGTGTTGCCGTCAACAGGGTGAACAGTCTGTGCACAAAGGCGAACATCCAGAACAGGTTCAGGCTTCCTGGGAGTTGCGCTTGGCCATCGGCCTCTCACTTTTCCCTCCTCGGACGACCCCTCTTCTTGGGGGGGCCCCTCAAGTACAGGCTGCTGCGGTGCAGGGGACTCTCCGCCAGAGTCCTCCTCCCTCCCTGTGGCAGTTGCAGTTTGTTCGGCACCAGATGTTGTTGGCACACAGGGAGGTGTGGACTGGTTGCTGTTCATCAGGCGGAGGCATTGTAAAATGTCCCTGTGCACCGCCGTCATCTCATGCAGTGCATCCCACTTGGACTCCACGCGGGACATATGTGAGTCCACACGGGACATGTGTGACTCCACGTGGGACATGTGGGAGTCCAAGCGGGCATGATGGGCAGCCTGCTGCTGTTTAATGTCTCTGAGGAGCCCCACTACCTGGCTGAGCTCTCCGGTGCTGGACTGGTACGCATCAGCTATGCGTACCAGTTGTGGGTCATCATGCACACCAGCAACGTCTGCAAGCAGCGACCTCTGTCTCCCACCCCTCCCACCACCCCTGCTGACATGTGCAGTGTGTGCAGTGGCACGCACAGATAACCCTGGTCCACCTTGGGGGTTGGTGGTGGTGGTGGTGTCCATGGCCCCAGGTTGGTCCAGGGTCACTGTGCTGGTGTTGCTCCTTGTTCTGTCCATGTCGGCAGGGATGGTATTCGTGGTGACAGTCGTTGGAGGGGTGGGTGCAGGGGTGCAGCTGGTGGTCCTGCTGGTGCTGCAGCTGGTGGTCCTGCTGGTGCTGCATGTTGACTTGCACCGGATGTGCCAGGTTGGTCTTCATCGTCCGAGGAGGACAGAGGCTGTACGACGCCAGAGAGCTCGGCATCCTCTTGAGCCTGGGACTGGGACTCCTCAGCGTCTGCTGCTGTGTCCCCATCATCACCTGTTTTTGGGAGACACAAACAATGTATGTTATGTTTCTGCAGGCATCAATGGTTGACACACATGACAGTTGTGACTGTGCCTCTGGGTGCGGGCCTGTACATTGCATTGTCCTAAGTCGTCACAGTCAGGGGTTGATATTGGTGTGGCACATTGTCCTGCATTATTTGGGCATTTCTATGTATTTTCTGGGGTGTGAACATGGTCTGCATTGGTTGTGTTTGGTTGACAGCCGGCCCTCCTTCCCACCCAGCCAGCCAGTCAGTTATCCCACCATGGAACGTGCTTGCGTTGCAGGGAGTGTAAGTTGTCTCTCAGGATGTCAGTCAGTGGTGTCCTGCTGTTTGTTGGTGCACATTTGCCAGCAGGGCCTTGTGCTCCCCACAGCAGTAGCCAGTGTCAGCCATCTTGTGAGTCCTTCTCCACTCCCTGTGATGTGAGCATGGTTCAGGGTGGTGTTGATGGGCCAGTTGTGGGGGTGACCAATATCAGTGACTACGACTCCCATCATGCTGTTGCCTCCACCCCCCTTCCCAGCATGCCCATGCTTCCTTCCTTTTGATTCTGCTTCCCTGTGGGGTGGGCTGGCTGTGCTGACAGGATGGCTGGGAGTGTTGTCCTGGCAGTTGTTTGGCTAAGAGTCCCAAGAGTGTCCCTGTGCTTCACACAACATAACCCAGGGTGGTGGTTCTTTGTGGGATCTTGTGTTAGGATGGGGGGCATTGCATTCTACCAGGTGGGTTCTGTGGAGTTTGTGTTGGGGTGTGTGTGAGGGGAGGTGCTTGTGACTATGGTTGGTGCTGCAAGTCCTCCTTCCCACCCAGCCAGCCAGCCAGTTATCCCACCATGGAACGTGCTTGCATTGCAGGGAGTGTGAGTTGTCTCTCAGGATGTCAGTCAGTGGTGTCCTGCTGTTTGTTGGTGCACAGTTGCCAGCAGGGCCTTGTGCTCCCCACAGCAGTAGCCAGTGTCAGCCATCTTGTGAGTCCTTCTCCACTCCCTGTGATGTGAGCATGGTTCAGGGTGGTGTTGATGGGACAGTTGTGGGGGTGAGCTATGTCTGTGACTACGACTCCCATCATGCCATTGCCTCCACCCCACTCCGCAGCATTCCCATACTTACTTGCATTTGTGTGGAGTTCAGTGTGTGTGGGTGTGAGAGCAATGGCAAGATGGCTGACAGTGGTGTCCTGCTGTTGGTTGGTGTGCAGTACCCAGCATGCCCTTGTGCTCCCCACGACACAGCAACAGTGTCAGACATCTTTGATGGGCCTTTCCACTCTCTGTGGGATGTGCATGCGTGAGTGTGAGCTTGCTGGGCCATGTGGTGGGGGATGTAGAGCTGTGACTACGACTCCCATCATGCTATTGCCTCCTCCCCCTTCCCAGCATGCCCATGCTTCCTTCCTTTTGACTCTGCTTCCCTGTGGGGTGGGCTGGCTGTGCTGACAGGATGGCTGGGAGTGTTGTCCTGGCAGTTGTTTGGCTAAGAGTCCCAAGAGTGTCCCTGTGCTTCACACAACATAACTCAGGGTGGTGGTTCTTTGTGGGATCTTGTGTTAGGATGGGGGGCATTGCATTCTACCAGGTGGGTTCTGTGGAGTTTGTGTTGGGGTGTGTGTGAGGGGAGGTGCTTGTGACTATGGTTGGTGCTGCAAGTCCTCCTTCCCACCCAGCCAGCCAGCCAGTTATCCCACCATGGAACGTGCTTGCATTGCAGGGAGTGTGAGTTGTCTCTCAGGATGTCAGTCAGTGGTGTCCTGCTGTTTGTTGATGCACAGTTGCCAGCAGGGCCTTGTGCTCCCCACAGCAGTAGCCAGTGTCAGCCATCTTGTGAGTCCTTCTCCACTCCCTGTGATGTGAGCATGGTTCAGGGTGGTGTTGATGGGCCAGTTGTGGGGGTGACCAATATCAGTGACTACGACTCCCATCATGCTGTTGCCTCCACCCCCTTCCCAGCATGCCCATGCTTCCTTCCTTTTGATTCTGCTTCCCTGTGGGGTGGGCTGGCTGTGCTGACAGGATGGCTAGGAGTGTTGTCCTGGCAGTTGTTTGGCTAAGAGTCCCAAGAGTGTCCCTGTGCTTCACACAACATAACCCAGGGTGGTGGTTCTTTGTGGGATCTTGTGTTAGGATGGGGGGCATTGCATTTTACCAGGTGGGTTCTGTGGAGTTTGTGTTGGGGTGTGTGTGAGGGGAGGTGCTTGTGACTATGGTTGGTGCTGCAAGTCCTCCTTCCCACCCAGCCAGCCAGCCAGTTATCCCACCATGGAACGTGCTTGCATTGCAGGGAGTGTGAGTTGTCTCTCAGGATGTCAGTCAGTGGTGTCCTGCTGTTTGTTGGTGCACAGTTGCCAGCAGGGCCTTGTGCTCCCCACAGCAGTAGCCAGTGTCAGCCATCTTGTGAGTCCTTCTCCACTCCCTGTGATGTGAGCATGGTTCAGGGTGGTGTTGATGGGCCAGTTGTGGGGGTGACCAATATCAGTGACTACGACTCCCATCATGCTATTGCCTCCACCCCCCTTCCCAGCATGCCCATGCTTCCTTCCTTTTGATTCTGCTTCCCTTTAGGGTGGGCTGGCTGTGCTGACAGGATGGCTGGGAGTGTTGTCCTGGCAGTTGTTTGGCTAAGAGTCCCAAGAGTGTCCCTGTGCTTCACACAACATAACCCAGGGTGGTGGTTCTTTGTGGGATCTTGTGTTAGGATGGGGGGCATTGCATTCTACCAGGTGGGTTCTGTGGAGTTTGTGTTGGGGGGTGTGTGAGGGGAGGTGCTTGTGACTATGGTTAGTGCTGCAAGTCCTCCTTCCCACCCAGCCAGCCAGCCAGTTATCCCACCATGGAACGTGCTTGCATTGCAGGGAGTGTGAGTTGTCTCTCAGGATGTCAGTCAGTGGTGTCCTGCTGTTTGTTGGTGCACAGTTGCCAGCAGGGCCTTGTGCTCCCCACAGCAGTAGCCAGTGTCAGCCATCTTGTGAGTCCTTCTCCACTCCCTGTGATGTGCGCATGGTTCATGGTGGTGTTGATGGGACAGTTGTGGGGGGCAATATGTGTGACTGCGACTCCCATGATGCTATTGGCTACACTGACTTGGCCAGCATACACAGAATTCCTTCCTTTGAGTGGTCTTCACTGTGTGTTGGTGTTGTTGTGGTGGCTACATGTCTGGATGTGTTTGTTAGTTCTATTTGTGCCACTGCCTAGCTGTAGTTGTAGTTGTGTTTGTACATGTGTTGGCACAGTTGGATGTGACTTTCTTGATGGCATGTGTTGTGTTTCTCTGACTGACATACACATTTTGGGATGATTCTGTTCTGGTTGCTGTGTAATTGCTATGAGTGCATGGTTTGACTCTCCCCTTGACAGTGATGTGTGTGTTTTGTGGCAGTATATTGTGTACATTTGTTGTGTACTCACCAGGCTCTGGGATGTCCTCTAGTCCATATACGCTCACTGGCGGAAGGATGGCCCGCACCTTCTCCTCCCAGGGCCTGAGGTATATTGGCTTGGCAGGAGGGCCACTGCCGGTGTGTTGGCTGTTGATGTAGTCTTGCTTCAGCATTTTCCGTACCCTCCTGCGCACGTCATACCACCTGTTCTGGATGTCGGTCTTTGTGCGCCGACATGGTGATTGGGCGTTCACCCTGTTGATGATCCTCTCCCACATCTTGGTTTTCTGCGACATGGGGGTCTGTTGGACCAGTGTGCCAAACAGCTGTGGCTCCACCCTGAGGATCTCGTCTACCATGACTTCCAATTCACTATCTAGGAACTTGGGATTCTTCTTGGGGGGCATGGTGATGGGTGGTGATGGTGAGTGATGTGTGTGTTGGTGTGCAGGTGAGGGTGTGTGAGTGTGTGTTGTGCTGGGTGTATGTGAGGTAGGTATTTGTTGGTGTGCTGATGGTGTGTGGCTTGTGTGAGGGATGAGCTGTGGGTGTGTGGTTGCTTTCTCTTGGGTGCTGGCAGTGGAATGGCATTTGCAAAGGCTCATGGTAGTGATTTGTGTCCTTTATATAGGTGGAGTTGTGGGTGTGTCTTTGTTCTCTGTCCCCCCCCCAGTATTTATTGGCTTGGTAATTGCTTGTTTGGCCTTTTTTGGGTGTTTTTTCCTTTGTGCTGTTTGTTGGAAACGTTCTTGTGACCGAGTCGGACCCTGCATTGGTCTCATACGGTGTTCTCCGTTTCGTTCGCGCTGTGTTTGTGCAGTTTTCTATGCTGCGTACGCGTCGGTCGCGGTGTATTGTGTTGCTTCGGCTCGGTTTTGTATGCGTGTCGGTCGTACGGCTTGCCCTCCGTCCGACTCGGTCGTGGTTTTCGCGCCTTGCATCGTACTTTGCGTTTTGGAGTACGCGTGTACGTTTCGGTCGGATTTGTTCCGGGTGCGTGTCGGTCGCTTGGATTCGCGTGTTTTTTCGGCCGGATTGCTGTTTTCCGTGCGGCTCGGTCGGTCGACTTGGTTTCGGTACGTGTCGGTCGGATTTTTCGCGCCTTGCATCGTACTTGACGTGTCGTGCGCCACGGGTACGTGTCGGTCGGTATTTTTTCCGGATCCGAGTCGGTCGGTGCTTTTTACGGCCCGAATCGGAATCGACCCCTAAATTGTTTAAAAGTATATATTATAGCAACATGAGAACACAGGGGCATATTAGCAAGACCACGTTAAAATTATCGCCATTTTAGCGGCAGGAAACTGCCGCTAAAGCGACGATAATGGGCTTGCTAATATGCGTTATAGAATTCCAATAGAAGCCCAGGTTAGATGTCCTGCACATCTAACCTGGGCTTCTATTGGAATTCCATAACGCATATTAGCAAGCCCATTATCGCCGTTTTAGCGGCAGGTTCCTGCCGCTAAAACGGCGATAATTTTAACGTGGGTCTTGCTAATATGCCCCACAGTTCTTAAAAAAGTGATAAAGCTTAAATAATGTAGAGCAGCTGTATAACAAGCAGGCAGAAAACTGTCAGGCCAGCTGGGCCTTGCATTCTTTCTATAGAAGCAAGACGACAATAGTGTAAATAAAGCAAAGTAATATACTGTCAATGGGGTGTGCACATGCATGAAAAGGGCAGACTAAATGGTATTAGCAGTCTTTTTTGCTATCCTCCCAGAATTTATAGTGTTTCCGCTTACAAAGCAAGAATTGGCTGAATATGTCCCACCAGACACATGCCCCATGACAGGTGAAATATGAACAGATGTATGTATAATAAAGTAACAGATATTTCTTTTTTATAATGTTGACTATTTGAATTGTTTTTGTTTTGCCCCTTTCAAATGATGTCCCCATTAGTGTTGGGAGGAAAACCACTCATGTTATTTTTTTTTTTTAATAACGAGATGTAAAAAAAAAGAAAGCTTAGGAAAAATATTTTAGGAGTTCAAGTGGGATAAAAGAAGGTTTTCTACAGTAAGGCTTAAAATGTCTCACATTTCCTTTTTTTTTTTTTATAAATCTTTATTAGCATTTTCACAGATATAGACAAATCAGATTGAACAAAACAAATTACGTAATTTTATCCAGAACCCTCCCGTCCTCCCCTACCCACCCACCCTCCCCTGGCTGACCAGTACTAGTAGAACCAATTTCATTGTCAAATATCTCAAAAGAAAATTACAAAAAGAAGCAAAGCAGGATATTCAAAATTCATTATTCACAATTCAGATGGGTCCAATTCATTAGGGGAGTCCAAATAGCTAATCCTTTAGCTTTTGCTTTACGGCCTTTTCTAGAGTATACGGCTCTTTCGAATCTATATATTGCTAGAAATCTTTCCAGCCAATGGTGGCCCGATGGAGGGATAGGATCGAGCCAATGAGTGGCTAAACATAGTCTAAAAACTGTCAAAGCGATAAATAAAAAGGACTGGTTCTGACTTGAGAAAAGAGGACATCCCACCCCTAGCACAATCAATTGAGGTGAAAGATCAATTTCTCTACCCAACATAGTTGCCAAAATACTGCTAACACTTTGTTTCAAGGTATCTAAAACTGGACATGTGGCAAACATATGTACACTATCTGCTGCAGGAAACTGACACCGGGGACATGATGAACCTGGTCCTCTACCCCATTTAGCAATCTTGTCAGGTGTAATATACAAACTGAACCATGTTTTGAAGCATTGTAGTTGTAAATTAGCAGCAATAAAAGATGTCTGGGCCAAGTATAATGAGCCTTCAATCTTTCCGGGTTCAATCCCCAGCAAACTTTGCAAACGATCTATATGCTTGGCCAAATCATCAGGTATTAAATCATTCAACATTTTATACAGTCCCCCTAAAGTGCTTGAACCTTTAAATAGTTCATCCACCAACCTTACCCTAGAAAAACCACACGCACCCCCCATCTTTTTGCTTATAAAATCTCTTATTTGGAGATATTTAAAGAACTGTCGATTGTCTAACTCAAACGTATCCCTTATAACATCAAACAATAAAAACTCAGACTCATTTATAAGATCTCCAATTATCCTAACTCCTTTGTCATACCAATACCTCATATGACCATCATTAAAGATATTAGGAAAACAGTTATTCCTATATATTGGTGTATAAGCATTAAAACGCCCAAGACCAAGTTTTTTTCTAACCAAGGTCCAGACCTTAAAAGCACAGATTAAGGTTTTAAATTTAACCCTTTTGTAATAATTGAATTCTATATGCCGTAAAAGGCACCCCTTAGCCTCAGTTCCTAAAATCAACTCAAAAGTAGAAACCGAGGAGCCTAACCTCATTGTATCGTCCTTTTCATTTAACAATATCCCCATTTTCTGCAGCATTGCCGCCCAATGATATAGTTGAAGATTAGGTACTGCCCAACCCCCTCTATCTCTAGGCAAAGTTAGCAGTTTAAGTGCTCTTCGAGGGCGACAATTAGCCCAAATAAATTTAGAAAAGAGTTGATTCATTGTAATAAACCAGGCATTGCATATGGTCAAGGGAATAGCCCTAAAGAAATATAAAATCTTTGGTAAAAAAATTATTTTGATGGCATTGCACCTCCCTACCATCGTAAGTTTAAGGTTTTCTAAACGGCTAAATTCAGTTTTGAATTTAAAAATTAGGGGGTTTAAGTTGTTTTCACTGATTTTGGAAACATCTGCCATGATTTCTACACCCAGGTATACTGCTTTCTGAACCACTCGTGTATCATTTATCTGAAGGCCATTTCCAACCAGGATTTGAGTTTTATTTTGATTTAAGCGATAGCCCGATAGTTTCCCAAAAATGTCTGCTTCATTCTCAATCTCGCTTAAGGCGTTAATGGGGTTTGAGGTAGTTATTGCAAGATCGTCAGCGTAAGCCAATATTTTCGTAGTCCCCCCATTGCTCTGCACTCCTACAATCAGATTATTAGCTTCAATCCTCCTAACAAGCGGATCTATATAAAGTGCGAACAATAGAGGGGAGCAGGGACACCCCTGCCGGGTCCCTCTACTAATAAATATCGGGTCTGACATCTCCCCCATGATTGAAATTCGTGCTGTCAGATTTCTATACATTGATTTAATAGCCGTGATGAAGTTTTCTCCTAATCCTCTATTCTTTAAGGTTGCCCATAAAAAAGACCAGGAGACCCTATCGAAGGCTTTCTCTGCATCAAGCAGGATAAGCCCGATAGGGTCCCCGGTGATACCTGCCGCATCAAAAAGAGCAATAACCCTCTGAATGTGGTCTATTGTACTACGTCCCGGTACAAAACCATGTTGGGTTGGGGAAACTAATTTCTTAATAAAAACCGCAAGGCGAGTAGCGAGTATTTTAGCAAATATTTTAACATCACTATTTATTAAAGTAATAGGACGATAAGATCCCATTTCATTAGCAGGCTTTCCTTTTTTGGGAAAGATAACTATATTAGCTGTTCCCCAAGACCTCGGGGCACCATGCCCATTTTGGGCTTTCAAAAACACGTCCTTCATTATTTCTTGTAAGGAAGAGGCAAAAATTGTATAAAACTCTCCAGGTTTAGCGTCTGGTCCTACTGCCTTTCCATTTACCAATGAGCAAATAGCACCGTGAATCTCTTCTATTGTTATTGGATATTCTAAGGCGTCTCGCTCTTCTGGATTTAATTTCTCCGCTGGAGCTCCCGACAAATAATTCTGCATTATTTCCTCATCATTGCAAATATCCTCGCTATAAAGTTTCTGATAAAAACGGTGAAAGGCAGCTTGAATTTCCCAAGGTTCTGTGACCGACCCTACCCCCGGATCTTCTATTACTAGTATACCTCCTTGGGTTGTCCGTTGTCTTGCCCGAATCGCCAGCACATGACCCACTCTTTCACCACACTCATACAGTTTGGATCGCCACCCACAATATTTCCCTGCTGCTTTATTTGATGATAATTCTATGATTGAGGATTTAGCAATAGCAACCTTGGTTTGTGCCTGTTCTACTTCTCAATTGTTAGTGATAGCCTGTATCAATTGAGTTTCAGCTTCACTCAGCTTCCGATATTGTTCCTGGAGATAGTTTTTCTCATTTGCTTGTGCAGCCCAACCATATCTCATTGTTTCCCCTCTGATCCAAGCTTTGAGTGCATCCCAGATTGTCTCCACCTGCGAGCTTTCTCTATTCTCTTCTAAAAATCTAGGAATCCATTCCCTCATATGTTGCACATAGTCCTCCTCGTACAATAGTGCTCTATTAAAAGTCCAACGAGAAATAGGGGTTTTACTGTCTGTAGTAAGACCTCCAACACTAGTGGGTTGTGATCGGACATCACTCGAGGAATTTAAATATATTGGATTTTGTCAGTATCTCCTGGGACACAAAGAAATAATCAAGCCTAGCATGGGTCTGATGTGGAGTTGAAAAAAAGGTATATCTCGCATCCTGAGGTTTTAGTATGGACCATGCATCAGAGAGACCGTGGGTTTTACATAAATTAGAAAGCGCTTTAAAAGACTTTGGGTTTCCGTCCAACATAGGGTCTACCACCTATTTTCCCAATTTGGTTATCTATATTTAAATTAGCATCCCCACAAATAATCAGGGGTAAAGGCCATCCCACTAGTTCAACATTCAACCACTCAAATAAGATTGGATCGTCTAATATCGAACCATATAGAGAACATAAAGTAAAAGAGTAATCCTCAGAGTGACATTGAGTAATAACCCATCTACCATTTTGATCTGATTTGGATCGCGGGAACCTGAGTCCTATTCCCTTCCTTGCCATAACCGCCACCCCTCTCGTACGTGTCCCCTGCGTTGTAGCAGAAATCAGGCGATATCCTTCTAGTTCAGTAATCCCAAGTCTGCTGGCCTCTATATGGGTCTCTTGGAGACAGATTATATCTGCCTTCAAATATTTTATATCAACATTAATCCTTAGTTTTTTCAAGGGATTATTAAGACCACAGATGTTGACTGAGGCTATCCTCAATTTATTTGACATCATTTTAAGTATAAAACATTCCCATTCTACTCCCCTTCCTGCTTTCCATTGATACAAACATATCTGACATATTTAATACAACTGACTGGATCAGCTCTCCCACCCGCCCCCATTTCCGCCCTTTACACCCTATCCTCAGGCAAAAAAGGTCCGCAAACCCTCGTGATGCCTCCTCATGATGCTGCTCTCCCCGCCACCCATCCAGCTCCACAAACAAGAAATCCAAACTGAAAAAAACCACAAAGAAAAGAAAACCCCCCCCAAAAAGTAAGAACAGTTAAGCAATTTAAATAATTAGGCAACTAACTCCATCTAATTTTTCCAAAAATAGTCTTTGTTCGGATCCAATGTCACACCACTATCCCTCAGGTCCCTTTGAACTCCTAGTTTCTGAAATATCCCGAAGGTAGTCTTGAGCTTGTACTTCGGATGTAAATATGCTGGTGGTACCCTTATAAATAATTTTAAGTCTCGCTGGGCTAAGTAAATAAGCCTCTGCTCCTATCTTTTGAAAAGGCGAAATTAATTGGCGAAGCCTCCACCTTCTTTCTACCGTAATATGGCAGAAGTCAGGTCTCACAAAGAAGGAGAGGCCCTCTGCCGATCGCCGTGCCTCAGGTCTAGCTTTGTCAAACACTGCTTGACGCAAAAGAAAATTGCCAAAAAAAAATAAAATAGCTCTAGGTTTATCATTGGTATTATTACGATCATGTTTCTTTTTAAGCATGAGAGGGAAACGATGCACCCGTTGAATCTCCTTTTCCCAATCCCAATGCCCTAGCTCAGGAAAGCCCCCTTTCAATAGACGCAACACAAAGCCTCTAATATCGTCCCCCTCCACATTTTCAGGAATACCAATGAGTCTTAAATTATTGCGTCTCTGACGATTTTCAAAATCCTCAAGCTTCCACATAACGTCCATCATACGAGATTCGTTTGTGGAAGCTTGTCGGACTGAGTTCTCTACACCAGTCTCTAGTGCTACTACTCGTTCCTCCAAAGCGGTTGTTCTCTCCGTAATCTCAGCACAGGACTTGTTCACTTTTCGTATTGCTCCTTGAAGCTTCTTTGTTGCAAGGTGGGCACGCTTATGTTCCTGTCTTGCTTTACCTTGCATCTGTTTAAGGGTTGTATATATTAGACTCATCGAGGGGGGGGGACTCTGCTGCATTTACCAGCTTGTCAGTTGACTTTACAGATCCGTTTCCAATGTCACCATCATCATGCCCACCATCCTCACTCAGAAGCTGAGTGGTTGAATAGTCCCATTTTAGCTGACTATGATCAGATCCTGATTGACCAATCTCTTGTGCTACTCCACCACTTCTTTTCTTTTTCTTACGTTTTGCTAGGGAAGGGAGTCGCTTTTGAGTACTGGGATTAGAGATAGACCTATCGGAGTCCATGCCAGAATTGTCAAAGTCTGTTAGATCACTGGGATTAGACAGTTCTGAGTCTTCATTAAGAGAAAAAAACGTTTCTCCATATTCCGATGTTCTAGGACACTCCCCCAATGTATCAATAGGCTTAGAATTTTTATCTGGATTATCCTTTGTATATGTATTTTCTTTCACGCTGCTATCCTTATCAATGACATTATCTGTTTCCTTGTTAATTAGGGCTTCATGACCCTTTGCATCCCCTTGTACTGAGCTGCAAGCCCTAGTATCCACCACACAGCATCATCTGAATTAATATTAAAGTTATTACTCACAGTGTCCTCCACTGAATCAGGGGTCGCCTTTTCCACCACCGCTATCAGCCCTTTAGACAAAACGGAAGATAGCTCCTTCTCTGCGTTCTTCGGCTTCTCCGCTAGTTTGCCAAGCACAGAGAACATCCCTGGTATTACGCGTTGCCTTGCAGAGCCAGAGCCAGACGTTTCTGCTAGACGCTGCTCACGCGCTTTGGGCTTTTCTGTCTCCGCCTCACTGCTTCCTGCCGCGGGAGTAGCGTCCCCGGCTTTCCTCCCGCTTGATGCCTTCCGTGAAGCCTGCGGACCCCGGTGTCCTCCTACTGCCTCCGCTGCACCACCGCCCGTGGCGCCCTTCTCATTACGTTCCCGCGGAGGTTTTTGCTGTTTTGGCGGCATGCTCTGGACAAGGAGCCAAGATCGGCGTCTTCCTCCACAGCACTCAACAAACGCCTTCAGGACCGCCTTCAGCGCCAAACATTCAAATGACCAAGTAAGTTGCGGAGAGATTTGGGTATAACTTTTCCCTAGACCTCACCGTTTATTAACAGCTATGAATAGATTCATTTATCCGTCTAGAATGGGGGGGTTTTCATCCATTTGTGGAGCGCTGGACGAGCGGTTTTCAGCAGAGCTCACACAGCCGCCATCTTGCCCGCCAAATGTCTCACATTTCCAATCTGAAAGCTAAACTGTCATAGTTTACTCAATGTGTGAATTATTCAAAATTAAGGCTGGGAAAACAACTTATGTTGTTTAAGAAAGAGTAACTCTCATACACTTAAGAGGGCCCAATTAACAAAGCTAAACATAGATCTAAGTCTAAATTGACTACTTTTTGGTATTCACAAAGGTAATTTACTACTAGTAACCTTACTACTGGTAATTTTAGTAGTAGTTAATTTACTGCTAGTAACTTTACTAATAATAAGTTTACTACTAGTAAAGTTATTAGTAGTAACTTACCTTTGTAAATACCAAAAAGTAATAAAACCTTTGTGAGTCGTGCTGAGAGTGTTCATTGTGACAGTCATACCTTAATTAAAAAACTGACATAGATATATTTTACAAGTGGCCAACCAAATTCATGAGACACATTTACCTTAAACTCACGAGGACATAGATTAAATGTAGGTTCAATCCTATTATAACAATAAGAACTGTTTAGGGAGGCATACGTGACATAAATAAAAAATGACAAAAATGCAGAATTATGTCAAAATGACTTAAGCATCATGTGTAATGTGTTCGTGTCTATACTAGAAAATATGTAACTTAAATAAAGACATCTGATTTATATTTTATTCATGAAAAATACTATTTCAGACCTAATTAGCTTGCTCTTACGCATGTCCGTTCCAGTAGGCCCAAAGATTAAAAACATATAAAAAAAACTCAAAAACTAATGAGAACTCATTATTTGTATGAAAAGTAAACTAAGACAAGGTCAAGCAGATATATTGCAGAGAAACTGCTTAATTGCTGGGATATTGTTAATCTAATCATAAAAAAGTGGACATTTAAAACTAGCCTTAGCACCAGATGGTAAATATTCATCACATGCTTAAGGTGTTAAGGATTTGAATAAATAAGCAGTTCTTTGATAGCGAACTCCAACATTTTGTATGAAAATCAGAGAGCTGATATTAAAAATACAAACCAGTAACAGTTTTTTGTTTGTCTCTGTTGTGTCTCTGACGAATCACTGACAGAATATCGACGACCACAATATCGAGGTCCCAAAATATCGGGCCCTAAATATCGATGTCAAGAATATCGACATCCTATCTACATCATGGTAAGTACAAAAATATTGAAACAAAAATATAGTTGTCAAAAATATCAATGTAAAAATATCGGTTTTTTTTATATATAAAAAATAATATAAAATAAAATAAATAATACACATAACTTAAAAATAATTATTTATAATTGTTAGAAAATGTTAAAAATTATAAATAATAAATGTAATGTAAAAATAAATGAAACATACAAATATAAAATATAATATATATATTTACTTAATAATTAATAAATAATTATTTTAATAAATTATAAAATATAAATATATTAAAAATTATAATTACATCTATATATACATACACCTGTAACATAAAAATATATAGATATATATATTATAAATTAAAATATTAAAATATTTATTAATTTTTGAAACTACATTTTACACTACATTAATTGCAACAGTAAGGAAAGTGTTAGATAGCGGAGGTGAATAAATTACTATTCCCACTCCATCAAGTGCAACAGTAGTGAAAGTGTTGGATAGCAGAGGGGAATAATTTACTATTCCCACTCCAGCGAGTGCAACAGTAGGGAAAGTGTTGGATAGCGGATGGGAATAATTTACTATTCCCACTACAATGAGTGCAACAGTAGGGAAAGTGTTGGATAGCGGAGAGGAATAATTTACTATTCCCACTCCAATGACTGCAACAGTAGGGAAAGTGTTGGATAGCGAAGAGGAAAAATTACTATTCCCACTCCAGAGAGTGCAACAGTTGGGAAAGTGTTGGATAGCGGAGGAAAATCATTTACTATTCCCACTCCAGCAAGTGCAACAGTAGGGAAAGTGTTAGATAGCGCAGTGGTAAAAATTACTATTCCCACTCCAGGGAGTGCAACAGTAGAGAAAGCGTTGGATAGTGAAGGTGAATAATTTACTATTCCCACTCCATCAAGTGCAACAGTAGTGAAACTGTTGGGTAGCGGAGGGGAATAATTTACTATTCCCACTCCAGCGAGTGCAACAGTAGGGAAAGTGTTGGATAGCGAAGGGGAACAAATTACTATTCCCACTCCAGCGAGTGCAACAGTAGGGAAAGTGTTGGATAGCGGATGGGAATAATGTACTATTCCCACTCCAATGAGTGCAACAGTAGGGAAAGTGTTGGATAGCGGAGAGGAATAATTTAATATTCCCACTCCAATGAGTGCAACAGTAGGGAAAGTGTTGGATAGCGGAGAGGAATAATTTACTATTCCCACTCCAATGACTGCAACATTAGGGAAAGTGTTGGATAGCGCAGGGGTAAAAATTACTATTCCCACTCCAGAGAGCGCAACAGTTGGGAAAGTGTTGGATAGCGGAGTGGAATCTTTTACTATTCCCACTCCAGGGAGTGCAACAGTAGAATAATTGTTGGATAGTGGAGGTGAATAATTTACTATTCCCACTCCATCAAGTGCAACAGTAGTGAAAGTATTGGATAGCGGAGGGGAATAATTTACTATTCCCACTCCAGCGAGTGCAACAGTAGGGCGAGTACAACAGTAGGGAAAGTGTTGGATAGCGGAGAGGAATAATTCACTATTCCCACTCCAATGACTGCAACAGTTGGGAAAGTGTTGGATAGCGAAGAGGAAAAAATTACTATTCCCACTCCAGCGAGTGCAACAGTAGGGAAAATGTTGGATAGCGCAGGGGGAAAAATTACTATTCCCACTCCAGAGAGTGCAACAGTTGGGAAAATGTTGTATAGCGGAGGGGAATCATTTACTATTCCCACTCCAGCAAGTGCAACAGTAGGGAAAGTGTTAGATAGCGCAGTGGTAAAAATTACTATTTCCACTCCACGGAGTGCAACAGTAGAGAAAGTGTTGGATAGCGGAGGTGAATAATTTACTATTCCCACTCCAGCAAGTGCAACAGTAGGGAAAGTGTTGGATAGTTCAGGGGTAAAAATTACTATTCCCACTCCAGAGAGTGCAACAGTAGGGAAAGTGTTGGATAGCAAAGAGGAATAATTTACTATTCCCACTCCAGCAAGTGCAACAGTAGGGAAAGTGTTGGATAGTGCAGGGGTAAAAATTACTATTCCCACTCCAGAGAGTGCAACAGTAGGGAAAGTGTTGGATAGCAAAGAGGAATACATTACTATTCCCACTCCAATGAGTGCAACAGTAGGGAAAGTGTTGGATAGCGGAGGGATCAAACTTAAGATTACAGCTATTGAACCTAAATCCCCAAATAAAATAAAAACAAAACAATTACCAAAAATATTTATCAATTAATAAATGAATATTAATTCTCAACTAATGATTAATTTATTTAAAGTACATTACTTTCCACCCTCGACCCCAAAAATTCACCAAAACACACACATAAAATATTTACACATTTTCCATAACTAATTTAACATTACTAAATTAATAACAATTATCAACAAATCATTAATTATTTAAAAAAAATGTTTCTTCCCAACATTTACAGCTAAAAACCCCACAACTCACACATCAAGATTATTCCACAATTAGCATATTAAATATTGTATTACTTAATTATCATTAATTTACAAATATTTAAATAATTATAAATAATTTACATCCCACCATATTCCATTATAAATCACACCAACAATGTTGTAAAACATGACACAATTAACATAATTAACTAACAGTCAATTAATTAATTGATAACAATTAACAATCAAAATAAAAACAATTAATAATAAATTAATTCACACAATTAACACTATAAAATAACATTAAAAAAATATTATACTAAAAATATTTAAAAATGTATTAAAATTAAATTACTTCCCACCATACTCCCCTATCAACACACAACCCGCTCCTAAAAAAATGACACAATTAACATAATTATCAATTAATTAATAAGTATTACCAACCAATTAATAATTAATTAATAATATAAATACATTACCACAATAAAAAATAAAAAATATTAAATACATAATTAATCATTATTAAAAAATATTAATTAATTAATTATAATTAAATTACTTCCCGCCCTACTCCCCTATCAACCCACAACCCGCTCCTAAAAAAAGGACACAATTAACATAATTACCAATTAATTAATAACAATTAACAACCAATTAATAATAAATTAATTACCACAATTAACAATATAAAATACATAATTATTAAATAATTAAATTACTTCCCACCCTATTCCCCTATAAACCCACAACCTGCTACGGAACTAAAAGGCAAAATTTATAATTAAAATAAAATTAATAACTTCTAAAAAGTATTAATACATTTATTATAATTAAATTACTTCCCACCCTATTCTCCTATAAACCCACAACCCACTATGGAAATAAAACGCAAAATTTACTTAAAATAAAATTAATAACTCCTAAAAATGTAATACATATATTAAAAAACAAATGCAATACTTAACAAAAAATATAGAACACATACATTTAAAATACATACTAAAATACATAACACTAATATAAACATCAATATTATTAACAACGATATTTTTACAAACGATATTACTAACTTCGATATTAACAAAAACGATATTTCTTACCTTAAAGTCGATATTCTGGTCCACGATATTCTTGCAATCGATATTCTGTCATCACGATATTTGCAACTTGATATTGTTGTATGTCGATATTTCCAACTCGATATTATGTCTGTGCACCGTCTCTGACACAGGTTTATGAAGACAGCCAGGTGTCACACGTCGCAAACAAGTGCTGGGGGTCACCACAGTGAATGCTGCCAGTTCAAAGACAGTGCAACATGAAAAGGCTTGGAGGCAAGTGGGGGCTACTTCACTGTATGTCCAGCTTTTGCAAGAGCTAGAAGCACAGTGGCACATGTTGCGTCCTGCCTCCTGCAAGGTAGGCCGCCTCGTGGTGTGTGCCCGCTTGGCCCCAGTCCCTGCAGACATTCACGCCCACACACGGTTACTCAGTTGGGCGGAAAGACCCCGAGCAGTCTCCTCCCTTTTACTTATAGCTTCAGGCCATGCCTGCCACAAGGGTGAGGTGCTAATACATCCCGGGCGCCCAAAGGCAAAACAACAAGACTGCTAACCTGCTGCACCCCATCCCAACTCAGTCCCCGCGAACAATTAGACAAATTCTTCTATGTGACATGTGAAGTCCTTGAGCCGGAGGCTGGGTGGAGGGTTGAGCCGGAGGCTGTAATGGGGCTGTTGATCACGACAAGTGGCTCCTGGATTGCTGGCCTGGACAATGTGCTGTGTGGTGGACTTTCCTCTCTTGTTGGCAACTGACTGCTGGTTGGCCCCACGTCAGCACCGGTGGTCTCTTCCGTACCGGGCCAATTTTCTTCCTCCTCTCTTTTGCCCTCAGGCACTAGGTCTTGTGGGGCGGCTTCTATCTTCTTATACCATGAAACATTTCGGGCCACTGTCTCCTGTCCCTTCTTGGTAGTTACCATTGTTCCATCGCTCCTCATTACCGTCCACATCCCCGGCTCATACTGTGTCCTGAACTTCCACCGGGCTTTCGGTCTTTGATAACCACCTGGTCCCCTGGTTTGAGTTCACGGGATCTTGCCCCTGTCTTGTGGCTGGGTGCTGCATTCCTCCTCTCCCTGCGTGCTTGGGTTTCTTGGGCATCATAGGGAGGGGGCCTGTGGAGATTGCGTCTCAGTGAGGCCCATTAGACATCAAGGTCAATATGGCTCGTTGGGTGGTGCTGTGAGGCATCCCCCGATATTCTCTCAGTAATGACTGCAGGTGGCGCTCAGGGTCAACCTGTTCTGTTGAGGCAATCAGGAGTGATTTGTTCATGGTCTGCATGAATCTTTCGATCTCCCCATTGGCCTGGGTCCATTGGGGAGTGATGCAGTGATGACAGATTCCTTGGTGCTTTAGAAAGCCACTGAATTCCCCACCTTGAAACGGCAGTCCATTGTCACTTTTGATCTCAGAAGAAAAACCAAACAGTGAGTACGCCTTCTTCAAAATGGGAGCCACTTGAGAGAAGGCTGTCAAATTAATGACTTCCACAATGGGGTATTTGGAATATGTATCCATCATGACTAGTGTGACTCTCCCATCCAGTAAGCTCCCAAAGTCTAGGCTCACTTTGTCCATGGGATATTGCATGACTCCTCATTGATTATTGGCGCTGGTCTTTCCAGGACACCTGTTAGTTGACATGCTAGGCAACTCCGGGCAATCTCTTCAGCCAGATCTTCGAGTATGGGGAACCATACTTTCTCCCTCATCCTAGATTTCATCTTCATTGACCCTTGATGTCCTCCGTGAGCTAGCTCTGCCACATGACGCTGCAGGGCTGTCAGGATGACTATTCGGGATCGGTGCAGGATGATTCCCTCCTGGGTCATGCTGAACTCATCCCTCACTATTCACATCTTTGTGATACATTCCCGATCTTTCCCTGACCAGTCGTTGGCATCTTGTAGAAAGCTCTGCCATGCGACACTTTGGATAGCTTTGTGCACCTTGTTGAGACTGGATCTGCTTCAGCCGCGTCCTTGACGTCATCCAGGGTCAAGGCTCATGGACAAATGGCACTTGAGATCATATTGACATAGGCCTCCACTGCCTCAGCTTTGTGGCTGTCAACCTAGGGTTCTTAAGGCACTGGGTGGTGAGAGAGAAAATTGGCCGGATTTTTCGCTCCAGGTGAGTAGATAACATCCATCGTGTATTCTTCCTGATGTGTGTGTGTCTCCCGTCCTGCTGTTCGACACTTACCTGACGTCTTCCGGGTAGCTCCGACGCCAGTGAGAATCCTCTTTTTGGTATCCTGGTTCTGCTCCGCTGACGTTTCCAGATGCCGTGGGGGCCTTCAAATCTTGGTTCTGCTCCGCAGACGTATCCATACGCCACGGGGGCCTTCAAATCTTGGTTCTCCTCCACTGTTGTTTTCCAGGCACCGCAGGGGTTTCCAAATCTTGGTTCTGCTTTACTGTTGTTTCCTGACACCGCAGGGGCCTTCTGAGTTTTTCATATTACGGCGATTTTCACCTGACGCCATGGGAGCCTTCAGTTGTTCCCTACAAAAAAGGGCACACAAACAATTTTCTCACAAAGATCCCCGTCTTCCAAGTGATAACATTTATTTTACTATTGTATAAAGTATACTTGATACTTATCTGAGATAGTCTCCTTGGTTTAAGGAGATTTTGCTCCCTTGCTGGCATTTGCTTGATGGCTATAAATGAGATGTGGTAGATGTACCATCACTGGGTAAGGGGGTGCCCCAGGTTGGTGGTGGTCTCGCAGCGACCTTGTGCACCATTTCCAGGGGAAAGAATGTTGACAGGTCTTCAGGAGCAACCTCCTTCACCATACAGTATTCAAGGAAATTCATCATGTCATAGCCCTCCGTGTTCTCGGGCAGTCCAACTATCCTTACGTTGTTGCAACGATTACATCTCTCCATGTCTTCAGCAAGCCAATCTAAAAGGCCCACTCAGCAGAGAAGTTCAGTCACCTTGGCCTGCAAATCCTTGACAATGGGTCCCACCTCTTTGAGGCCCTCAGCATTCTGCTTCACCCTCTCTGCAAGTTTGTGGTAATCATCTCAAAGGATGCCTAAGTTGACAGAGACCTTGTCAATTTTACTCTTTAACACATCACATCACAGCATTCACAGCATATAATATCAAGTCCAATTTGTCTGGGGCGTCAAGCTGCTGGTGTGAGTCCTCACCATGCACCGTGCCAGAGGTTCCAGGTGCTCCTCTGCATGTAGGTGGTGATTGTTTCCAAGTAATTAAAGGTTGTCTGCTCCATTGCATTACTCTGAGCCCACTGGCCACTATTACAGGTGCTGCACTGCGTGTGCCGCTGGGTAGCTTTTCATTTCAGCCGCATTTCGCGGTGGTACGCATTAGGCTGCGTTAGGTCTTTGTTTCCCTTTTGCCCAGTTCTTTCGCTGGAAAAATGCTGGCCTGTTCCTTAGTCCACTAGACATCAGGAAGACAGAGGTGGTCAGGCTCACCAGAGACACACAATCCCAGTGGCTGCCACCTTATGAGCTGCACCACAGCTGAGGAGGAGCCAGCAACGTAGGCTGAAATGCTCCCTACCGCCCAGTTTGCTATCTCGCTGTGGCTGCCTATGTTCCATGGCCAGGGTCCGCTTCTGTAGTTAGTTAGGGTGGCCCCACACTCCAGCATATTGCGGGGGTAAGCGACGGGTGCAGGAGCCATTTTAGGGCACATCGATCTTGGAATGCGGCAAGTCACACCAATACAGTCTTGCCATTTCTTGCCAATAATCCGATGTTTTAAGAATTAAAGAGAAGAAAGGCAAAAACTCTGCCCTACCAAATTTACCTTGTCAATGAGCCCAATAATATGACAATATGTGGCACACCTAGAGACCAGAATAACAGTCACAATATTAGATATGTGATATTTTGTGCAGACCTATATCATTTTACAGTTACCTTTATATGTTCAAACCTTGATGTTCATATGGCCACACTATCTAAGAAAGTGGATTTCATCTGGTAAAAACTGGGCTCAGAAAAATCTGTTTGTGTGGTTATAACTGAACACCTCAGAATTTTGAGTTGGTTGAATTTCAGCTAGAGGTACAGTAAGGCTGTAAGAAGTTCTACTGGAACCCCTTTGTACCCAGAGACTGTGACTTTTCCACTTTCTGGCAGGACTCAATTTTCCATTCTGGTATTTCTTTACAAATCTTTATCAGGTAAGTTAGTGCAATTCAAAAGCTAAATTCAATGGAGCTAAACTCCTAGAGTGAGATGAGCTGCCACATGAACATCTACAACTTTAAAGATGTTATCTGGCCAATATAAAGAAAGTGGCAACCCTTTAAACACATCTGAGTGCCGTAATCGAAGGATGAGAAAAGACCTAAACTGTCATTAGGTAACAGAAGCGAGATTTTCCAAAAGAGAAGAAATTTCCAGCAAGCACAGTTCTGACCTCTGGGGGTAGGGACAGGTCTGTTAAAAATTTAAAAATCTGCATATGCATTAAAATAAAATAGGATAATAGGTCTATAATCTTCAGTGAGATGAATTTGCTGTCCCTGCAATGATGCATTTGCATAATCTAACATTGACTGCAACAAATAAACAATAGGTTGTTCTTTGTTTGAATATGTCGAGTAGAATACCCCAGCTTTCCTAGTGAGGACTACCTCAGTAGTAAGAAGCAATATAAAATCAAATACAACTGCACTTGTTTTACTAGTGTGTCTGCTTTTCTAGAGACCACCTTGTATGAAGGCCACATGAGCTTAATGTTAGTGACCACAGTGATGCCAACAATCAATATCCAGCTTATGATGAATTGAGATTATTCTCCCTTCCTCTTTTTCAATGGACTGTATGCAAACTACAAGTATATTTATTGTCAGGGCTGCATGCCAGGGTCAACTTCCAAGATTGCTTGGGTATGTCCACTGAGTTTTAACATAACACCCAAGGGAACTCTTCAGATGTCAATTCTAATTTCTTTAAATGAGTCAAGTTTGTCAGATTCATGACTCAACAGGCGGGCCCACCTGCTTTTGCACCAAAAGGTTTCTTGTTGCAGTCTAGTGCTCTTTCATGTCAATCGTCCCTTTCTAACTCCCAAATATTTTGGAGAGATCAGATCATTTTTTCTAAGGGCAAGCTATTTCAATTACTTGATTGTGAACATTTAATATCAGTGCTTCTTACCATAATGGGGTGGCAAGGACAGGTAAATCATCCATTTTCTCTTTAAGGATATTGTCTTAGGTTCCTAAATTGGATTACTCCCAAAATCATTAGTGGACTATATGACATCTAGGGTGCCTAATATTCTTGATTGACCCCTACCTTTCTAACTGGTCTGATATCTCTAATTCAGAAGTTGCTCTGGTAAATGAGTCTCAGCCTTGCATGCTTACAGTCTGATAACATGACGCAGGAAGAGACTGCAGTCTGAGCTCTGACCGTGCCTCTTGGGCCAACTTTCCCATATCAATCTCCCGCTCAGCCACCAACCTCCTTCTACTTCTTCTACTTCTGTCTAAATAGGCTGAATTGGATTGAGTTTTTGCTGCGGAGGGCTGAGGTGTGGACAGAGAGGAATAATATGGAGACCCAATTTTCTGTTAGCTGCAAAGGGGACATGCATCAAGCATTATTACCTTCGCAAATGGGCTGTTTCGCAGAATCGGCCCGCTAGCGAATGCAAAAAATGCTTTTTAGATGCAGCAAACCCTAATTTGCGATTCAGTAACCTGTTACTGATTCGCAAAATGGGTTAGCGATTCGGTATTTGGAAGGGGCGTGTTTAGGGCGTCCCTTCCAAATACCGAATCCTAACGGTATGAATAACTTTGTGAATGATTGTAAAAGCATTTTTAAGAGAAGGCAGTGGTCCCACAGACCACTGCCTGGTCTTAAAAAATGAAAAGAAAACTTTTAATTTTACTTTTTGTAAAGCATCTCATTTTCCTTTAAGGAAAACGGGCTGCTTCACAAAAAAAAAGATTGCTTTATTTAAAAGCAATCACGGACATGGTGGTCTGCTGACCTCAGCAGGCCACCATCCCCGTGGTTTTTGCGATTCCTAAGGGGTCGCAAATTGTGATCTACCTCATTAATATTTATGAGGTAGGTGAATTGCGATCCCCTAGGAATCGCAGAAAGTGTTCAGAACACTTTCATGCATGCCGTTTTGCGATTTCCTGATTGCGAATCACTAGAATTCGCAATTAGGAAATCGCAAAACGCGGCCTTCATGCATCTGACCCTTAATCGCTTTAACTTAGGAAAGTTCATTTTCAAAAACTTCTTGCATACAAGACATTAAGATCTTGAGCTCCGTATCCCTTCTGAGAGACTTTCCATGACATTGCCTACAGTGCCTGGGAGAGCAATGGCGTAATGTAAAATGATTTCTCTCTCCCCCCCCCCCCAGAAGGTGCAGAGTGGACCCTGAGTCTCCTATATCTTAAAGATATTCAGTGGCCTGGATGGAAAGGAGCCCCCCTTAAGGTGTTGGGGGCCCCTGAATTGTTGGGAGCACCCTACACTGCAGCAGCTGTAGGAGCCTGTGTTACGCCGCTGTTGGGAGTACAGGCTGTGCTTTAACAGACCTAGTGCCATACTTATGGCAAAGTGGTGCAGTGCAGCACAGCAGGTCACCTCGGTAAAGGGCAGGAATGTGTCGTATTTAAGGTATACATCGCATTACTGTCCTTTCCCCCTGAGCTGCCGCACAATGGGCTGCCTAGCAACAACGCAGGAACCCTTGCACCATGGTGCAAGTGTGCCTACATTGCATGCAGAATTGTTTTTTTTTGCAGGAAGGGGCACCTTCCTGCACAAGAACAATGCTTAGAGACATATTCCTCTATCTATGTGTGCTGCAGAATGCAGCACACATAGAAAGAGGTAGTAACAATGAGAAATAAAGATATTTCTCATCGGTATGCCTCTCCTGGGGAGGTGTATCTTTTGGCACATTCCCAGGTTTACCAGGATGGACAAATCTGGAAATGTGTCACAAACCATGGGAGTTGTGCAGGAACACCCACGCAATGCCCATGGAATGCCTTCCTTGCGCAGAGTAATGTAATGCAGTGATTTGCGCTGCGTTGCATTACTCCAGATTTTTTAACACATTCAAAGCCATGCATGTACCACGTTTGCATCATGCATGTACCACGTTGAATAGTGCAAGTAAGACACAAAACTCTCATAAATATACCCCCTAGAATGGAGAGTAGGAGCATTAATAAGGAGTTGAGAAATGCTTTTCTGGTTAGTGGCTGGTACTCTTGAAGTCAAGGAGTCTCTCACACTGATTGACTGTTATGAGGGTCTTGAAAATGGTTGAGATTACTTAGACAAGCTTTCCTGTGTTATGGACCAGGCCCAACTTTGCTTAATTGCAAACACAAGGAGATGATGGACGGAGTGCTGCAACTTTTCAGACACTCGCCCCCAGTCACAGATCTGGGTTGAATCCATCATCGTTCTTTAGCTAACTTTGCCACCCCAGTTCAGACACACCTATATGCAAATCTGTCTTGACCCTGTGCCTCATGGGAACAGTCCAGCCCGAACTGCCAAGCCACGTCTTCCCTGGACCGGAAACATGCATCCTGGGACCGGTTTCGGGCTAACAGCCCTCATCAGCCAGGCTAGCTTGAATCCAGTGGCAAAGTGAGCAAGGGACCCACGTCTGGGCACACCCTGCCAACATAGGGCGAACAAAGCAAACACAGGGAGATGATGGACGGAGCGCTGAAACTTTTCAGACACTCACCCCCAGTCACAGATCTGGGTTAAATCCATCATCGTTCTTTAGCTCACTTCGCCACCCCAGTTCAGACACAGCTATATGCAAATCAGTCTTGACCCTGTGCCTCATGGGAACAGTCCAGCCCGACCTGCCAAGCCATGTCTTCCCTGGACCGGAAACAAGCATCCTGGGACCGGTTTCGGGCTAACAGCCCTCATTAGCCAGGCTAGATTGAATCCAGTGGCAAAGTGAGCAAGAGACCCACGTCTGGGCATACCCTGCCAACATAGGGCGAACAAAGCAAACACAAGGAGATGATGGACGGACCGCTGAAACTTTTCAGACACTCGCCCCCAGTCACAGATCTGGGTGGAATCCATCATCGTTCTTTAGCTAACTTCGCCACCCCAGTTCAGACACAGCTATATGCAAATCTGTCTTGACCCTGTGCTTCATGGGAACAGTCCAGCCCGAACTGCCAAGCCATGTCTCCCCTGGATCGGAAACATGCATCCTGGGACCGGTTTCGGGCTAACAGCCCTCATCAGCCAGGCTAGCTTGAATCCAGTGGCAAAGGGAGCAAGGGACCCACGTCTAGGCATACCCTGCCAACATAGGGCGAACAAAGCAAACACAAGGAGATGATGGATGGAGCGCTGAAACTTTTCAGACACTCCCCCCCCAGTCACAGATCTGGGTTGAATCCATCATCGTTCTTTAGCTTACTTCGCCACCCCAGTTCAGACACAGCTATATGCAAATCAGTCTTGACCCTGTGCCTCATGGGAACAGTCCAGCCCGAACTGCCAAGCCATGTCTTCCCTGGACCGGAAACAAGCATCCTGGGACTGGTTTCGGGCTAACAGCCCTCATCAGCCAGGCTAGCTTGAATCCAGCGGCAAAGTGAGCAAGGGACCCACGTCTGGGTATACCCTGCCAACATAGGGCGAACAAAGCAAACACAAGGAGATGATGGATGGAGCGCTGAAACTTTTCAGACACTCACCCCCAGTCACAGCTCTGGGTTGAATCCATCATCGTTCTTTAGCTCACTTCGCCACCCCAGTTCAGACACAGCTATATGCAAATCAGTCTTGACCCTGTGCCTCATGGGAACAGTCCAGCCCGAACTGCCAAGCCATGTCTTCCCTGGACCGGAAACAAGCATCCTGGGACCGGTTTTGGGCTAACAGCCCTCATCAGCCAGGCTAGATTGAATCCAGTGGCAAAGTGAGCAAGGGACCCACGTCTGGGCATACCCTGCCAACATAGGGCGAACAAAGCAAACACAAGGAGATGATGGACGGAGCGCTGAAACTTTTCAGACACTCACACCCAGTCACAGCTCTGGGTTGAATCCATCATCGTTCTTTAGCTCACTTCGCCACCCCAGTTCAGACACAGCTATATGCAAATCAGTCTTGACCCTGTGCCTCATGGGAACAGTCCAGCCCGAACTGCCAAGCCATGTCTTCCCTGGACCAGAAACAAGCATTCTGGGACCGGTTTCGGGCTAACCGCCCTCATCATCCAGGCTAGCTTGAATCCACTGGCAAAGTGAGCAAGGGACCCATGTCTGGGCATTCACTGCCAACATAGGGCGAACAAACCAAACACAAGGAGATGATGGATGGAGCGCTGAAACTTTTCAGACACTCACCCCCAGTCACAGATCTGGGTTGAATCCATCATCGTTCTTTAGCTCACTTCGCCACCCCAGTTCAGACACAGCTATATGCAAATCAGTCTTGACCCTGTGCCTCATGGGAACAGTCCAGCCCGAACTGCCAAGCTACGTCTTCCCTGGACCGGAAACAAGCATCCTGGGATCGGTTTCGGTCTAACAGCCCTCATCAGCCAGGCTAGCTTGAATCCAGTGGCAAAGTGAGCAGGGGACCCACGTCTGGGCATACCCTGCCAACATAGGGAGAACAAAGCAAACACAAGGAGATGATGGACGGAGCGCTGACACTTTTCTGACACTCACCCCCAGTCACAGATCTGGGTTGAATCCATCATCGTTCTTTAGCTCACTTCGCCACCCCAATTCAGACACAGCTATATGCAAATCAATCTTGACCCTGTGCCTCATGGGAACAGTCCAGCCCGAACTGCCAAGCCACATCTTCCCTGGACCGGAAACAAGCATCCTGGGACCAGTTTCGGGCTAACAGCCCTCATCAGCTAGGCTAGCTTGAATCCAGTGGCAAAGTGAGCAAGGGACCCACGTCCGGGCATACCCTGCCAACATAGGGCAAACAAAGCAAACACAAGGAGATGATGGACGGGCACTGAAACTTTTCAGACACTCACCCCCAGTCACAGATCTGGGTTGAATCCATCATCGTTCTTTAGTTCACTTCGCCACCCCAGTTCAGACACAGCTATATGCAAATCAGTCTTGACCCTGTGCCTCATGGGAACAGTCCAGCCCGAACTGCCAACCCATGTCTTCCCTGGACCGGAAACAAGCATCCAACAAGATGCGATCCAGCCTGACACTGCAGACTGAAAGGGAAGTGTTTATACTGTAATTTTGACTATGCAATTACAACTAATGGCAAAGCCCCCACTTCCCTTAATGTTATATGTAAGTTTCCCCTAAGGAAGGACTAGGGAGCCTTATAGCAGGGAGCTATACAGTATTAAGCAGGACATATATTTTTCAAATGTCTTCACAGCAACACCTCCAAATTGTTGTTTTGCTGTGGAAAGGTGAGTAGCCCCATTGGCTAACACAGGGTTACTTACCGGCTGGCATCCCAGCCTGGCTAGACTCTGAATGGCACTACCTAAGTGGGTCAAGTAAGGTGTCAAATTAATCATGGTATTAAACCTGACCTGATGCCCAGGTTGAACGTAATGTCACTATTAAAGAAAGCAACTTTTAGAAAGTTGTAGCTGTGCACTCCAGCTAGTCCAGTGACCTCACAAAGGCTCTGGCACACAGACAGCATTCTCCCTGCCTGCGGAGATGTGTGAACAACTCCCCGGCCCAAGAACAAAGGAAGTTGTTGCAGAGTGAGGTGTTACCTCCGCTCCCAGGATAGCCACTCGGGTGTTAGCCCAAAAGGAGAGCTTCAAAGGAGAAGTCACCTTTGAAGGCCCAAATGAAACAACTCCCCTGAGCAGGATGCTTTTTGTTCATGCAGACAATTAGGAGACATAGCCAGAGATGGAAAACTAGTCCCCAAACCGGTTTTCCTGTGGATTTTAGCCATGGGTAGCCACACCTGTAGGATGGGCTACTGTGCTCCTGATGACCAAGGAAGGGTCGTTCCATTTTGAAAGGGGCAAGAATGGGGCACTCTGGGATAACTAGATGCCACACAGTGAGGGAAAGACATCACTATTTGGAGTGGCTAAATCTGGCACCCTGCCCCTCAGATCATGCTACACTTGAAGAGAGGACCAAAGACGGACTGCCCTGCTGCCCTTGAGCCGTACAAAAAGAGGCTGCACAGTCGAGAGGACTGCACATGCTACACTTTTGGGCTAGTGAGATTTGGACTGTGCCTCCGGCACCTGACTCAGGGCAAAGTTGATTCCCACCTTTACCTACAGCAGTGACTCCAAGGATCAGTTGGCTGATCCCCTGAAACCAGATCCAGGGACAAAAAAGTTGTAAAAGCCCAAACTGACAGTTGGTAGCCACCGCAGAGGTTTTGCCTCTTTCAGTCGCCGGGTGCACAAAAGGACAAATTTGAGATATTCTCAAGTTGCACCTGTGTCTGCCAGACTCAGGAGTACTATCAAAGGCTGGATTTGTTGCATTTAAGGGACACTAGCCCCCACTTAAGGATTTAGCTCTAACCAGGTTGCATGGAGACCAGTAACTCAGCATTGGCTGGCCGGCTACTGCAATGCAGAGGACTTACAGGGACCCCAACTCTATGTCCAAAGTCGCCCCATATCCACCGCTGACCAAGGGACCACCACAGAGAAACCCCGTCCACTGCTCAACAACCGGAGCATCCTTTGAGTATCTTTTGCCTGTACCCCCAGCATCAAGACCACTCCATTGATGTCCATAGCGGTTGTCCTGTAAAGTTTGGAACTTGATTTAAAAATAGCATGGTGGCAATGTAACTGCCCAAAGTATCCTCTCAGGCCCCCTAGACCTTTACCCTGTGGGATTTAGTCACCCATCCCTGGCTGGAGTACCCACACTAACTCTTTCAAACTTTTGAAAAATGTACAAACTTTATGTTGACCAATGCTTGTTTGCGGCTGCATTTAAAAGTGATAACAACTTCTAAAATATGTATCTCATGAACCCTCTGGTGGATTTTAATGATCAAGGTCTCTAAAAAATCATAAAAACATGCTTTATTGTCATAAATCGTTGTGGTGTCTCTTTATTGGTGTGTCACTTTCTTATTCTATTGTTTAGTGCTGGTAAATACTTAACACTTGGGGACATATTTGCTCTGCCGGAGCGTCAATTTTTGTGATGCTCTGGCAGTGCAAATCACAAACTCATATCTCTGATGCCATGCAAAGCCACGCTACGTTGCCTTACACTGCACTCAGGAGGTGTTCCATGGGCTTTACGGTGGGTTTACCCTTGCAGCACTCATGGATTTTGACACTTCCTCAGATTTAAGAGAGCATGTAAACCCTCGGAAGTGCCAAAACCTTATGCCTCCCGAGGTGAGGTGTAACGCGGAGAAGTATCTTTATTTCTCCTCGTTCTTTCCTCTTTCTATGGTTTCTGCATTCTACAGCACACATAGAAACAGGAACACACCTCTTAGGATTCTTTCTGTGAAGAAAGGTACCCCTTCTTGCACAGAAACAATCCTTCTGACAACACAGGCACCCTTGCTTCATGGTGCAAGAATGCCTGCATTGGTGCTAGGCTGCCGAAATGGTGCATGCAAAGGGGGAAAGCACTGGAATGCAACAAATTGCATAACTACAATGCACTCCTGTCCTTTCACTTTGATGTAGGGCAGTGTAGTATGCTGACTTGCTGCACTGCCCTACGCCAAATCCCCATAAATGAGGACCTAATTTTCTTTGCCAATCCTTACTGCTTGCAGCCACTGCTAACCAGGGTTGAGCGAAGGTTAAGTAAACGATACTGACTAGACCCAGGGTGGTATTTGTGAGTGTACTGCATAATAAGGCCTCACAGTCATATCATATAGTACACCCAAATCCTCACAGTGAGAGTGGGATAATTTTGGGAAGTAATGAGTCTGGAAGGGACTACATATTCTTCCATAAAGGGGAAACATGGGCTGCATTTGTTTCAAATTCAGATTGATTATTCTTGACAATTTTCCATAATAGTTAAAAAAATGAAAGTATAAAGAAATGTCATCAAATAGTTTCTAAATCAGAGTAACAATGTTTGGAGAATGGAATTCATTAAGGACTCATAAGATTTGATGACTCATCAACCCCAAAGTAAGGACTTAAATTGACAAAAACATTGCTGAATCAAAAATAGTTCAAATGGTATATGAGTAGCAATTAGACCTAGAAATACTGGATGTGTTAATGGGTGAATGGATTCTGGGTTTTTTGCACATTGCTAGATTTTTACTCAGCTGCACTGATGAACTTGTTTTATGCCTTGTTTCTGCTTTTATTATTCTATCTTTTATGGATGTGATTACCTCCAAATAAAGATTATTATTATTATTATTATTATTATTATTATTATTATATGAGTAGAACACTATTTGTGTGCTGTAATCATTTTTTATGTCTAGCTTCCTTCAGGTCAAATGAAAATCATGAGATTGAATAACTTTGATGGGTTCAAACAAGAATGGATGAACTGGTGTAACTTCGGAATATTCCTACAAAAGATGGACAGTAGGCACTCAAAGGAAGAATTGATGAGAGGCGGTAAGTCAATAATACTTTGAGGCAGATGATCAATCAGGAGCAAGTAAAGCATTTCATAGACTTGCCACAACTTCTATGTAAGTATGGTTTCAATCAGAAATGGGATTTTTATGGTTTATCCAACTTGCAAGAGGATTTGATTTAACAACACAAGCATAAATCCTTTTTATGTGTTTACCGGCATAGGAAATTTCATCAGCCTGCCTTATTGAATGCCTGGCTCTGAAAGATGATGACTAGGTGAACTCATTAATGTGATTATTCTCAATCGGTTTAGCTAATTGTGTTATCAAGATTCTTTATGGAAACAAAAGTAGTTGATTGTCATTTTAAAGGATGACATATTTAGACCTCAACAAGACCATAAAAAGATTATTTCGAGAGCTGTTGTTTTTTCTTTTCTTTTCTTTACTGAAAGTTGTGCCATCTATTTACTGTACATTTCATTCCTTGCTGTCAAACTCTGTAATTATGCAGCATGTTTCAAAGGGCCTACGACAATTTCATGCAACCTGTTTTCACAGCATCAATGTGTTGATACAACTCAGACCCCTAACATATACAGAAGCATTACCTTAAAATAAATTCCAATCAGGTGGTATTACCTTCATATCACTGTACTTTAGAATTCTTTTCACATAGACCTAAAGAAGATCCCATTCCTCTTTAACTTTCTTTTAATTTCTTTTCTCTGTAAACTTTATGGACAACCCAAGTCCAGGGTTACTCTGTTCCAGTATAGAACTGTTTCATTTTTTTTTCTTCTTGTGCTACCTATCACAGTGACTCCATTTTGCCATTTTCTGTCATTGGAGGGTGTACACTACCCTTAAAGTTCTGCCATCATTTGGCTTGGTCTGTGCCCCCTACTATTCTTGCATGAATGTACTTTCAGAGAAACCAAACTCTTCGTTCATACTCATCCTGCTCAGATCCCCTTAGGTATCTATCCTTCTAGTCTTAGTGCAGTTGAAGATTTAGCCCCCAGGACGGTTGCTCCAAGACAATCCTTCTAGTGCCATCAGTTCTAATAGAACTATACAATTGAACTTGTTCAGTCATCCAACCGTTTCCTGCACTTAGCTCCTTCTTCTTCATCTGTGATCATCCATGTAGAGAGGTGCGCTCTCAGCTAATTAGGACCAGTTTGCTTTGCAGCCATCAACCTAGCAACCAGCATATGTGAAAATACCAACACAATATTTCAAAAATGCCACTACACTCATTGCAGATGAATGAGAAAAGCAAAAAACAGGCACCACAGAAAAAGACGTTGTATTCCTCATCCCACCTTTGGAATACAGCTAGAGAAATTCCGTTCAAAACTCACTATTATCAAGAATCTGTAGATTCAAATGATCCAATAATGTCATCCTGAACAAAGCCAAGGATAGGGTTATTTCTCTTTGAGACCACAAACACAATCTTGCCATCTCACATCCATCCACTAATAGACATAACAAGTGTTTTTATTGACCAATAACCTCATAATTCTAACACATCCATGGGCCTAAAAGGCAATCCCAAGGTGACCTCATATAATATCCACCGATTAAGTGAAGCACTCTGAACCACTAATGCAGACCAGTCCTTGACTCTTCCTAACCCCCAACAAGCCCGCCATAAAAAAAATCCAAATCTCATCACGACCCACATATTGGACCAATACTCCACATCTCCTGGTCATGAATTAACATGGATCAAGAACTTCAACAGCTCAAGTACATGGCCAAACCAACCCAACGCTCAATTAAAACTAAAACCAAATCCTGTAAACAAAATTATGCTACAATAATAATCAGCCATCTGATAAACATGCCCTTGATATATGTGGCTTTTTATGCAAATCTGAATGACTATTTTCTTAACTTAATTGAAACCTGTTGCAAGGATGCTTCAAAGATGTCTTTTGCAAACTGATTACCTCTCTGTACACTATCATCAACAAAAACAGAGAATATAAGTGAGTGTCAGGATCAAGGGTGTCGGGGGAATAGACGTTCAGTCATTTCATGGCATATCACATCAAAACCCTTTTATATGGGTTGGGCGACATTTTGACTGTAAACCATGCAATCTACAAAGACATACATTGTGTCTTTGGAAGACAAGAACATGGCATATCAGGAAGAACAGTGAGTGGTATAGTGTTACAGTAGACTGCCCCCACGCATTAAATCTGGGTTCAGTAGCAGCATTCTTGGGCAGAGGCAGCGGCCATACTTAGTCAGGACTTAGATGCTGATTCCTTGCCTGGAAACTGCTGAATTTTGCTAAGGTTCTTCTACTTTCTTCTACTAGTTTGCATACATTTTCAATTCCTCACCTTTGTTGTTTTCTCTGCTTATGGGTCTCTCTGTACCTTGGTGAAATACTGGCACGAGTTACCCAGCACATTGTCAGTTTTCTTCCATGAGTTCGTATTAGCCTGCAGGAAGACAGGGTATAGAAGACCCTCCTTTCTCTTGAAGCATGGTTCCAGGTAGTATCCAGAGGTTGATTCAAGCCCAGTGGGTTGATACCTGGTAGGCGCACTAATATCCATTCCCTATTACCTATGAATTTCTCCACATGTGTGTTAGCTACCTCACTCCTGTAATCTTTCCTCTACTCACAGAGTCACTCAACTTCAGAGATTAAGCACAGTTCCATATTCAAAGTCCTCAAGTTTGAGAGAACGAACCACACTAGAGTTTGTCTCTTGCTCTCTCCTGCTTTTTCTCCACAGGAGTCTGATTGGGATGCAATCTTTCCAGATCTACTAAGATAACAAGAAACATTTAAGGGGTTGACTTGACATTGAGTTATATATCGCCTTAGTATCCTGAAGGGGGGTGGTCGAGTAGCATGCTCTGCACGTTATCCATGAATTGCACAAAGTCCTAGATTTGAGCATCTTCTCCTTTGAGTGCATAATCACAAGTTGTATGTTCAATCAAGATAGCATTTGTCCTGAATGTTATCCTGTTATAACCACCTTTTTTTGAGCAATTACTCATATGATTTCTACATGTCCAGTCCATTACAAAAGTTTGCACCATCTTCATTTGGAAAGTAAAAGCCTCAGACAAAACATGCTAACAAAGTATGTAACAGTGACTGGGCTGAAATGACAAGAAATGCAGTAACTTGTAACAGAAATGGTGTTTTTCTTCGTTCGAAACAGACAAACTGAAGAGAATTCCCTAGCATTAAACAACCACAAAATGACCATCTCTCAAATACACCAACAACAATTTGACCAGAACAAAGGAGAATCGTTCACATATTTCAAGAGATCTCTCATCCTTAAGTGCTGAAAAATTAAGCCCACACATGCCATGAACATTGTGGGGATGGCAGGACATTTTCGAGGCTAAGACCTCTATTTTCTGCTAATCCATCACAATGAAATCTAATTTTTTTAAACGTACCGCCCATCTCTCCGATTCTCCTTCTCCTACTTTGACTCTATGTTCGAAAACTATGTGATATTATTTTACTACAAAAATCAAAGCCTCCAACCTCCCAGTATAATCATGCCTCACCCTTTTCATGAAAAAAGCTATCCTATTCCTTGCAGCTTATATTACAAACATAGTTAATTTTTTACTTCATAATTGCATTTTTCTTGCCACCTTGAAACGAGGAATCATCCTCATGGTCATGCAAAGTAAGCAAGATCAACTATCCAACAATCAACAATTTCAGACTTCCCATATACAAGCAAAAACTTGGAAAAATTAGTCATGAGACAACTGCAAGAGTATGTGGAAAAGAAACACATTCCTAATAGTCACTAGTCTAGATTCCACCCTTTAGAAGGTAGAGAACTGGTGTTAACCAACATAAGACAATACCTCCTCATCCACTTGGCCGAATGCCAACAAGAGCTTCAATCCTTCTTGGCTACTCAGTTGCTTATGAAATGGTTCTCCACAGCATTGTACCAAGCAGGACCCAGGAATGATTGGGGGTTTCAGAGACCAAACTTGAGTGGAGTTTGTCATTTCTTCACAGATAGAGTGAAAGATTATGCAGTAGTTCTTCTATCATATTCTTATGTAGAGTGCAGTGCAGAGTCCCACATGGGACCTCCCACTGCTCACCTCTCTTCAATAGCTGCAAGATTAATTTGACTCATGAACTTGACCGTCAGAGGGAAAATAAATGGGGAATGCATCCAGATGATGCACAAACATGTCTCTGCCTGAATACTGGAGAAGAGAAAAAGAATAGCCTTGCTTAGTGCTTTGACCATGTCTACTTTTGTATGAAAGTTTAGACAGATCAAAAGTAGAAATCCCTATTGCAGGAGTGCCTAGATTTGAATCACCCCATTTCAACTGGTCTTCTAATTGGCCTTTAGTCTCTTCCTTCAGGTCTCAACTTGTGAACCTCCTCGGATAACCTGATCTAACATGGGTCCTTTAAAAGATTAATGGAAGCTTTTCACTTCTAGTTCAGGAAACCCCTGAAAAGCAAAGTTTCCAAGTAGCCTTTATATTGGGCCAATCCCCTGCATGGAGGTAATGAAGAATGGCATATCTAATTTCACCCAATGCATCTAGCTGAATTCTCATGCTCTCAGAACTTTGCATTATCTTTATTCTTATTTAGCTGTTTCAGCACTCTGAAGTGACACTGGTGATGTAAAGAGCTTTAGAGAAGCTTTAAATAAATAAAGAGATAAAGATTCATCCAATGCATCAATATTAGCAAGGCTCACGAAAAGCCATTTTCCTTACTTTAAAAGATGACTTTTTCATGCCCAAATGTTTATAAATATCATCCTTTATTAAGGTTACCAATAATTCCTTTCTTCAGTGTGAATCTTTGACTTCCATATGAAAACAAATAACAGAACCCTAGGGTCAGATGTACGACCATTCCAATTTGCAAGTTGCAAATTGCCATTTTTTGCGACTCGCAAAATGGAATGTACAACAGTGTCTGAGGCACTGTTTATGATTCCCAATGGGGTCGCAAATGACCTGCCTCATCAATATTCATGAGGCAGGTCGCAATTTTCGACCCATTGGGAATGGCCAGCACTCACAGGGATGGTGGCCTGCTGGGGTCAGCAGACCGCCATGTCTGTGACTGCTTTTTAAACAAAGCAGTTTTTTTTTTAATGCAGCCAATTTTCCTTAAAGGAAAATGGGCTGCATTTAAAAAAGAAAAATGAAAGTTTCTGTTTCATTTTTTAAGAGTAGGCAGGGGTCCGTGGGACCACTGCCTGCTCTTAAAAAATATTTTCCCTGACCAACACAAATGGGAAAGGGTCCCCTGGGGACCCCTTTCCATTTGCGTCTGGCTTACCATCTACTTGAAGTAGGTGGTAACTGCAATTGTTTTGCAACCGCATTTGCGGTCGCAAAACAATCTTACATACCAGTGCGACGTGCTATTAGAAAACCCTATTTTGCGAGTTGGTAATAGGTTACCGACTCGCAAAATAGGGTTTGGACATACCACACACCTGTTTAAAGATCGCAAACGGGCCAATTTTCCATTTGCCACCGCTAAAAAGGGTGGTACATCTGGCGCCGAGTGCTTAATTTGTGAAAAAAATAATTTGAGGGCCCCATACATTTTGTTAAGAGCCTGCAGCTAATGATTTAGAATGCCAGTGTTAATGAAGGTTGCCTGCTTTTGACTCCAACTCACTCCTATTTCTTCCACTATCCTACACTTCCAGTAACTTTTTGTCACTTATGTAGGTTACTTTCATCTCTGCTTTTTCCAGTTAAAACTGATTTCCTATCTTTCGCTTTCTATATTTTCTACCTTTCTCGCTCTCTCTCAATTTATCTAGGTCAAAAACGGAAGATTAAAATAGGTCCTGGTTTCCAAAAATGAGCACCGATGCCCATGACGTGCAACCTTCTGCTCTAATGAAGCACTGAGGAGCCACTATTTTGACTACCACGACCCAACCCTTTTCAATGCAATTTTAGCGAAATATGTTAGCCTACAATGTCACAACTGACACATATCCTGTTGCTCGGATCAGGTATTATACAACTTGCTTTTGTGTAGCCGGGTTCAAAATATATCCTACTTTTATTATTTTCAGTGTATCAGTTCCACTCAGCCCCTGTCTTATTAAGAAAGTATTAAAACGTGTGATCATCGAATATTCAGACCAAAGCTGCTCAGTTTTTCCCGTAGGCTTATCCTGTCAACCCTATCAAAGCACCGAAGAAATACATAAATAGAGGGGAAATGACTTATTAACATATATATTTTGAATAATAAATGATAGATTAAAGCCCGATCCGCTGCCGAGTTTTGCTTCAGAAAGCATGATTGCATCAGGGACATTAATTCATTCAATCCCCTCTTTAATGTCTAATAGCATGATGATAGTAAACAACTTGACATTCAGAGAGAACTAACAACAAGTCCACAGTGTTAAACCAAGCCTGATTCTCGACACCCTTTTATCTGGATCGGAATCAGAAGGTTTAGTCCACAAATACTGAAGTATTCAAGGTTGTGTTACATTGCTCTTAAATCAGGTAAAGATATTGATAGAGGTGTACAGGGTGGTTTTGCAGACAAACCATGTGCATGCTGACATACATCACATTGTGAACATCTCCAATAAACTTGGGAAACAGATTCTGAGAAAACCCACCTTGATTACTTTCACGATGGTCCTTGAAATGCATTGAATATTTTATTTTGCTTATGCCAGGATACACATTAATTCAGAGTTTCATGCGTCACAGTAATTCACATATTTTATCAAGTACACGCCGAATAGGGGGTGTTCAAATGTGCACAGCTTTTTATCTTCAAAGATTCTCACAAAAAATACAAAATCCACGCAGGTAACTTCGGTTTGATGAGAGTTTTGCAAAAACATAAGGGGGCATATTTACGTTTCCTGGCGCATCCCTGCAAATCAGCAGGGATGCGCCAGGAAACGTGCGACACGCATCTCAATCCTTGCGCCACCACGGATGCGCCGCATTTACAATGCGGCGCATCATGGCGCAAGGAAATGCAGATGCGTGTCGCATCTGCTGCCGTAACGTTAGCGCAGTGCTGGAGTTGTGTCGCGGGCGCGACGCAACTCCAGCACTGTGCCAACCATGCCCATGTCTAACATGGTGCGTCAAGCCTTACGCCTGCTTCAAGCAGGCGCAAGGTTTTGACGCAGCGGGGTCGGAAAAGTGACTGAGTGAAATCTTGTAGATTTCACTCAGCCACTTTTCCGAGCGTTCCTGCGCCGGAACGCCCCCCCCCCCGAGCCAGAACGCCCACATGAAACCTGACGCAGGTTTCATGTGGCGCAGGGCTTCACAATGTGACGCATCTCCCTAGATGCGTCACGTTGTAAATACCCCGCAGCATGGCGCTGGCTTTACGCCTCCGCTGCGTCACAGAAGTGACGCAAAGGCGGCGCAAAAGTGGCGCAAGGGGCTTGTAAATATGCCCCCGGGTGCTTTGCAAGCATGTTTCAAGCAGACGCGGCTGGCACAGGTAAGGGCAGTGGGCCGGGGCGGGGCCAGGAAGTTGACAGATGACGGGATAGGTAAAATTAAATTAAAAAATAAATAAAACCACTTACCTTGCTCTCACCGCTTACCTATCCCATCGTCTGTCGACTTCCTCCCCCCGCCCCACCGCTCTTACCTGTGCAGGCACGCGCCTGGTTTCAAATGAGTGTTACCTGTTTTGAGTCATTTGCAATAAGGAGCAAAGCAAGTTATGCACTCAAATACATAAAGCTTGTGAGATACCAGTGCAACTAGTGCTACTAGTGAAATTCGAGGAAGTTATGTGCTAGCACTCAGTATGCTTGTAAATTACTTCTGCCGGTTAGCACGCACAGGAGAAAAAAATACACAAGTGCATATCCCTGGGAAAAAAACAAAACTCTGTAGCGCGTAATAAATATAAGTTATTTCTCCTGTTATTTCTTCAATGTGTTATGCAATGATTGCACATGCTCAAACATTCTTAAGAATACTAGTCAGCCTTGTATTGTAACATTTATATGGTGGTAATACTCCTATGTGGGAAGCTGAAGCTGTTGCCTATCTGGGTAACTCGCTACAGCACTCATGGTGTGTGGTTGGGAGGGTGTTATCTTTGTTTTGTTTCTATTTGGAAAGTGTTTCCATGTCACAAGTGATGTCCACGCAGCACTTGTATCATGTTATTGGGTGTAGCGCTTAGCAGGGTGACGGATTATGAAGTCTGAGAAATAGACACAAAGGGGCATATTTACGCTTCTTGGCGCATCCCTGCAAATCAGCAGGGATGTGCCAGGAAACGTGCGACACGCATCTCAATCCTTGCGCCACCACGGATGCGCCGCATTTACAATGCGCCGCATCATGGCGCAAGGAAATGCAGATGCGTGTCGCATCTGCTGCTGTAACGTTAGCGCAGTGCTGGAGTTGTGTCGCGGGCGCGACGCAACTCCAGCACTGTGCCAACCATGTCTAACATGGTGCGTCAAGCCTTACGCCTGCTTCAAGCAGGCGCAAGGTTTTGACGCAGCGGGGTCGGAAAAGTGACTGAGTGAAATCTTGTAGATTTTCCTCAGCCACTTTTCCGAGGCGTTCCTGCGCCGGAACGCCCCCCCCCTGCGCCAGAACGCCCACATGAAACCTGACGCAGGTTTCATGTGGCGCATGGCTTTACAACGTGACGCATCTCCCTAGATGCATCACGTTGTAAATACCCCGCAGCATGGCGCTGGCTTTACGCTGCCGCTGCGTCACAGAAGTGACGCAACGGCGGCGCAAAAGTGGCGCAAGGGGCTTGTAAATATGCCCCCGGGTGCTTTGCGAGCATGTTTCAAGCAGACGAGGCTGGCACAGGTAAGGGCAGTGGGCCGGGGCGGGGCCAGGAAGTTGACAGATGACGGGATAGGTAAAATTAAATTAAAAAATAAATAAAACCACTTACCTTGCTCTCACCGCTTACCTATCCCATCGTCTGTCGACTTCCTCCCCCCCCGCCCCACCGCTCTTACCTGTGCAGGCCGCGCCTGGTTTCAAATGAGTGTTACCTGTTTTGAGTCATTTGCAATAAGGAGCAAAGCAAGTTATGCACTCAAATACATAAAGCTTGTGAGATACCAGTGCAACTAGTGCTACTAGTGAAATTCGAGGAAGTTATGTGCTAGCACTCAGTATGCTTGTAAATTACTTCTGCCGGTTAGCACGCACAGGAGAAAAAAATACACAAGTGCATATCCCTGGGAAAAAAACAAAACTCTGTAGCGCGTAATAAATATATGTTATTTCTCCTGTTATTTCTTCAATGTGTTATGCAATGATTGCACATGCTCAAACATTCTTAAGAATACTAGTCAGCCTTGTATTGTAACATTTATATGGTGGTAATACTCCTATGTGGGAAGCTGAAGCTGTTGCCTATATGGGTAACTCGCTACAGCACTCATGGTGTGTGGTTGGGAGGGTGTTATCTTTGTTTTGTTTCTATTTGGAAAGTGTTTCCATGTCACAAGTGATGTCCACGCAGCACTTGTATCATGTTATTGGGTGTAGCGCTTAGCAGGGTGACGGATTATGAAGTCTGAGAAATAGACACAAAGGGGCATATTTACGTTTCCTGGCGCATCCCTGCAAATCAGCAGGGATGCGCCAGGAAGCGTGCGACACGCATCTCAATCCTTGCGCCACCACGGATGCGCCGCATTTACAATGCGGCGCATCATGGCGCAAGGAAATGCAGATGCGTGTCGCATCTGCTGCCAGTAACGTTAGCGCAGTGCTGGAGTTGTGTCGCGGGCGCGACGCAACTCCAGCACTGTGCCAACCATGCCCATGTCTAACATGGTGCGTCAAGCCTTACGCCTGCTTCAAGCAGGCGCAAGGTTTTGACGCAGCGGGGTCGGAAAAAGTGACTGAGTGAAATCTTGTAGATTTCCCTCAGCCACTTTTCCGAGGCGTTCCTGCGCCGGAACGCCCCCCTCCCTGCGCCAGAACGCCCACATGAAACCTGACGCAGGTTTCATGTGGCGCAGGGCTTTACAACGTGACGCATCTCCCTAGATGCGTCACGTTGTAAATACCCCACAGCATGGCGCTGGCTTTACGCCGCCGCTGCGTCACAGAAGTGACGCAACGGCGGCGCAAAAGTGGCGCAAGGGGCTTGTAAATATGCCCCAAAGTTTATAGTTTTCACCAGGCTGGCAGCTTTGAACAACTCTGCAGATGCTTTTGTGGTATTTCTATTGATCACAGTCCTTTAATCTGGTTATCGCACAGGATTGACCATTATGAGATTTTTTTTTATGTTTATGGTCCAGATAGGTCACAAGATGGAGGTAAGGCAGACAGGATACTCCACTCATTGCTTCAGCAGAAGTTACCTTGGAACATAAATTGATGTACAGCTCACATTTTTACTATAGGAAAGGACACATTATATAAACAATGAGTTTCAAATAAAATGAGCAAACTAGCATGGCTGCCTTCATTTGTTTGATTCTGTGGAGGAGAATGCTTCTGAACTTAGAAGACATCATAGAACTCCTTTCAGTTGGGTCAACATCTTTAGGATCTTACATCTAAGATCATTGCGGCTGAATAGATTACCCGTACTTGCTGAACTGAGCCTGAGCCTCGCAAAGGTTCCGTTTAAAAAAAATTGTATTTCACTTTTAAACTTGTATTTTACTTGACTATTGCCATTTTGCACTTACCTAGCCTGATCATGCTGATCCCCGCTCGCTCCCCGGTCCACCGCGGTTTTACCGTTTGAAGTGGAGGGAGTAGAGGCGGGTCGGAGGCGGAGCTCAGAACGAGCTTCCGGGTCTCCCACCACTTAAGCTGCATGGCAGCGTGGACGCGCAGCTGACGCGCGCAGTGGGTGCACCGCTGGTGTGCCTAAGGCACACCTAAGGCAAGCCCGTCTGAGCCCGTCCGCGCCCGACCGGGACCAGGTGCCAGAACCCCTGCCCCTTCAACCCCAATTAGAACGGTTTACTCACGCCAGGAGCTATTAACGTTTAGGAGACCCAGTTCTACAAAGGACTGCCAGCATTCAATGTTCCCACTCAGCAAGGAGCCCAGGTGCTCTCATTGCATGTTTAGCTTCCGCCCACATCCCGAATCACTCCCTGAGGTCCAGCATCACTACACATTTAGAATGCTCCTCCTCAACTGCAGATCCCTACCAAAACACGCCCTGGAGATTAAGATGCTCCTGGAAGATGAGGGTCCAGATGCACTATTCCTGATGGAAACATGGCTACATAGTGCATCAGAACCTGATCTGGTAAAAACTCTGCATGCGGGCTATACTATTAAGCGGAATGACCGTGATAAAAAGAAAGGCGGAGGTATTGCCATAATCCATAAAAATACTCTTAAATGCAGGGTTGAACCTAATATTATTCCAGACTGTGAAAGTCTCTCTTTTAATATGGCACTATCTTTCACCCACTCCTTTGCTGGAGTCCTCATCTACCGCAGCCCTGGAGGGTGCAGTCAATTTCTTAAATCTCTTCCTGAGGTGGCAACCACATTGGTGGGCACATCCTCCAATACCACTCTCATGAGGGACTTCAATCGACATTTTGATGACCCCAATTAGGTGGATGCATTGGAGCTCACCCATGATCTTTTAGCTATCCAACTTGCCCAAAAAGTTATAGGCCCTACACACGAGAAAGGCAATACGCTAGACCCCATTTTTATCAACCACGGTGGAATGACGGTGAGTAATCCTATTCGCATTCCCTGGTCGGACCATTTCCTGAATCCCTTTTGTATAACCCCTCCACAGCGAACCCCGTGCAACAAAGTCATCAAGAGGAAAACACGCCCTTGGGCGAAACTTCCCGTAGACTCCTGGATTACAGCTCTCGAGAGTCTTAAAGCTAAAGCCAACTCAAATCTCACCGTAGCCTCGGAAAATTTCACCCATTGGATTGAGTCCTCCCTTGACATGGTCGCCCCAGCTAAACTCAACCATAAAAGCAGAGAGAAAAAGACTCCATGGTACTCCCCTGAATTGCGAATACTCAAACCGACATGCAAAAGATTGGAGAGGGAATGGAGGAGAGATTATAAGGACCTGAACAAAATAAAATACAGAGAATCTATCAAAGTCTATCAAAAGGAAATAAAAATAGCACAGGCCAGTTATTACGAAGGTATCATTACTTCCGCCACCAACACTCCCAGGGAAATCTTTCGCGTAGCGAGGGATCTCCTAGAGCTCCCAAAAAATGAATCAACTCTCGAGGCACCCCCTGAACGGTGTAATGCACTGGAGGAATTTTTTCAGGATAAAATAAAAAAGCTTTATACCACATTCCCCAGCTCCCCCCGCCCCAGTGATCTCCGATCTACTGACGTGCTCCCATACCATCCAGAACACGTGCTTAAGGAATTCGCCGCTATAAATTTGGACAAGCTGACAGAAATTTTTTCACAAATAAAATCAGGCTCCCCTCTAGAGCCAGCCCCCCCATATATCCTTCATAAAGCAGGAGACGTGATCCTTCCTACTATTTTGGAAAATGTAAATCTTTCCATTTCCACTGGATCAGTCCCTGGTCCCTGGTCCATGGAAACATGCCATGGTAAAGGCATTATTGAAAAAGCCTAGCCTAAATCTAGAGGAACTGGGCAACTATCGCCCTATTTCGCTGCTCCCGGCCATTGTAAAAATATTAGAAAAATATGTGAACTCTCTCCTTTCCAACTTCTTGGAAACCCATGACCTCCTGCATACCACCCACACTGGGTTCCGTCCTAAGCACGGACTGAGACTGCTCTTCTTGCTATGGTCGAGGACTCTAAACAAATTCTAGATCGAGGAGGAGCAGTCGCCATCATCCTCCTCGATCTAAGTTCAGCCTTCGACACAGTCAACCTTACCATCTTAGTGGAGAGACTCAGGAGGCTAGGGATCCAAGATGAGGCGATCTCCTGGATACAATCCTACCTAGTTAATAGAACCTTTCAGGTTTTCTCAGGGGACGCAACATCTAGGAGATTAGAGCTCAGCTGTGGAGTCCCGCAGGGATCCTCGTAGAGCCCCACACTATTCAATGTGTATATGCGGCCACTCGCTGATATCATTCTACCTCACAGGATCAAGATCGTTACCTATGCGGATGACACACAGCTGGTCATAACTCTTAATGGGCCCCGCAATTTTCCCTCTGATTTCGAAACATGTCTGGAGAAAGTTGCCTCTTGGATGGAGCACTCCTGTCTCAAACTCAACGGAGGCAAAACAGAACTTATGCTCCTAGGCAACTACTCAAGCATGGACCTTAACATGATATGGCCCAAGTGCCTAGGCTCCCCTCCAACACCTAAAACCAGGATAAAGAGGCTGGGTGGTTAGACAACTCTCTTAAGTTTGACCACCAAGCTGTGAGGGTGACAGGGTCCTGCTTTGGCACACTTAGACTTCTTCCAAAAGTCCTCCCGCTCCTTCCAATGGCTGCAAAAAGAATCCGGATTCAGGCCTTGGTCCTGTCACGATTGGACTATGGCAATTCCCTCTACTTAGGGGCTCCCAAAGCAACCTTAAGGAAGCTCCAAGTAGCTCAGAACTGTGCCGCCAGAATGCTTCTTGGGATCACAAAAACCAAATCAGCAAAGCCAGCTTTCAAAACTCTACACTGGCTGCCAATCCCCGAAAGAGTTAAATTTAAGGCCCTCTGCATCGCTCATAAAATCATGTGGGGAATGGGCCCGGCTATCAACAAATCCCTTATTACTCCCTACCGCCCCAAGAAGGACTTGCGGTCGGCTACTCTCAATCTGGCAGTCGTTCCAAAAATAAGGAGGACAAGAAGTGGAGGAAGATACTTTACCTATAATGTGGCGAAACTCTGGAACACATTACCTCCACACCTTTGCTCTGAACCCCATCTCCTTCTGTTTCGTAAACTTTTAAAAACCTGGCTGTTCCAACAATCAGCACTATAACCTCATTTGCTTTCTGTTCAGTAGCTAGCGCTGGGATGCCTAAGGGTAGCTACGCGCTCTACAAATGTTTATTAATAATAATAATAATAATAATAATCTGGAGTACTGGGTAAAGCAATAGCTTGATAAAGAAAATGTTCCACACAGGAAAATCATACCACTTTCGAGGGAAGCTGCACATGTGGCTACTCATGGCTACCAGATCCAAGTTCTGGCCTTCTCCAAGTTCAAATTTTCTAAAGGCTAAAACTCTTTAGCAGGTGCAGATCACAGATAATGTACACACCTCTTATTATGGTCTTTGGTTTAGCTTGATAAGGACATGGGATTGAATAGTTGCTCTGGGGATGTAAATAGTTTAAGCAAGGGCATGATCGGCTGTGGAGAATGTCCTCCTGAGATACATTTAGAAGTCTGTTCTGTGTGGTTCTTTAGACACATTTCAGACTTTATTTTGCTCCTTGGTTGTGCAGAGCTGGTACTAAGCACCTGCATATTACTTGATTTATCATCTGCAAACTTGCCACTAATAATAAGGTCCTATAATATTTCCTGGTGCAGTGATTTGGAGCAAAATATTCAGACTTCAAGGCACATCTATTCTGTTCTTCTCAAGCAGAGAAACACAGAATTTCACTAATGGATAAGCACTCCTATTTTTCAAGGAAAGGATGGATCTTTGACTGTGGGGGTGGTGCTGGGCACAGTATAGGCACGGATTGGTACAGACGGGCTTGCCACTAGTGCACCCGCTATGCCCATTCACACACTGCACATGCAACAGCCACATTTAAATGTGCAGTTTTGGTCATAAATTACTCCACAAGTAACTAGAAAAAGCATTACAAGAGACCCAAAACAAGACACTGGAATAAGAGCCCTACTCTTCTTGTAGGTAACTACTGAGGTTAGAATCAGAATTAAAATTGTTGGTGCAAAATAGGCAAAAAGAATTACTGAGAGAAACTCTTCAATTAGGTTAAAAGTAACACAAACATACTGAGTAAAAAACATAAAAATGGAACACTTGGCCATTATACATCAGAGGCTAGTGTCAGTGATAAACTAGACTGCTAACTGAGGTTTTAGAGGCTACTTCTACCACTATGACGGATACAAGTAACTAGAAAAAAAGTATTGCTAAGAGACCCAAAACAAGACTCTGGTATAGAGGCCCCACTGGTCATGTGGGTAACTACTGAGGTAACAACTGAAGCATGATAAATGTACACCTGTGAGAGATAAAAAATTACTTCTCCAACTCTTAAATCACCATGCTTCGAGAAGAATCCTGCTTCAATATGAAGCCAGGAGATCTCCATCTCTTCAGCAGGACACAGGGTGAAGCTGATCTATTTGACTTTATGCAAAAGCTAAAAGCTAAAAGCCACTATGAAGGTAACGGCAGGCAGGGTTTCTGCAATGGACACCAATGTGGTGAAGTGTCATACCAGAGTTGAAGAGACTGAACGTCGCCTAAAGATGCTCAAAAGGATAACATCATGCATGGGCTTGCAATTGCAGGCCCATAAATCTGGGATTCAACAACAAGTGTTGTGAAACTATGATGCGAGCACTAAATCCAAATTTGAGTCCAATTAAAAGAATGAAAAACACCGCAATAACACAGAGTAAGACTGTAGCCGTTTTCCCCAATCTCAACTGTTGAGGAAATCAAATCTTTATTGGTATCATTCGTTAATTCTGAAGTCTTTAAGATCTTCTTCATATCCAGAGGGAAGTTCAAACCCGATCAGACTGCCTATCAGAGGGTCTGGAAGTTCCGAGAGTGGGAAGGGAAACATTATTGTAGGGTTGTGCTCTATCATGCAGAGAGCAATTGATTCAATCAGACGCGAAATGTAGAAAGAGGTATAATTCACTGGTGTGACAAAACTTGAGGGGACCCCCCTGAAAGGTATGAGGAGGGGCACCCTCGACTCAATCAGGAGCTCTCCGGACAAAGTACTGTGGTGAGGGGCCACCTGGAGCTTGGGTCCCCCCCCGCGCACCGTGGGGGCTGCGGGGCCTGTGTTGCACCACTGGAGCTCTTACAGAGGAGCCAGAGGGCCCACATTGTTCTGATTTGTCACAAATTACCCAGCTAAGGAGACAAGTCCTGAAGGCTCTGGAACAGGAAGTGATTTGAATGGGAATGTCGGCATGGCTCTTGCACCTGGCGAAGCTGACATAGGTAATGGATAGTACACTGTTAATGTTTACCCACTTAGGTGTGACCAAAGACTTCTAGACATCGGTGAAGTACAAAGTTTTAGATGACCAAAGTTCTCCTTGGGCACAGGTACATTTAGTAGACTGTTTGGAGGAATTCTTCAATTGCTCTGCTTTGAGTGGTTTATTGTGGTGTGTGATCATGCACTAATGCGAGGTAGGGGCTGTTAGTCAGATTCTTCTTTTTTCATACGTTCTTCGTAACATAAGGTGTGAACAACAAACTGTAGAACATATTATTCCACCTACACATTCCCCTGGCTTCCCCGCTACTGTTGTTTTTGGGGGAATGGATATTTGCCATTTCTTAGTTAGGACCATCCTAGAGTACACCCGATTAAAATTCGAGAGGTGGTGTCTTTTTACATGGTATTATGCACGTGTTAAGATGTTCATATGTTGTCTATTTCTAAAAATGAGTTAAAACAAAGGGGTATATTTACAAGGGGATAGCGCCACTAGAACGTCACTTTTAGTGATGTTCTGGTGGTGCTATGCCCTTCTCCATATTTACAATGCGCGCTAAGCCACTTTCAGTGGCTTAACGCCACCTTGTAAACACGGCCCCTTCACAGGCATCACTTTGCGTGAAAGGGGCGTGCAATGGGTGTTGCTTTAGGCGTTCCTCTGCAACACCCATTGCATTTTGACGCTGCCCTAGATTTACAAGGATGTGTAAATCTGAGGAAGCGCCAAAAACTAACACCATGCAATAGGCTTAGAATGACGCAATGAGGAGAAATACTTTTATTTCTCCTCATTTTTGCCTTTTCTATGTGTGTTGCCTTCTGCAGCACACCTAGAAGTAGCAAATCACCATTATTGATTGCTTATGTGCTGGAAGGGACACCTTCCTGCACATAAACTATCATTCTCTGCAATGCAGGCACTCTTGCACTATGTTGCAAGGGTGCCTGCGTTGGCGCTAGACAGCTAATTTTAGCACGAAAGCTAGGGAAAACACAGGGGTGCGCCATATTGTTGTAAATACGGCACATCCCTGTGTTTTGGAAATGTCAGAGCGCGGCACTGCCAAGTTTGGCGCAGCGCTCCAACATTTCCTTGTAAATATGCCCCAAAGAAGCAAAGTCAAAGGGGCAGATTTACAATGAAAGTGACTCAGTGCGTGCTGCAAGCCATTTGGCTGTCCCGCACTGAGTCACTTTCAAAGCACAGGGATGCAACATATTTACAACAATATGTCGCATCTCTGTGCTTCTCCCTGCGCTGGTGCACAAACTGCTGCCATGCGCCGGCGCAGGGACACTTGCACCATGGTGCAAGGATGCCTGCTTCGTGGGGAGATTGTTTTTATTCAGGAAGGGTTCCCTTCCTGCACAAAACAATCTGAAATGCCGTTTTTCGAATTCTATGTGTGCTGCATTAGCACACATAGAAATTGAAAAACAGCATTGTTTCAATGATTGTTTATGTGCAGGAAGGGAACCCTAGTTTAATACACACCTCAGTGTCCTTAATAAAAAAAAATTCAGTTGCCTGCTCAAGAAAAATATATTTTTTATGGCTGCAGACTCTTCTCTGCTGTTCATAGTATTGTGACAACAGAGAAAGAAATTGGAGAACCCGGCATATTTAATACAATGTTTTGAAAGTGGATGCTCTTCAACAGTCCGGCACTTTAAAAAGTCCTCTAGTCTCCTGACCATTAAGCTTTCAATAACACAGTGCCTCTGGTGGAATAAGAAAAGAAAAAGGATGTGTTAATACTGGCCAATTCTGTGATCCATTTCACTCATTTAGCTGTAGTATAGGAAGAACGAGGACCATGAGGTTTTCTGAAGGAAATGAGAAGTTGGGAAGAGGGAGTGCCTAAAGCAGTGCTTCGTTGTTCTTACTCTTATAAGCAGCAAACAGCAGGTTGGTTTGGAGGTGCAACCAGAAAAGTGTATTGACTGATAAAGATTAAAGCCTAGAGTTGCAAACACATTGCATCCGGTTTGTGTTACTTTTTTTGCGCAGACCCGATGCAAATTGTTGGCTTGGTATTTACAATCCAACTCAAATCACGATTTGCATTGGATTGTAACCCAAAGTAACGCTTTTGTTGTCCTAGAGGCAGAATGAAATGGAACACGTTGTGCAGAGGCCTTATAATTGGAAAAAAATCAAACGAGTGTGGATGCAATCTGAGCACTAGCTGTGTGGGCCCTATCCAGAGATTGCGGGCATGCGTTTGAAGGCTGTGTCTGGGCATACTGTCTTGATGGCTAGGCTGATAGCCGAGACACACGGAGCACATACACTGTGCATCACCGAATACTTTGCGGTGACATTTATGGAACTGGCTTACTTCAATATAGAATTGACTCACTCGCGTAACACTAGACAGACCTGTCTTCTTCTGATCACCTATTGGACCACCGTGATCTCTGGAACTTAAGGCCATGCAACATTGATACACGGCTCTGAGAAGTAGATTAGGGTGGATACATGCCTCTTTATACAGCACGGCTGTGCTTTATACTGACCTGTGAAGAAAAAGGAGAGACCCCACTGACCAAGAGACAGGGTACCACAGGTAATTAATATGAGAGAGCTCTCTTGGACCTACACACTATATTTCTCAAATATCATTCAGCTGTAATCTTATCACCACCATCAAAACATTCAGATACCTTACAATGATCACAAACAGAGGCCCAAAGAACAATTATAAACACATAGATAGAGACTATAACTAGTATTCCAAGATAATTTTATTTAAAAAATATTTTTTCTTTATAAAAGATTCCTAGTAGAATCAATTATACTGACCTAACAGAGAAATACTAAGCCCTGATGAAGTCGATACATTCGATGAAACACGTGTTGGCTACTGGGAAGAATCTGCTGTTTCAACATTGAAAATATCCACAATAAATGAAATTTGGAGTCCAAGTTTTGGTACATCAAAACTTTTTGTGTGGAGTTGCTAACACTCACGAGCTGATTATTGATAGCACAATATTGTGTATACTTGAATATAAATCGTAAATATAGTGTATGCCAAAGGGATTCGTATGATACTGTCTTGATGGAAGTCTATTCCTCCAGTGCTACCCCGGGAGCCTGTCCTGTGGGAGTTATTGTCCTGGAAGCTTGTACTAATTAATTACGTAAGCATGAGGTGAAGAAAACAATTTGAGAAGAGATGGAGTCATCTGCTGTCCATCAAATACTGAGGAAAATAGAATTAGGAGACTCCTTCTTTCTGAATTAACTTGCACCTCATTTAGGGGCCTATTAGGATGGCGGGTGGATGACCGCCGCCCGGCCGGCGGTGGCAACCGCCGGCCCGGCTGCGGACATCCGCCCGCGATCGCAAGCCAGAAAACCGCAGGTCAGATTAGGATGGCGGTGGTGACCGCGCGGTGGAAAATTCCGACCGCCGCTTTTCCTCCGGTTGCCATCCGCACTCCTGCCTTGAGGATGGAGAAGGACCGGGATAACGGTGGCGGTGCCGATCTGGCTCCGCCGGCACGATTATGTTGCCGGCGGTAGCCAGCCTTTCCTCAGCGGTCAGACCGCCATGGAAAGGCGGTGGAGAATGTCTTCCGGGGGCCCGTTGCGGGCCCCCAATGTGTTGGGGGGGTGTGAGTGCACACGGGGGGTACCCATGGTCCCCCCTACATTTCCCTGTTCCAGGTGGCAGGCACTGTGCAGGTCCTGCCACGCAGTGCAGGGAAACGCAGGACATGCTCCTTTTGACATCGCGGCAGTGCTGCGTGCATCAGCAACCGCCGCAATGTTAAAGCTCGCGATCCGACCGCCGGGGTCGGATTTCGAGCAAGGAACATCGTAATGCGACCGGCGGTTATGTCGCGGGCCTTGCGGGCGGTCTTTTCCCGCTACCATGGCGGTCGGGGAGGTTTTCCGACCGCCATCGTAATAGGCCTCTTAGTTTCCAAATTGTAAATAGTCTGTGAATCTTGAAGTGAAATTTTATTAGCTTGTAGCCAATCCTGAATAAAAAAAAGCTCTATATAAAAAGATATCTAACAGTTTTCATCTATTTAACTTGTTATCAATCTTAAAGTAGGGTTTTTTCTATAATTTTGAGTCCGAATAAAGAGCTCTATTATAAACTAATTCTGAACTAGAGTACCCACAGGACTGAATAAAAAACGATGGGGTTCTAGAAATAAATGCAGTGCACAGGTTTTTCTTCAATCAATCAATGAATCAATCAGCATTTGTATAGCGCAGCACTGTCATTCCTAGATGTATCTGGGCGATGTGTGTGCGACATCTTCTCTGAAGAGCCAGGTCTTGAGTTTCTTCCTGAAGTCTGCTAGGGAGGGTGCTGTTCGAAGATGGAGGGGTACGTCGTTCCAGGTCTTGGCGGCGATGTAGGAGAAGGAGCGGGCCCCGCTGCGGCTGCGATGGATATGGTTGGTGTGCACACGGGCTAGTGAGGAGGAGTGTAGGTGTCCTGCGGGTAGGGTGAAGTTCAGTCGTTGGTTAATATAGGCCAGCCCTTAATCATGCAAAGCTTTGTAGGCGTGCGTTAGGATCTTGAACTGGCATCGCTTCTGGATGGGGAGCCAGTGGAGTTTTCTGAGGTGGAGGGTGATGTGGGTCTATTTGGGGAGGTCCAGGATGAGTCTGGCTGCAGCATTCCGTATGGTCTAGAGTCTATTAAGGAGTTGGGTGGAGATGCTGGCATAGAGAGCATTGCCATAGCTGAGTTGGCTGGTGATAAGGGCCTGAGTGACGGACTTTCTGGTGTTGACTGGAATCCATTTGTAAGATTCTGTGGAGTGACCAAAGGGTGTAGAAGCAGGAGGAGGCAACTGTGTTTCATGGTCAGTTCGCTGTCAAGGTTGATGCCTAGTTTGCATGCATGGTCTATAGGTGTGGGTGTTTGTTTAAGTTCTGCTGGTGACCAGCTCTGGTCCCAAAAGATTGTGTTCTTCCTGAAGATCAATACTTCTGTCATGCTGGAGTTGAGTTTGAGGCAGTTGTCTGCATAATAAATTATGTTGAGGCCGTGGGATCTAATGATGTCTGTGAAGGGGGTCATATAGGTGTTTAATAAGGTGGGGCTCAGTGATGATCCTTGGGGAATGCTGCATAAGATGTCCTTGGGTTTGGTGGTGAAGGGAGGCAGCCAGATGCTCTGTTTGCATCCTGTGAGGAAAGAGGCAATCCACTTGAGGGCATTTTGCCGAATGGCAATGTTGTAGAGTCTGTTAATGAGAATGTGGTGGGAAACAGTGTTGAAAGCAGCAGAGAGGTCGAGGAGTATCAGGGCCACAGTCTCTCTGTGGTCAAGGAGAGTTCTGATGTCATCTGTGGCAGAGATAAGGGTGGTCTCAGTGCTCTGGTTAGCATGGAATCCTGATAGTGAGGCGCAAAGTAGGTGGTTTTGTTCCAGGTATTCAGTAAGCTGTTTGTTGATGGACTTCTCGAGTACTTTGGCCGGGTAGGGGAGCATAGAGATTTGTCAGGAGTTTTTCAGTTTGCTGGGGTCGGCAGAGAGTTTCTCTAGGAGGGGTCTGATCTCTGCATGTTTCCATAGATACGGGAAGGCTGCTGTGGTGATGGAGGTTTTGATGATGCTGGTGAGTTCCGTGATGATAAGGTCAGTTCTGAGGTTGAAAATACGGTGGGAGCAGGGGTCGGTTGGTGCCCCGGAGTGAATGGATGTCATGACGGCCGTGGTGGTTTGTGTGGTGAGCGGAGTCCAAGTGGTGATCATTTGGCTGGTGTGTGCTGGTTGGCTGAGGCTGTTGAGGTTGAGAGCAGTGGGTCGGGGGTCAAAGTTGTAGTAGATGGTGACAATCTTGCTGTGGAAGTAGTCCAAAAGGATGTTACAGAGTTCTTGAGTGGGGTGTATTGTTTTCTCTGTGGCTGCTGGGTCGGAGAATTCGTGACTATTTTGAAGAGATCTTTTGTGTGGTTGGCCACTGTATCAATGTGGGCTGTGATGGCTGTTCTCTTGGCCTTCTTGATGCACCAGTGGTAGTTGCTGAGGGCTGCTTTGTGAGCGGCTCTGTCGGTCCCTTGCGGCTCCCCACTGTTACTCGAGTCAGTAACAGTTGTGCTTTGTGATTCTGAGCTCCGGGGTGTACCAGCTGGCTTATTTTGAGGTTTTTTGGGATTTTGCTGGTTTAATTGGGGTGAATCTGTTGACGCATTTAGTGATCCATGTGGAGAAGTTCCTGATGGCCTGGTCAAGGTCTGACAAAGCTTTGTATTCTGTGGTGCTGAGGACCAGTGTCCACTGTGTCTCGTTTACCTTGCCCCGTCTGACGTGGGAGGAGCTGTGGTGCTTGGGGGTGGTGTGCTGAGCATCAGAGATGGTGAAGTGAACAATGGCGTGGTCGGTCCAGGTAAGTTCTGTGACATGGCTATATTTGATCGTGACACTGGAGGTGAAAATGGAGTCGAGTGTGTGACAGGCTATGTATGTGTGTTCTGTTGGGTGAGGCCAATAATGTTCAGGTTCTCTAAGAGGGTGGTGGAGTGGGCATCATCAACATGGATATTGACGTCGCAGAGTAGGACGTAGTGTTAGGAGTCGATGGCTATGGAGGCAATAAGGTTGGGGGAGTCTGTATATGAGGGTGCCTCTTATCATTGTCTTGGTGTAGGTCTGTAGTTGGAAATTGAGGTGTTCCATGTGGGGTGCTGGTCCATCATTGATGGCAATGCATGGGATGCTTTCCTTGAAGATGATGGCAATGCCCCCACCATGTTTCTTTGTGTGGTCTTGATGTATCATCTTATAGCCATCAGGTGTTGCAGTGGCGATGTCGGGTTTGAGGAGGGGTTGAGCCATGTTTCGTACTGAAGACAATGTCCATGGAGAGGGTGGTGATTAAGTGTGGGCAGTGAACTCAGCTCAGCTGGCAGAGTTAGCAGAGTTTTTGGAACTCCGTGCTCCGCTTGGAACGTGGAGTTCAGCAAAAACTCTGCATTCCACTGTGTAGCGGGGTTTACGGGAGTCCGGGAGGTTTAGGTTTCATTTCTACCATGATCACAGTTACAAATTGATGAGAGACAGCACTATTCATGTACTGACCAGTAGATGGCAGCGTGACACAAAATCTGCTGCTCTAAGCTAGCATCATGGGGTCATTCTTGTCCAGAAGAGCAGCCTCGCCGTCTCTATGGTGCACAGTGCACTTTCTTAGACCGAATGTCCGGCCTGAGTAGTTTCGTTTTGGCAATCATGAAGCTGGCCTGATTACGGGGAGGCACTGCAGCCTCTTTGCTGTGTGGGTGGTGGGGAAGCAGTGAGTCCCATGAAGTCCTCGGCCCGGCAGTACATCATTGGCAAGGTGGGGTGGCTCCAGGGGGCCTGAGATGAACGGTTCCCCACTGGGTCCCTGTGCTGACCTGGTGCAGCTGCAAGACAGCCAGAGCCTGGACGGCAATAGCTGGGCCTTTACCCCTGCAAGAGCCACCATCTCCAGTGCCCTAGAGCACCTTGAGCTATGAGGGGGGCCTCCCCTGACCTGATATACTTCACAGCCAACAACAACATCCTGCAGCTGTGAATCCCGTTGAGCAGCACGCTGCATGGTCTGGACCCAGACGGTGAGTGAGGGTGAGGGAGAGGGCGGTGGGAGTACAACTGTGAGAGGAGAGAGTTGCAGGGGTGGTCGGTGTGTGCTTGTGCGTGTAAGTGTGTGTGTGCTTGTGTGTGAGTCTAGGTGTGTGCCAGGGAATGTGTGTGTGTGTATGAGAGCATGAGTGCTTGAGTGACAAAAAGCAATTTCCAACAGTATTTTTAGAATAGTGATTCTAACAACTACCTACCACCTGTTCTACTCTGCAGGTGTTGAACCGGGTGATGTTCAACGGTTCCTCGGTACCACCTGTTGTTCTGTTCTTTAGGTATCGATCCCGGCTGGTGTCTCACTGTATCTGGGTACCAGCTGTCATTCTGAGCATCTGCGCAATATCCCCCGTTAACATTAATCCGCACCAATACTCATCCCGCTTCCAGTGTTCAGGCATGAGCTGGCATAATGAGCTGCATTCCAGAGTTGCACACTCCTCCTTTCATCTTCCGTAATTTGCAGCCTGTGGTTGGCAGATAAGCCCACATCTCCACTAAGGGGGGAGGAGGGATCCTGGGGGGTGGGACACCGAATTAACGGGTAGGATGCTCTTTATGGAACAGCAGCTAACTTGTCAGCAGTGCACGTGAACCCCGAAGCAGTCTGTCAGAAACAGCACATATGTCGGGGCTACCCTGGGCACCTATATGCTAATGAAGGTTGAATAACCGTGTTTTAACTAGGCAGAACAAAACTTCACGGAATTCCAAGGAGTTTTTATACAACTCTGCGGAAATCCCCATAGTGCAACTCCGCGAGCTCCGCCCACCATTAGTGGTGATGGTGTCCCAGATTTCTGTTGCATGCTTGCAGAGGGAACGGGCATAGAGCAGAATACATTGGAGCAATTCTACGTAGTTTATGCCCTTCTGGACGGGTGTGGAGCGGGTACCTATATGGACTAGAGGTCCTGTATTGCAGGAGAAACGGCAATGGCGGCAGGTGAAAGGTCTCTTGGTTGCCTACGGGGCAGTGGTGCATCAGTTGTTTTTTCGGTGTCCGGGGTCCAGGGCCAGGAGCTTCTCTGCGGTGTGGTGGATGGTGGTGGGAGGGCCAGGGTTCCTGGCGCTGGGTGTGATGTAGGCACGTACCGGCCAGACAGGCTTGCCTTTTACGTTGCCTTTGGTGTGCTGGTGGCGCAACCACTCTGCGGCCTCAATTTAGTAGATCCTTGGAGGAGGGGGGGCGCTGGTTGGCAAGAGGATTAAAACAGCGGGATGAGGGAAGAAACGAGCAGCAAAAGGCAAAACAGAGCAGAAAAAGGCAAAAACTGCAGAAAAAGGCAAAACAGAGCAGAAAAAGGCGAAACAGAGTGTAAAAAGGCAAAATACAGGGCAGAACATGAGCAGAGACAGGCAAACGGGGCAGACAAAGAAGCAGAAAGAGGCAAATAGAGAGCAGGAAAAGGCAAAACAGAGCGGAAAAAGGCAAAACAGAGGGCAGAATAACGAGAAGAGAGAGGCAACCAGGGGGCAGAAAAACAAGACGAGGCAAAAACCGAGCAAGAAAAGGCAAAACAGAGCAGAAAAAGGCAAAACAGAGGGCAAAAAAATGAACAGAGAAAGGCAAACAGGGTAGAAAAACGAGCAGAAAGAGGCAAAACAGAGTAGAAAAAGGCAAAACAGGGCAGAAAAAGACAAAACAGTGGGCAGAAAAACGAGCAGAGAAAGAAAAAACAGGGAGCAGAAAACCAAACAGAAAAAGGCAAACCCAAGCAGAGGCAGAGGGTAGCAGATTTTGGGCAAGCTGGACAGGAGAACTGTCGCAGGGGGAGCTGGCACGAGGAACTGCTTCAAGATACAACCTTGCTGTTTTTTCAGCAGTCAGAGACCACTTAATTAATTCTCAAATGCATTGCTTGAATTCAGACATACCTATTATGACAGATAATGCAATGTAAATTCATTTTGATAAAGATCAAGTTTAGGGAATGCAAAAATCTTTTAAGAGGGTAGATTTTAAAGAAAGCATATTAAAATAATATTATTTTCTTACTTAATCTCCAGTCCTCAAAGGAAACAGGGGGACATTATTAAAGTAAATTTTGATTCGATTTGATTGATTGTCTTTGATATATTTGAAGAATATTTAATCATAGAAAAGGGCATACATGTATTTTGATAGCATTGCTTTCCACAGCTTGTCTAATATTGTATCAAGGATCACCTAACAAAAAGTTTCATATTAGTGAACATTTCTGTTCAAATGTCTTTTGTTAGCAGTTCTAATTCTGTCATCACGTTTTTTGCCTAAACATGAGATACTAGAAAAGCCTTTAGCCTTAGCATTAAAAGATTTGTACTTTATTTTGCATAACCTTACTTCAAGATTGTAAAGCACAAGCAGATCATCCATAAATTACAAATGCCATGGATAAACTCACAAGTTCAAAATCCAAATTCAACAGAATGGGTGATGAGGAAAAGCCTTTCCACCCACCTCGATCAATTTAAACATCACAGAATTAACACCATATTTTTCCACTTTCCCCAATGCAATGGTAAATGATTCGAATTAAGTATACACAGAGAGAAGCAAAAAGAAGTGTAGAAATAACCGAAATGAAAAATGTTTATTCATACTTTGCAAACATTTCACTGTGGGACATACACCGAGACACTCTGGCCCAGATTCTGAAAGCTGTCACAGAACGCAGTGCAGCCCCCAAAGAGCCTGCACTGCATTGCATGCCAGGGAGAGAGCAGGACAGCACCATATTCACAGAGATATGGCACTTTCCTCCCCTCTCCCGAGCGCCGGCACTGATTTCACCTGCTGTGCACCAGGCACACACCTTCGCACTATAGTGCTAGTGTGCGTGGCTGAGTTTAGCATAGGTTTTGTACAGAAAGTGTACCCTACTTTTCCTACTTTGTATGTGTGCTGCACAGTGCAGCACGATGCAAAGTCGGAAAATAAAGGAGAAATAAAAACATTTCTCCTTTTAACGCCTGCATTGCAAAGGCGTTCATTTTTTATGCTAAACCCTGTCTACTAATGTTAGTAGATAGGGTTTAGCGTCAAAAAGCGTGGGTGGTTGCATGGGAACGACCATGTACCACCCATGGAACGCTCCCTAGATGCAAAGTAATGCAAAGCAGCATTTTGTGCTGCTTTGCATTACTTTCCCATGCAAACCCAATGCTAATACTACTTAGTGTTGGTTTGTTAATCCCCAGAAAGGTTTAGTGTCAGGTTAGCATTACAAAAGTAACGCTAACCCAACATTAAACCTTTGTGAAGCTGGGCCTCTATGTGCAAGTGTTTGTATCTCAGTGATAACTCCATAAAATGTTGATTGTCTGTCGATCTCTCTTTTGACCCCTGCTTCCAGCTTTTTTGTTTTCTGCTTTTCTGTGTTATTATCGAAGAGAAACCTTGTGTTGTTGTGGGTGGACTGTGACCCGAATGTGAAATCAGGCTTCCGCTGTCGTCTTTATTTTTTTGTTACTTTTTGCAGGGGTTCATTTCCTGGTCAGTACTTCTTGCTTCAGGCCTCTGGTATTTCCCTGCCTGCAAGTGCTGCATTGTTTTTTTATTTCAAGAATCAATACTCGGGTTGTTAGTTGTATATGGAACAAGGCTACCCCTTGGATAAGTCTGCAGAAGTTAGTCATTGTTGAAGAGGGCGATAGGCGCTTCCAGACTGGAATACTTATCACCTTGCTTCCTTTTTTGTTATGCACACTAAGGGGCATATGTAGAAGCCCCTATCGCCACGGGAACGTCACTTTTCCGAAGTTCCTGTGGCGATAGGGGCTTCACCTTTTTTACAAACCACGTTAAGTGGCTTAACGCTGCCTTGTAAATAAGGCCCCCTTTCACGCTATGCTTAGCGTGAAAGGGGTGGGCAGTGGTGGGTGTTGCGGTGGGCGTTTCACCGCAACACCCATTGATTTTGACCCTGCCCTCTATTTACAAGGGTGGCATAAATAGGAGGCAGCACCAAAATTAAGACCAGAGAAAACCCGGTCTTAACATGGCGAAACGAGGAGAAATGCTTTATTTCTCCTCGTTTTTGCTTTTTCCGTGTGTTCTGCCTTGTGCAGCACACATGGAAAAAGCAAAACTCCTTGGATTGTTTATGTTCTGGAAGGTAACCCTTCCTGCACATAAACAATCTTTTAAAAAAAGGACATTTTGTAACTTCCATGTGTGCTGCATTAAGCAGCACACATAGAAGTGACAAAACAGCATTTAAAGATTGTTTATGTGCAGGAAGGGACACCTTCCTGCACATAAACAATCTTCCCTTGCACGCAGACACCCTTGCACTATGGTGCAAGGGTGCCTGCGTTGGCGCTAGGCTGCTAAGTGTAGCGCCAGCGCAGGGGATAACGCAGGGCTGCACCATATTCTTGTACATATGGTGCAGCCCTGCATTTCTGAAGTGGTGGAGTGAGGCGTTAAGCCATGAAGGCTAACGCCTCACTCCGCTGCTTCTTTGTACATATGCCCCTAAGTCTTGTAAAATATCTAAGACTTTACCATTTGACAGTTTTTATTGAGAAAAAAAGGTTGAAGAAACCTCCTCCCCCCTTATCCAAGGCTCCCAAAGCCAAACAACCGTAATTCTAAATTGGTGAGATATAAGACAGTCATTATATTTAAGTAGAAGCAAAAGCAATTATGGTGTCATCTTAACATCCTCTTCATGCATGCTGCAACCCTGCTCAAACTCCTATGTCCCCCAGCTCTTCAATAAATAGCTAGCCGATGGGAAAGAAGTAAGCTGAGGAGAACAGGACACTGGATATGTAATAATGAATTAATATCTTGGGAGACAATTAAGGCAAAATTTCCCCTAGTCCATGCATGGAATGCTCTGGATTATTTACAGATTTAAAGTATATTAAGGAAATATTTTCCTTCGCAGATAGGGGGATCAAGCGGAATAATGTTTGAAATGTTTAACTCCCAAAATCCTATAGAAATACGTTGGGCACTGAGCAAAATGGCATGAAGGTATCCATAACAATGGTGTCAAAATGTTTCGCCTTGTCCAAAATAGATGGATGAAAGAAGTTGGTTTAAAACTGGTTGGAGGAGAATGGTTAGAAATATCTTCATTTAGCTCCCAGGTATTTTGGAGGCAAACTTTAGATGGATGCAGTTGTATTCTCAGTTCTTAGTTTATAATACTCCTAGGAAACTGCATGATTGGAATATGAACATCTCAGAAAACATGACCTAGGTGTGGTATGATAGGCACCTGGGAGCATATGACTTGGGGATGAAGGAAGTTAAGGGGATTCTGGGACAAGGCTGTGCGGGAGGTCCTAGGTACCCCTGTTTTGCCAGACCTGCAGTCAGTCCATTTAGGCATCTCCTGATTACCTGGGGCTAAAAGCTAGAAATCTGCGATCCTGGTAGGATATAGCAATTTTACTAGCCCACTCGCTGATAGCTAATTATTGTAAATCAAAGGAGCCACCAGATTTTAAATTGTGGCTCAACAAGCTATAGGCAGTTTCTAATAAGGAGTATTAATTATAATAAAAGGATAGACAGCGGTAAGAAGTGTTCTAAGGGCTGGAAAATGTATTTGGTTTACTGAATGCACTTTAATGGAATGAACTAGCTGACTTAAAGTTCCAATCTATTAACTATTTTAGCTGCATTTTGTTAGGGCTTTGTTTTAGAATTTTATAAGGACTATTGCTAGCTGCACTCTCTCTCTGCCCTTCAAATTAAGCTATGTAATGAACTTTATATTCAAATGGATTTTGCACTCATTTATGACTTCCCTTATGAATTTCTTTTGATGTTTTAAGTATTGTTAATTGCGTTGGTATGTACAATACTGAATAGTGTTCTGTTTTCTTAAGTGAATTGAAATAGTGATTCGAATGAAGATTGTGAGAAACTATAAATACAAAATGCACTGAACAAATGATTATTGCTTGGGAATAGTGGACATTAGACAAATGTGTGATCTACTACAACATTGTAGGCATTTTTCTAATATTTGTGCCCACTTAAGTTGGTATCCATTCTTTCTACCCAGGATCGGTTTCTCCATAATTTGTGTTTGCTTCTTCCTGGTGATCCTACTAGCATGGATAAGGAGAGAATAGCGTGATCACTAAAGCTTGTAAATAGTGTATCTACTTGTGTCATCTTTCTACGGAGAGATTCTGAAGCAAGTACAAAATCAATAGTAGATTTGTACTCATTACGTGCAAAAGTCTTTGTGAATTCTTCGGTTAGTGTGTCAACTCTATTACTTTTCTCCAGATTTTTAATGGAGAGTAGTCTATTTAAGCTCTGCCCATATTCGTGGTGCATAAAATGATTAACTGGGTCGCCCACTACACCCACAATGCCACAGACCGACTCAGTTGAATATTTACACGGCTGTGCATTGAAGTCTCCTACCCACACAATGTTAAAATTACCCCGAATTCCACCACCAATTTGGTTAAGCTCGTTTTCCAATAAGGCCACCGCTGAATGTATGTTTCCTACAAATTTTTTATTATAAAAATGTATTAATAGCCAATCCTGGCCACATGACCCCTCAATCAGCAAGAAATAAAAGTAAGGGCACGGCCTCTCAAATTTCTTTATTCTTATTCACAGGGTGTTCGATATTAACGTTAATAGGCCTCCTCTTGCTCGTCCTGATTGTGGTGGGACGTCTTCCGTTTGGAACGAGAGGTAACCATCTACAAATATTTGTTCAATTGCCCAAGTCTCCTGAAGGCATAATATATTCAAACGGACAACCAGTGCGTGTTGCCCACCTTCGCCATGACTCCTGCTACATTCCAGGAAGCTAACTTTAGCCATCTTTTAGAATTCCCTTCCGGGTTCTCTAGGATGATTGCACTATTACTATGGTTTGTCCTATTAGGCTCTAGCCCAGTTTGGTGTGTGTCAGCTATGGGTAGTCAATCACAAGATTCTAAATCTGACAGGTAGGCAAATCCAGGTGAATCTCACCGAGTTGGCTGGAATGGTGTTAACAATAGAATGTTGTCTGGGTCTACCAGGGTAAACTCTGCGAGGTGCCAGACTACATAAGGGGTTGAGGCTGAAGAAATAATCTAATGATAAAACAAAAATCTGAGTTCCAGGTAAAACTACATTATGAAGTTGACTTCTCAGATAACTCACCAGTTAGTGATCGTTAAAGTTGATCACTATACAATCCTCCTTTAAATCTTTGTTTGAGGGGCCCACCCATCCCACTCTTCTTGCCATAATAATATGGCTAGCTAAACCCCCGTTTCTTCCTGCCCCAATATAGGCATACAAGGTAAGACAGTGAAGTGACTTATCCATCAACTGCTCCGTGGATTCTTTCTTCCCCTCTCTCAATGTCAGGACGTTTGCCAAAACAGGACTAGCGGGGAAGCAGCGGGAGGGAGGTTTAGGGATTGGTACTGCTGCCTATTATACTATTATACTCTACCTCTCCTTCCATGGATTGTAAGACCACCGCCTTATGTGATTCACCCTATCTTGCACATTCAGATGCAAGTATGTTCTTCCTTGCGTCATTATCCCCCCTTCAACTACACCCTCATGCTGGGCAGAGCCTCGGGCGGCTGGTGGGGGGAGGACAAGGAGAAAGGTAGCTGCAGACGAGATCAACAGTGATGGTAGCTTGGGTGCAGTAAAGGTATTTCCCTCCCCTAGACCACCCCCACTTGTTGCCGGACATTCCCCCTGTTCAATACAGTGTTGAACCCCCACACCGTCCCTCCCCCTATAGGCCCCATTGTCCCAAGAGAGACTATACTCTCTTCTATCTTTGTCAGTCTGTGAATTAATGACTGAAGTAGGAGGGTGACCATGTTTTCCAGTCTAATCCATCCAGCCTCATCAATCTTGACCGGGCGTAGGTTAGCGATAGGTGACAGATTCGTACTGGGCTCTCCTTCACTTGATGTCGCGATTCTCTTAGATTTTGAATTTTTAGTCAAGTTGGACTTTACATTTTTCCCGCACCTTTTCCTCTAAGCCACTGGTTCGATGTTTGCCTCCAATATGGAATCAGGCTCGATTTCAGGGTCCACATCCAAGTGGCCATCACAACGGGGGGCTTGAGGCTCAATAGAGGCTGGGACAATCAGTTCAGTACAGTCCTCGGCTAGAAGTACAGTCGTGCCTGCACTCCGTCTGCCCTCTTCCATAGAGAGCTGACGCTCAGTGAGCTCTATTTCTTGAGAAAGGACGTTTGCCGCCCGTGTTAAAAATGCATCCAATGTATTCACTATTACCCCACCCTGGGCATCACTTGTTGCCTTCCGCTCACCTATGATCTGGGGGGCTCCTTCTGGTGATGCTTAGCAAAAGGTCTCCATCATTGTTCACCCGTTAGAGGGGTGGCCCAGCCCAGCCTTCTCGGGGCTCCGACAAGCATGGACTCTGCGCGCGCGAGGCACGCTTTAATGCACGATTACTTGCAGGGGTTTTCGGGAGTTGAAGTCTCCCCAGCGGCTTACAGGCAGCTTCCCCCACATCTCAGCAGAGTCAAGCAGCAACAAACGATCAGGTCGCTTTTGGTTTAAAGTTCAAGCATGGATTCAAGTTTCAAGTTCTACAGCCAGCGATAGGTGCTAAATAACTGGAGATAATTTTGTGATTTTTTTCACTGCATTGGCAAAGTCTGTGGAATTCTCTTCTGCGACAGATCAGGAACACACCAAATCACAACTGATCAGGAGTCTTAAAACATGGCTTTCTTTTCGATCTCCCTTATTCCAAATCTGTAAGTGAGATAATAGACACCCTTGGGGTAGCTTGGAAATAGTACTCCATTCATTCACAGTTCATTTTGGATCTTTGCCAAATTTCATCCAATGGAAATATTCATCTAACTGGTTCACTGACCCGAGGTCTACAGCAATAAAGCAACAAGTGCCACACACCTTTTAGATGTGATCTTCTAAATATACAACCCTGTGGCATAAAACAGCCTAGCAAAACAGAATAATTGCATGTCAGCCAACCCAGCTAGGGGACAACGTTCTAAATTGCTTTAGTCCCTTCTAATTGCAGATAACAAGCTAGAATGCATCAATCAATCAGGGATTTTTGAAGTGCGCTACTCACCCATGAGGGTCTCAAGGCGCTTGGTGGGGGTGGGGGTTGTACAGCTCCGATTCAGCCGAAGAGCCAGGTCTTGTGGTTCTTCCTGAAAGTGTGCAGAGTGGGGGAACGTCTAATGTTGAGCGGGAGTTCGTTCCAGGTCTTTGCAGCGATGTAGGAGTAGGCTCTTCCACCCGTTCTGGCTCTGCGTATGCGCGGGGTTTCGGTGAGGTCAGCGGAGCGGAGGTTTCTCTTGGGTGCGTGAAGGAGACTGTTTCATTGAGTTATTGGGGTCCAGTGTTGTGAGGGATTTGTGAGCGTGAGTGAGTAGCTTGAAGGTTACTCTCTTCTCAATGGGGAGCCAGTGGAGGTGTTGTCGGGGCTGGGTGATGTTGTGGGATGCCGAGGATGAGCCTGGTTGCGGTGTTCTGGATGGTCTGGAGTTTCCGGAGAAGGGATTTGTTGATTCCGGCGTAGAGGGCATTTCCGTAGTCGAGTCTGCTGGTAATGAGTGCGTGCCAAATGACGATGCGGCGCGCGCAATGTAATTTGTTTTATTTATTTATTTATGTACTTAACTCCGTTCGGCCGTATGCCGCCCCACCCTGCCCCTACCCCCGCCCCGCCACACCGCCCCGCAGCACTCCCTCCAGGAGCTGCGACGGCTAAATATTACTCATTAGATTACAAACATATACATTCAGGTAGATGTAAGCCTAGAGGGCCCTAAGTCCTATAATCACAATATCGCCCCACCTATACTGGACTCACAATTACAATATAAGGGGGTGTAATTATCAATAAGGCAGGCCTATTGGCTTGGTCAGGATTTCCCCACATCAGTAAAAGTAGCCATGTTACAATTCACAATGTCACACTACTGAAGTCAACGGAGACAGAACCACTTTGCAACACATGTAATGACCTACCATTGAAGTTAATTGGGTATTGCCAGCAATAAAACCTTGCATTGTCAACATTTTCAATAAAGCCCCAAAGTCTTTCTTTTACTTATATTAGACTGCTTCTGCAACTATACAACCAGCCTATAGAAGTTCCAACACTCCAGAGCCTCTGTAGCAAAGTGAAAGATTCAGGAGCACTTCAAACAAAAGATAAACGTTTCTCTGGGTGAGGCCTTTAATTTCCTGATTTCCTGGGAGAGGAAGGTTTTTATCAACCTCTCTAGGGGGGGATTGATGCCCTCCTTACAGACCCCAAAGCACATTCCAAAAGTCATTGGTGGTGGCTCTGCCCAGTCTGGTACCACCAAAAGAAACAAAGTTTATTAGACATACCAGGGCTTTTTTCCCACAGGGTACATGCACTGTTTTTCTGTGGGCTCACACTGTGTAGCATTTCTTTTTTTGACTTATTTTTGGGTGCCTGGTGCCACCTGGGGCACCCACAGCTTTGGTAGTAATTGGGGGCTGCAGTGAGAGCCCCAAGACCCTTGTGGTACCAGCAAGCTCACCATCAGCACATGCACCTCCCGTGTGAAGAGCAGGCGCAAGCAAATCTTCTGTTCTGCTCTCATTCTGCAGAAGCAGTTTCTTTTTGCTACTGCCTTTAGACAGAGCAGTGCACTACCCCTGAGACAAGAGGCCGGCGCACTCCACACCCACAGACACGGACCTGGGTGTGGGCAACGCTTCCTGCACTGGATTGCCTGGGTCCCAGAGGATGAGGTCCCAGGGACCTTTTATTTATGTATTGGCACTGAGAGATAGGCGTACCTGGGGTCACGTCTGTGCTCAGGGAGGGCGACCCACGTATGCCGCCTCCACAATAGAATTAGATCAATGTAATTGTGCTGTGCCATTCACCTTGGGCTTAGCCCCCCTGGGTGGAATATCTCTGAGATAAGTTGAAGAGCCAAACTCCTTGCTCACCATCTGCACCCCCCAGAGGACCAAGCTTAAATTTAAAATTCTCTGGCACCGTAAGGCCCACATCAATGATTGTGGGCTTGTTTTAGTCTTGGTCACCAGCCCTAGCTACTGGCAGCATTTTCTTCAGGTCCTGTAATTACTAACTATGTGCGTTTTGTTGGATTCTGGATTTTTACTATTCCCTGCACCAGATTTATCTTCTGCTTGTGCTCCTTGTGCTTCTCCTGTTTGGGTGTCATCTTCAACAGCCCCTCCACAGCTAGCTAGCAGATCACCCTTCCTGCCACACTCGCCAGGTCCTAGAGCCACCTGGCACCTTGGCACATGTGTGTTAGCAGAGTAACAGACATGCAGGAGCTCCCAGCTGGCCCATTCCCCAACTCTTTCTCAGGTGGCATACCATGGCCAGCCCCACTGGCTCTGAAAACACCCATCTTAGTGCAGGGTGTCATATAGAGTCAAAGTCCTTCAGTCTATCTCTGCAGTGGCATCAGGTGACTTCTCTTTCCAGCTGGGCATTCTTTCACTGTTGTCACTCCCACATACAGTATCATCTCATCTGTTTCCCCTTGTGCAGAGGTTTTTAAGTGGGGGTGGAAAGGTCTAGAAATCAGGCACCCCTGGCAAGTCATATAATGCCACATCAAATCTCCACCCATGTCCCAACCCCTCTGCATAGCCTTCTAGAACTATCTAATATGGCAACTTTAAGCTGTTTGTGGAAAGTGATTCTCTGAGAGCCTCAGTCCTGGCCCTAGTTGACACAGCTGCCTGATCTCTTCCCACCAAAACTTCAAAGGTGATAACCTCCTGTGTTGGCTCCAGAAGTCTGACACTCCACCTTTGTTGTGTGGACCTGGGTTGTCCTAGCCCAGGTGCAGTGTGACAAACTATTTAACATATCCATATTTCCTCCCTACCCTTCATTTCCCAGGAACTGGCTCAAGCACTGTTAATTGCTCTTTTGTGAAGGGAGGCATTGGGCAGCAGAATAATTAACTTGGCCCAGTGTAAGCACCAAAGACCTTCACTAAACATTGCATACCTAAACCACGAATGCCCACTCACATTATAAAACCAGTAACAATTTTTGCAACAGGCTACCTGTTAACAGATAATGACAGCGCAAAATGTTAGTATCACTTGCACAGCTCGCACACGTGTGCACACACATGTTCTCATATGTTCACATGTAACCAGCCCAGAGATTCTTACCATAGTTGCACAGCAGAGGCCTTTTCTTCAAAGGCAGACATTGTTATTTAGCACTCCCTGTCCATTTGCCTTGAATTTGGAAGTAGTGTGACTCAAGTGGTGAGACTAACTCACTGTAAAAGTTCAAAAACTAGGGAGTGAAATGTGGAACATCAAGTGGGGTTAAATGGGTGGAATCCATTTGCTACAAAGGCAGATTGCAAATTATGTTTTTATTTATGTTCAAATCCCTCTCTAGCTAAATACTCAATAAACTAAGAGATACTACATTGACATTTTAATAGAGACAATAACAAACACCACGCAAAACAAACTGTACACATCGGCATTTTCTGAGTCTGAAGTGCAAATGAAATTACAGCAGATTCAAAACCTGTGGTCAAAACCCAGGAGGTATTTTATCTTTACCACCCCAAATATTTCACCCCTCCAACCCAGTATATTCAAGCAAGACCCTTAGTATAACAGGCCAGAATTCTAATTTTGGTTCAAATACGAGGAACATGCAAGCACTCACTGTTTAAATGATTTATCCCCCAAACCGAATGCAGAATTCAAAACGTAGAGGTAATATTGTACCTGGCAAATATTGCACGGATCAGAATCATTATTTTCAGGGTCCGTGATTTTGTTGCAGAATAATGGAAAATTTGTAATGAGACCGTTGGTGCGCACTAAATTGTAAATTGCAAGCTGTTCAGTTACAAATTGAGCAGTTCCATGCATTACGGGTTTAGGTCTTTTAAATGTCTGATCATTTGGAAAAGTCCAAGGGGCATATTATCAAGAACGGCGTTAAAATTATCGCCGCTTGACACCAGAACATGGGCTTCTATTGGAATTCTCAAGGGCATATTATCAAGCCCATTATCGCCACTTTAGTAGCGGCAGTTTTCTACCGCTAAAGCGGCGATAATTTTAACGCCGTTTCTTGATAATATGCCCCCAAATGTTCTTAGAGGCAGGCAAGAGTGTTTAGCAAATGGTATACAAAACAAAACGCTATTGTTAAACTGCTGCAAGGTATTTTGCTTAATGGAAACCATGGTGAAACTGAGATCAATTGCATATGTACCCCCAATCAGAAGTCTTTCTTCAGTTTATTTATTTGTATTCATTTTAGATTTTTTTATGAACTGGACTCAATTGTCAGGTTTGTGGAGCACTTTACACTACCACATTTGCCAGTTTGTTTTTATTTAGGAATACAATACAGAGCTCTCTAAACAGCTCCTAATTTCTTTTTAGATGAAAGAGGTTAGAAAAGCAGGAAAACATTGTTCACTTTGATGCATTCAGGGAGTAAAATAAAGTTACAAGAAACTGCAAAGCCAGACAAGAAAAAGGTTGATAGGTATGGTGATAATGTGACAGAAGATAGATAAAGCTAATTTAGAGTAAAGAGAGAAACATTTAGGGGCATATTATCTAAAAAGTGCGCTAAACATCGCAAAGCGTGTTTAGCGAGCACTTTTTTATCGCCTGCTATCGTCGGAATAATTTGCCATGCTAACGCTGTATTAGCGACATTTAGCGCTATGGCGATGATTATTCCAGCCATAGCGGTGTTTTCCATGAAACATCGCTGGTTTTCCAGCGATGTTTCATGGAAAACGGCGATAACCTTGCTGATACGACCCTGTGGTCGTATCAGCATAATCCCCCCCCCATGTTAGATATGGCTAACACCTGCTAATTGCTACGTCGCTAACTGGGGCCATGGCCACCTTGCTAATAGGCAATAGGCCTGTTAGTGGGTGTTTCCCAGGTTTGTTCGTCGGGAACGCCCACTTTGCATGTCATTAGCGATAAATATCGCTGACATGCAAAGCGGTAAAAACACGGGCGCTAATGCCCGAAAACTGTCTCTAACTGCTGTCAGAGACAGTTTGCTGATAGGGCGATAAGAATATCGCCGCTTTAGCGGCAAAAAGTGCCGCTAAAGCGGCGATAGTGCCCTTGCTAATATGCCCCTTAGTTTTTACAGTAACAGTGACTTGATAGCATTCACAGAGGTGTTTACTTGGAAGAATGATGTCAGTTTAGTATGCAGTCTAAAACCACTCTTGAGTAAATCAAGTGATGGAGCTACTGCACCTTTATTTTTAGGTCAAAAGATTTTATGTAGTTCAGTATATAATAATACAAGACTATAAAGAAAAAAGTACCAAAAAAAAGGTACCGATCTGATGTTATAGAGAGTGAGAAGCTTGAAGACATTAAAATTCCAAGGACCTTGGTAGTATTAATCAGTAGAAGCTAAAACTAAAATTGAGCTGCCACTATAGTATATGCTTATCCACAAAATAAAAAATTAGCTAAACATGATAATAAATATGAACAATCTATTCATAAAGAGTAAGAAATATAATCATCAATTGGTTTCCCAAAAAGTTGAAATGAGGATGTATTGTTGTGAGCTTCGGTAATAGATACATTACACCTTGCCAGAAAAGGTTATCAATGCCCACCATGTATGTAAACGAAAGTAAGGTTGCATCTTTCATTTAAAAGTGAATGATTTAGCAGCAGATTATATTAAAAAATGGAACAATTTCCCGTGTGGATTAGATACTCAGTCAGTCAAAACTCTTTATTTCGGTAATACCATAAAAGAAACAAAGATTCGAGATAAGCTTTGCACAGGCCAGTGTAGCGACAAGACAATGCATATGATTAATTTTGACAATACAGTTAAAAATGGCAATCCATAGAAAAGTTATAATGGCAGACAGTAAGGAGTTTAAAAACAACAAATATCTTACAATTCAAGCTTTACATCGCAGGGTCTAATCGGCAAAGAAAAAATTGGTGTGCAAATTTGGCAAAGTCCGTTGTCTAAAGTGCAAATGCAATAGTTAAAAAAAAAGAAAATTGCGTTCACGAGCAACGAACAATTGAATTAAAATCAATTATAAAACCAATCATCACAGTAAAAACAGTTAAGACGGCAATCATAGATATGCATGTGAACAGAAGTTAAAAAGTGACTATTTGCATTTTAGAGTTGATGACCATCGTGGTAGATGTACTTAGTGAAGCAGGAAATCATATCTGCAATTCTCTGGAGTGGGCCGGGGGGGGGGGGGGCTGTCTGTGCCCTCCTTCTGATCGCCCATGAGTGGGCTAGGAATTTCGCAGTTGCGCACACGAATAGAGGTCTTGCATCAGATTTCAGTATGCGCAGGGCCACTCTAAAGTCTTGGGTACCAAGTTGCCTACAAACAGGGTACAGCCATTTACTCCTGGGTTTTGCATATGCTATGCAGGCAAAGAGGAAGTGGCCGATGGATTCGTGCGAACAAGGGCAACAGGGGCAACCCTTTGGCCAACCATGAGTTTGTGAATGCATTGAGTGGCAGGCTGCCATACCTGAATTGGATGTATAGCTTGCTGTCAGCCGGCACTTTGATTATATCGAGGTAGCTTTCTAAAGTGTGGCTGATTTTGAAGTCTCTAAATTCTTCAGTTAATCTGCCCTGGCTGCCATCTGTGTATGCATTATGCTCAACCCAGTCCCAATTGAGTTATTTAATCTGTCTTCAAGTATGGGTTGGTGGGCGGGCAATGTTAAGGCCTGAGAGGCCTATGGTGGACATGAGACTTTTAACATATTTGATCCAGCCTATTTTGTTCAAGGTGTCTAGGGCACAGACTTCCTCAAAAGCAGCAGCATAAGACGAAAGTTCTGGAGTGGAAACCATCTGCTGCCAAAACAACAGGGGGCAAAGCTTCACTAGGTCACTGATGGGTTTAATACCCATGTCGAGCAGTAATGGGCAAAGGGGAGTGCTCTGCGGGAGAGAAGTCAGATTTTTGAGGAACTTGTTCTCCAGGGTTGTCAGGTCACTTACTCTTGCCGTACCCCACAACTCGGCCCCATAGAGGGCACTGCTCACTGCCTTCCAACTATATATTTTCAGTGCTGGTGCAATTGGCTTAGTGTAGGAGAGACAATGGGGCATATTCTCAAGTCCCCATCGCCACCACAACGTCACTTTCAGTGACGTTGTGGTGGCGATAGGGGCTTAGCCCTATTCAAAAGGCAGCGTTAAGCCACGTTAAGTGGCTTAACGCGGCTAACGCTGCCTTGTGAATAGGGCCCCCTTCACGCTGTTTTTAGCGTGAAGGGGCGTGCAGTGGGTGTTGTGGTGGGCGTTCCACCGCAACACCCATTGAGTTTGACTCTACCTCCTATTCAGAAGGGCAGCGTAAATAGGAGGTAGCGCCAAACTTAAGACCAGGATAAATCTGGTCTTAATGTGGCAAAACGAGGAGAAATGCTTTATTTCTCCTCGTTTCTGATTTTTCCATGTGTGCTGCCTTGTGCAGCACACATGGAAAAAGCAAAATGCCATGGTTTGTTTATGTACAGGAAGGTGTCCCTTCCTGTACATAAACAAACCTTTACTAAATGCCGTTTTGTAACTTACATGTGTGCTGCATGAAGCAGCACACATGTAAGTTACAAACTGAGCATTTAAGGTTTGTTTATGTGCAGGAAGGGACACCTTCCTGTACATAAACAAACCTCCCTGCTTGCAGACACCCTTGCAATCTGGTGCAAGGGTGCCTGCGCTGGCGCTAAGTTTTGAAACTTAGCGCCATCGCAGGGGGAAACGCGAGGCTGCACCCTATCCTTGAGAATAGGGTGCAGCCTCGCGTTTTCAAAGTGGCGGAGAGAGGCATTAAGCCAAGAAGGCTAATGCCTCTCTCCACCACTTCCTTGAGAATATGGCCCAATGTTCCTTGCGCAGAGCCCCGGTTACCTGGGAAAATTTGAGGTGGGCCTTAATGAGATGGTGCTTCCAGGCCATATCCTCCGACAATTTGATTCCCAGGTAATCAAAGGAACTCACTCTCTCTAGGGGAATGTTGTCTAAGAGCAGATTAGATACTGTGCATGTCAAAACTAATTATTTATTTGCGGGCATTTTCTTTGATAAACTATCAGAAATTAAAATTATTTTTGTAATAACATCCCGTACATCAGAACACAATTTTGAGATAACAGGAGATTCAAATAATACATGTTTTAAGAAAAAATAATTTTGTTTACAATGCCAACATTTTGGACTATCTTAATGTTTGCCATTAAATAATTTACAAAGAGTCTCCCAACAACTGAATGAGAGGCTTTTTTTATTAGATATAAAGCAAAAAGAAGTCACACTGAAATATAAAATGTCCAGATTTTCCTCCAGTCTTCCAAAGATACTGATAAGGAATGTGCCTCACTCCAAAAATTAATGGTAGGGGGTAAATTCTTATCTTTCATTTTATGGATTTGTTTTACATATTTTATAAACAGTATGTCGAGACATATTAAAAATGATTAGGGACTATTCTAATTCTGACAATTTTACAACAGGTAAAGCACTTGGTAATACACTTGAGAATAAAAATCTTTAAAATTTCATATTTATAATAATCTGAAAAAGGTACAAAAAGTTTCTGAGGTAACTCAGCAACTCAGTAAAGGATGAAAAATATATCACATTGACGAATAGCTTATAAATAAAATATTCCAGCATCAGTCTGTAATTCCCAAATTCCAATATTATTGTCTGATTTAATTGAGGCATTGTACATCAAGGACATATTTTAGAAGCTTCTGTAATCAAGTGAAATAATTAATCTAATTAGAGAAGTACTAATTAAGTTAATTTGATTATTGATGAAGATTTATTAATTGCGTTATTATTGGACATAGATGACAAAGTTAGTAATGGTAATGATTGTTCAATTGTATCTGTTAATTTTAAGTCCATTAACGAAAGTGTAAAGGAGAAATTTTGAGATACCGTAATGAATGTTGCTTAATTATAAGGGCCTTATGGTATTTATCAGAATCTGCCAAACCTATCCCACCATTGGTTTTACACACGTTAAGCTTATTATCTTGTTATTCGAGATACATTTATCCTTTCCATATTTTGTAAGAAAACAACTGGTAATTGTAAAGTGAGCAGTATATACCCGTCAGTAGATTACATTTTCTCCAACCAACTCATATGTAAAGATACTCATTAATACATTTTCTCTTTAAGTTTAAAAATATATTATCACAATTGAGTGAAAAAGTACTCATAACAGATTATGAAAATAGGATTCTACAATATTTAATTTTCTCTCATTGCTATATAAAATTAGTATTACTAATCTTTTCTGGTGTACAGTGAATATTTTAAGAAAAAAAAAACTCTGTTTTATTTACATTGAGAGTGAATAAATAGACTCTACCATAGTCATTCATCAATTGTGAAATAATCAGAATAATAGTGTCAGAGTTGGTAATGAATAAAAGGTCATCATCAGCACAAGCAGACATTTTAAGGACTATATCCTTAATGCATATGCCTTTAAGAGCTAGCAGAAAAAGAAAGAGAGATACCACACATCCTTGTGTAAGCCAGGATAATTTGAAAGATGTTGAGGAGCAGCTGTTTATAAACATCTTTACAGAAGTTTTACCAAAGAGAGCCATAAAGTTTTTAATAAAGTTATCGCTAAAATGAAAAGATTAAATTAATCAAAATAGAAATTGTCAGTGAACATTATCTAATGTGTCACATCCAAGTAATCCAGATGGGTATTAAAGGGAATCAATGGGTTCTAGTACATGAAAACAAAACAAGCCTGGTATTAATAGAGAGTCTGCCTTTAATAAATCCAGTTTGATCTGCAAGAATGATATTGTTTAGTACTTTTGTTAGACTGGCAAGTAAATGTTAGGCATACATTTTACAGTTTTGATGTATTCATCAAATTGGATAACAATTGTATACTATACTATAATATGGTCTAAATCTGCTTTAGGTAGTGCTATCAGTGCTTCTGTAGAAGAACCAGATAATACACCTGCACTTAAAAATTCAGTAAAATTGTGATAGGTATATGTGGAAAAAAACCTTACAGATTCCTGCTGGTATTCCAAGAAAATTCTTAAAAATCAGGGAATTGATACAGTATTAATTTCATCAACAGTTATAGGGTATTGATATATCACAGGTTGTGAACAAGATTTCAGAAATAAATCTATGTTACTAGTACAAAATACTTCCGGTTAATTATATATTGTAGATTAAAATTTTTGAAAATATTCGATAATATGAAAAGAAGGAGGCAGTGAAAATTTCCTATCTTTCCCACAAACTACATGTATACAGGTTTTATCCTTTTTGATATGAATATAGTTAGTGAGTTGCTTCCCAGATTTATTTGAAGTAAAATAAAACTTTGCTTTGTCATCTCATATTTGCAATCTACCTCTTTAGGAAAGTAGTCAGTTATAATCATAGGGACGTTTCTGCATCTTATATTCATAGATATTGTTCAGGTAATAAAAAACTGTGGCCACTGTGAGTAAGGGGCCTGCAGTTTGGACTCAACACACTTTGAAATGGGAGCAAAATTAAATGAAGTGTTGGCTCAAGAAGTTAGTTAACACTTCCTTTCAACTGTAGTGCATTTAAATGCATTCAGGTGCTCAAAATTTGACCTGGCAAGGGTATATGTTTATGATAGATATACCTCAATGCTTCAGTTGTTTGTCCATGTGACTCAGTCCCAGCCTGACCCATTTTCCTGACACCACACTGCTCATTGCCAGGTCTTGTTATCTGCAGCCTGATGATCATGATGTCACATGAACCCAGCCTTCCCTTAACTTTTACATGTAAAAATGACTTTGTGCCCATCTAATAAATGACCTCAAGACTGTGTGCTACTCTGAAGGGGTGCTGGAGTTACTGGTAGCTCCCGTACAAATGTTTAGAGAGCCCTGATATAACAGATGAGTGATTTGTGGGACCATACACATAGCTAACATCATTTTCATTTTGTTTCTACGGACAGCATTTTTATGTACAGTTGTAAAGAGTATATCATGTGCTTTCTGATTTCCAAGATGTGAGTTTTCAACCTAACACATGTAATTCAAACATTACATAGATACATTTCTCCATACACACTAATTTGAATCTAGGGCTTTAAACACAACAAATACTAATGTTGTTGTTTTTTATCATTGTAAAGTGCTTAGAAATCTCCAACATCATTGTCCTCTGTAAGAAACAAAATAAATGACACTTCACATCACTAACTACACATCACTCAGGGACATGGTAACTTGTGTTAATGGAAAAATACCAGTTAGACAGATTCACATAAACATTTCAGACATGTACCTGTTCTTCTGGAGAGCCCTAGAGCTGGCCATACAGGGAGAGGACCTCCTGTGCTGCAACTCCAGCTCCTCTGGTGAGAAGGTGGTGGCCCTCTCACCTGCTCGACCTGGCATCGTTGCTCCTAGAGGCGGCAAACAGCAGCAAAAGTGGTGGTGGTCTTGATTAAAGCGGTGTTAGGAGGCAAGTGAGCTTTTATTCCAACCACCACATACATGTATGCGATGCACACAGTCATCAGCATAGCTGGACACAGCCATTGGACTTTGTACGTTACTTTCACCAATGTTAGACTATGGCTGTGTCTGTTGTGGAGTTTACTGCACACTACGCGATAAACTTCCGCCGCACGCGTCTGATTCCAAATGTCCTATTGGCTAGGTCAGACACCCGCCATTTTAGAAGTTCAAAAGAGTGTGTTTGTGGCTAAGTGCGTCACCACCACTCAAAATGGGGGCTAGTTTGTTTACATATTCAAATTTTGATGGACATCATTCTTTTAAAAATAAACATTTATATGTAGCGAGTTACTGTGCTGAAAAGCGATATTAGCGCAGTGTTGTTTACACCTCTGTTGACTGTATTTTGGAGGAAAAAATAATTTAAAAAATATAATTTAAAAAAATGTGAGATGCAATATTTACAATTATTTTGAATTTGAATTTTAGATTAGGCTATGAATGTAATTTGTGAAGAATAAAGGACAAAAAGCAAATATTGGATTAAAATATGTAGTTAAACCATATATATTTTGTAGAACCACATGACTTTAGTGATATTTAACAAATATGTTGCTGTGGAAAAGGTGTCAAATGTACAAATGTGTTTTCCAGTGCAATCATATGAACCCTGGGAGAGTGAGGAGATGACAGCCTGAGGTGTACCGCCCATTTTCAGACCTTGCCCCATGAAAGAAAGGGATATAATCAAGAATTTCAGGTTGAATATGCAACCTATACTAGATGTATGTCATCAGCTGGAGCCAGATCTTCAGCCTCAGAACAGAAATCCCACATAAATTACACCAGCTGTCAAACTCATGCCAGTTCTTCATTTTGTGGCCACATGATCCTTCCACTACACTGTGGCAGCATCTGGTGGAATCTCACAACTAACTTTTAGTGGTGTGCTACAAGAAGTTCTATCTTCAATGATGAGACATCTCAACAGTTTCATCCAGTTTCCATGGCAGCAGGATTTAGCCAAAGTGAAGGGCCACTTTTACTGTTTTGGTCCCCTTTTACATGTGGTTGGAGCAACTGTTGGCACACATATTGCCTTAGTGCCACCACATGCCAGAGAACAGGTCTAATGGAATCGGAAACACAATTCCACTAAACCAATGTGCAAGTTGTCTGCTTACTGGATTTGTACATCACAAGCATCTTTGTGCATTTCCCCTGCTCTGCCCATGATTCCTTTGTACTACGGAACAGCTCCATACCCCTGCAAATGTCACAACTTGGACGTGAGAGGGCCTGACTTATTGGTCAGTACAATCTTTCATAATATCGTTTGGGGAATTTCTAGTTGAATAATCTGAAATTGTGTTACATGTTTTTGGCACTTTCTTTGTCTTCCATCTAGGAGACTCAGCTTATTCCAACTGACCATGGTTGTTGGCATCACTGAGGAATCCAACAACAGCAGGGGAAGTCAGCTTCAATGAGGCCCATGGAAGAACACGGCTGCCCGTGGAGTGGACTTTCGGGCTCCTAAAGGCAAGATTTGGTTGTCTGGACAAAACTGATGGAGCCCTCCTCTACTCATCTGATAAAGTGTGCAAAATAACCGTGGCCTACTGCATGCTCCACAACATCGCCTTGCAATGGAACATCCCTTATATGGCAGAGGATGGAGATCACGAGGAGCCACAGAGTGAGTACTAGACCTGGCATCTTTTGGCGTGTTTCCCCAGTCTTTTTGCTTTTCTGACCTTCTAGTTTTGACTCTGTTTTTGCTGGTTTAGTGTCTCTGCACACTTTCTCACTGCTGGTCAGTGTAGGAAAGTAGGATCTGCTTCTTATGGTTACCCCCACTTTTTGCTTCATGTAATGCTGTTTTTGACTAGTCCGACTGGGATCCTGCTAATCAGGACCCCAGTCTATCTGCTTTCTCCCTAAACTGTATGTTATGTACTTAGGTACACTCCAGATTGGATACTGGGGTACCCTTGTCAGTCCCTAGTATATGGTACCTGTGTACCCAGGGCATAGGTACCCCAGAGGACTCCCATGTGCTGAAGAATATATTATGCCACCCATGAGAGGCCATGCAAAATGGAACCTACAGTCCTGCCATTGCAGCCTGTGTAAATTGGTGCATGCACCACTTACTTTAGATATAGGTTTACTACATCTAAGGGTCACTGCACTTAAAACCTATAAGTCACCCCTAAAGCAGGCCTTGACAATCCTTAAGGCAGGGTGCTTGGTTCTAAGTGAGAGGGTGCCACTGCATGAGCAGGACACCCCTGCAGCCTACGGAGTCCATTCTCACGGGTCGTTAGTGCTGCAGCCGTTTACGACATATAAAGTGGCATTATGCTACCTCGTGATGACCAACTCTAAAACGGCTGAAAGTAACCCTATTGTGTTTGGTGTCAAACATTGTGGAATCATACCCCCACACCGGTAACTGGTGTGGGAGGTATGATTCCAGCCCCTCAGGAACGAGCTTTGTGAGGTCCCTGGTGTACCCGGTACCAGCTTTCTAGTCCCAGGCAGCCCAAAATGGTTGCAGCCGACCAGAGACACATTTCTGCCCTCCTGCTGCTGAGCCAAGCTCGAGCAGGCGAAGGCAGAACAATAGGTATCCTGTCAAAGGGAGGTGTGACCACCTCCCAGACAGGATTTAGTGTATTAGGCCTGGGTGGGTGCGCTTGCCAGTGACCAAAAGTCTGCATGAGGGGCACATTTGGTGTCCCTGTGCATAGTCCAGTTCAAACCAGTCCTGGGAGCCGTCAGCTCCTGCTCTGGCGCGAAACTTGTTACAGCAAACAAATGATGGACGGAATGCTGACAATGCAAACATTCTCCCGCAGTCAAAAGATCTGGGTTAAATCCATCGTTCTTTTGCCCACTATGCCACCCCAGTTTGGACCCAGCCATATGCAAATCAGTCTTGACCCTGTGCCCCATGGGAACAGTCCAGACCGAACTGCCAGGCCAGGTCCTCCTGGACCGGAAACAAGCATCCTGGGACCGGTTTCAGGGTATGTCACCCTTCTTCAGCCAGGCTAGCTTGAATCCAGTGGCACAGTGAGCAAGGGACCCACGTCTGGGCATACCCATCCCACTTAGGGCGAAAAGTGTTACAGCAAACAAATGATGGACGGAATGCTGACAATGCAAACATTCTCCCCCAGTCAAAAGATCTGGGTTAAATCCATCGGTCTTTTGCCCACTACACCACCCCAGTTTGGACCCAGCCATATGCAAATCAGTCTTGGCCCTGTGCCCCTTGGGAACAGTCCAGACCGAACTGCCAGGCCAGGTCCTCCCTGGACCGGAAACAAGCATCCTGGGACCAGTTTCAGGGTATGTCACCCTTCTTCAGCCAGGCTAGCTTGAATCCAGTGGCACAGTGAGCAAGTGACCCACTTCTGGGCATACCCATCCCACTTAGGGCGAAAAGTGTTACAGCAAACAAATGATGGACAGAATGCTGACAATGCAAACATTCTCCCCCAGTCAAAAGATCTGGTTTAAATCCATCATTCTTTTGCCCACTACGCCACCCCAGTTTGGACCCAGCCATATGCAAATCAGTCTTAACCCTGTGCCCCATGGGAACAGTCCAGACCGAACTGCCAGGCCAGGTCCTCCCTGGACCAGAAACAGGCATCCTGGGACCGGTTTCAGGGTATGTCACCCTTCTTCAGCCAGGCTAGCTTGAATCCAGTGGCACAGTGAGCAAGGGACCCACGTCTGGACATACCCATCCCACTTAAGGCGAAAAGTGTTACAGCAAACAAATGATGGACGGAATGCTGACAATGCAAACGTTCTCCCCCAGTCAAAAGATCTGGGTTAAATCCATGGTTCTTTTGCCCACTGCGCCACCCCAGTTTGGACCCATCCATATGCAAATCAGTCTTGACCCTGTGCCCCATGGGAACATTCCAGACCGAACTGCGAGGCCAGGTCCTCCCTGGAACAGAAACAAGCATCCTGGGACCGGTTTCAGGGTATGTCACCCTTCTTCAGCCAGGCTAGCTTGAATCCAGTGGCACAGTGAGCAAGGGACCCGAGTCTGGGCATACCCATCCCACTTAGGACGAAAAGTGTTACAGCAAACAAATGATGGACGGAATGCTGACAATGCAAACGTTCTCCCCCAGTCAAAAGATCTGGGTTAAATCCATCGTTATTTTGCCCACTACGCCACCCCAGTTTGGACCCAGCCATATGCAAATCAGTCTTGACCCTGTGCCCCATGGGAACAGTCCAGACCGAACTGCCAGGCCAGGTCCACCCTGGACCGGAAACAAGCATCCTGGGACCGTTTTCAGGGTATGTCACCCTTCTTCAGCCAGGCTAGCTTGAATCCAGTGGCACAGTGAGCAAGGGACCCACGTCTGGGCATACCCATCCCACTTAGGGCGAAAAGTGGTACAGCAAACAAATGATGGACGGAATGCTGACAATGCAAACATTCTCCCCCAGTCAAAAGATCTGGGTTAAATCAATCGTTCTTTTGCCCACTACGCCACCCCAGTTTGGACACAGCCATGTGCAAATCAGTCTTGACCCTGTGCCCCATGGGAACAGTCCAGACCGAACTGCCAGGCCAGGTCCTCCCTGGACCGGAAACAAGCATCCTGGGACCGGTTTCAGGGTATGTCACCCTTCTTCAGCCAGGCTAGCTTGAATCCAGTGGCACAGTGAGCAAGGGACCCACGTCTGGGCATACCCATCCCACTTAGGGCGAAAAGTGTTACAGCAAAAAAATGATGGACGGAATGCTGACAATGCAAACATTCTCCCCCAGTCAAAAGATCTGGGTTAAAACCATCGTTCTTTTGCCCACTACGCCACCCCAGTTTGGACCCAGCCATATGCAAATCAGTCTTGACCCTGTGCCCCATGGGAACTGTCCAGACCGAACTGCCAGGCCAGGTCCTCCCTGGACCGGAAACAAGCATCCTGGGACCGGTTTCAGGGTATGTCACCCTTCTTCAGCCAGGCTAGCTTGAATCCAGTGGCACAGTGAGCAAGGAACCCACGTCTGGGCATACCCATCCCACTTAGGGCAAAAAGTGTTACAGCAAACAAATGATGGACAAAGGACCTCCCCGCTGTCCAGACCCTCCCCTGGGAGGGTCCCCTGAATCTGTCCAACCCTCCCCCGTGGATACAAAAGGGCTTACCTGCCTGTAGGACCCTAGATTCGACGTGGACAAGATTCTGAACCAGAAACTACTGAACTTCGACCGTCTGGACACTCTGGACTTTGCTGGACTTCATTTGGGCCTGACTTTGTCTCCCTCTCAGTCTGAAGCATCATCTGTGCCCGTGCACCATATAGGCTCTGTGCAGGAACTGTGGAGCATCAAGGACAGCTGAAGATATCTCCCTTGGAGTGAAGGAGTCACTCCCCTGCAACCGCAAGCACCACATCATGACTGAGCGGGCTGCTGATCCTGAGCTCCTACAGACTGCAAAGGCTCCAGCAACAAAGGAGGTGGGTTTCTACTTCCCCCGAGGTCTGAGCTGCCCTCTCACCAAGTTTGAGGCCAGAATCTCTCTTGGGGGCTGCAATACCTGTACCCCTGTGCACCATGTTACTTTGCAAGTGCATAAGCTTGTTGGCGTTTCCTGAGCAAGTGCACTGGGCTCTGAGTGGCCCCAATCTCTGGCACCATTTCCTACAAAGAACTCCGACCTCCTCGCACGGAGTGCTCCGTGGGCTGCTGCTTTGTGAAACTGCTTGAGTTCCCCTCCCGACTGCTGTGCATCTGGCCTGTGGGTCCACTTGAGGGTCAACTTTGCTTTTCTTGTGCTCCCCTCATTGCTCCATGCCTGCTCTGACTCCCCTGTGATTGGTGAGTCTCCTGGAGCTTGCTGGTTCAAACCGTAACCTTCTTTTACCTCCTATGTGGGTTGTCATTGCCAAGGCTTGTTGGTGCTCCCGCCGGACACCGACCCCTCAGCACTCGACATCCTTTGTGGAACAGCTTGCATCCAGCTCCTGGTCATCCTCAATGTCTCCTGGTCCCTGTGGCTGCAGAGTCAAGAACCTGCTCAATGCACCTGAAGCACCCAACATCGGTTGGCATTCGTCTACGGAGCCCCTGGTCACTCCTGAGTGACCCAGGCTCTATCCCCTTTCAGGTACCCTTCAACAAGAATCCACCTTTGGATTCCAACGGACACTTTTCTTTCTTCCAGCAGCGGCTCTTCTTCGAAGTCCTCCATTGGGTTCGACAGCGGTTTCCGATGCCACTTCAGACCTATGCACCCGGCTCCCCTGGGATAGGTAACTCTGGTACTATGATATCCACGGGTGGGGTGGCTCTCCAACCTCCTAAGTTCCACGGGGTTTCTTCGAAGTCCACTGGGAAGGGTACTTAAACTTTAAAACTTCAACCGCAACTATCCCATAGAATTGTACGGCGCACGGGGTCGTGTTCCCACACTGCACCCGTTCCCCGTGGGGTCCCTACTTACTCACCTTGGGTGGTTCCTTGGGGTCCCAGTGATTCTACATCCTCTAGACACTGTTGTGACTCGAGTCGTGGTTCTTATACCACTATTTTAGTATATGGTTTGGTCTCCCCCTGGAGCCCACTGTGTATTAGTGCTATTTACTATTGTTTCTGTGCTACAGTATTGTGTGATTTGTGAGTATCTTTGTGCAGAATATACTGTGATACTGTGTCGTACTTAAAGAGTGGTATATCATTAAATACATATTTTTATAACTACTGTGTGGTTCTCCTTTGATTTAACCAATACTATAAGGTTGCATTCTGGTAAAACAAGCTGCTTAACATTCCTTCAAGACGAAGCCTGAAGGCTGCTCTCCACAGCTACCACTTGGATAGCTTCCTAAGGTTATCTTTGACCTCTTAAATCACCATAACGGTTGTTTGTACTGGTACAGGGTGCCCACTTTAATTAGTGGACATCATATACCAGGCCAACTTCTCACAGTCAGTGTTAAAGTGCAAGTGCTCCTATGGTAAATTATGTTTATGGATTGGTGTTTCCATGTTTGGCTCATTGGATTCACTGCTAAATCCCTAGTGTAGTGCACTGTGTGTGCCCAGGGCCTGTAAATCAAATGCAGCCTACTGGGCCTGCAGCACTGGTTGTGCCACCCACACAAGCAGCCCGTCAAAGGGTTCTCAGACCTGCCACTGCAGTGTCTGCATGCATCTGTGACTGCCATTTCAACCTGCACCCACTTGCCAGGCCCCAAACCTTACCTTGTCTTACATATAAGAGACCCCTCAGGTAGGCCCAAGGTAACCCCATGGGAAGGGTGCAGTGTAGGTGAAAGGTAGAACATGTACTGGTGTGTGTGACATGTCCTGATAGTGAAATACAGTGTATTTCGTTTTTCACTACTGAACGGCTATCAGTCCCATAGGATAGAATGGGAGATACTTTGTAACATCTTACAAGTATAACTTCCCATTGGGACAAGATAGGAGAATGGAGTTTGGGCTCTCTGAACTCAGAATTTAATCACACATCTTTTAGTAAGATGGCTTTTAAATTATGTGTTTGAAAATGCCACTTTAGAAGAGGAAAATGCCATTCTACTAGCAGGGGCGTTGCCTTTGCACATTACTATGCCCATCTGCTTCTAGACTCTTGGTAGAGTCCAATTTCTCCCACATATGTTCTTGCTGCCAAGGAGGGATGGTCCGCACTGTTTTTCACCGCACTGTTTTTTACCGAACATGTTGAATTCTGTTAAGATTTAGATATTGACAATTTATTAGATATCGCATTTGGCGGCTCCTCAACTTTCTCTAAGTGTGGAGCCATGTCGCATGAATAAGATATGTCTCTCCCAATTATTACCAATATTGTGTAGTACCTCTTTTCACGCGTCAGGGTAGCGTAGGGAAGGTTATTTAAACCCCATAAAATTTTCTTTCAAATAATTAATATCATGGTTTACATGTGTGGCCAGCGTAGGGCAAACAAAGGTAGCTACTTAAAACACTCCTAAACGTATTTGGTGGCACCTTCCTGTGTGAGTTACATCAATTTGCCTCCATCTTAAGATGGCGGCATTGTTTTCGGCATTAGGTCGAGTTAAGAGGAGGGAGGAGCTTGACCTGTTCAACTAATTGATGAGCAGCCCCCCCGCCCCTCAGCCGCAGGCTAGTTAGGCTGGTGTTTAAAACGCCGTCGCTGAGCGCTGGTGCAGTGTTTGAACAATCGAACAGACGGACGCAATCGAACAGACGGACGTGGAGCAGCGTGCTTTCCTGAGCAAAGAGGTTAGAATATGGGTCCCTTTCCCTGCTTCCTAGTTGGGCTTAGGTTTTGTGGGCCTGATTCACAGAACTAACTTACGTCAAAATCCTAAACTTACAACAATTTTGGTATTCACAGAATGAACTTACACATTTGGGTATTCACAGAATGAACTTACACATTTGGATATTCACAGAATGAACTTACACATTTGGGTATTCACTAACCCTGGGCGGTGAACTACGCTACGCTCGCGGAGTTTGCGAAGTTTCGGTAACTTCGCGATTCGCGTAGAACGCGAAGTTACCGTGCACTACGCAATTTGCGGCGTAGCGTAGCTGTTTTTCTTCTTCGCGCGCTCAATATACGTTCTCGCGCGCGCGGTAACGACCTACCGTGATTCTGCGTTCGCCGACGCGACTTCCTATCCGTTCGCGGGCGCCACGAGATCTGGAATCCGGCTGCACGATCCCGCGAGAGTGTGCGAACGCGAACACGTCATTCGGACGCGCGATCTGACTTCCGGCGGCAGTGTTGGTAAGATCGCGATCCCGAACACGAAGAAACTACAATCTGGCGAAGAATATCTCTCGAGCATCATAAAACCTTCTCGAAAATGATGAATTAGTTCATTTTGCACAAAAAACTCCTCAGGTTGTCATTTAGATGTAGTTTGGTGAGCAAGGAGTCCTTTTTCTTTTTTTCCAAGAGGAAGGAAGTGCCCCTGATTCTCAAACTTCCTGTTCCTGTCCAGCAGGCTCCTCCCAGTGCTTTGTCCATGTGCTGTTCACTTTCATTTGGATTTGGAGCTGGAAGGATCACTTTTTGTGTCTGTCTGCTGCATCATATCATTGGATTGGATTTGAGGACTCTTGGATTTGAGATTTTACAAGTAAGTTGGAGAATTGGTGTACTTGTTTGTTTGATTGGGGCTTGTTTGTACCTACATTTTTTGGGGGATTTCCATAGTTTTTAAAATGTATTGTTGTGGCCTGTAGTTTCGGCAGGGGCCTAGTTGTTTTTCTTTGATTGGAATTTCAGCCAGTAGGCCCGGACTAGAGCCAGAGGTACCCATGGGTGCATGTTTCTGTGGTGTCTGTTGAATTTAAACATCATGTAGGGCATGCATGGATGGCATTGGATTGAATTGGTAAAAGTGGTTTTTGGGGTGTATTTCACTTTTTGGGTGTAATATATATACCTTTGTTGGATGTGTGTGTGTGCTTGTTGTGTATCTTTTCAACCTTTCGTAGCCCTATGGATTTTCGTTTTTGCATTTTTGTATTAAAGCTGTGTTGTTTAGCACTGCAGGCCTCCTTTGTCTGGTAATATTATTATAGGCCTGCTTGAGTTCATTGTTTTCCATGGCCTGTTGTGACTGTGAGTGACCACGTGGCTTGGGGCCATTTTGTGGTGGTAGTTTAGTAGTGTGCTGCTTTTTCCATATAGGCCTGCATGTCTTTTCTTTGTTCCCCTTGGCTTATGCTTGTTGTGAACTTGTGGGTGGCCTGGCCATGTGGTGGCGGCCATTTTGTGGGACCAGCCACTGTGCTTTTGCCATAGGCCTCCAAGCTTGCGGCCTAGTCTGCCAGTAGGCCCAGAGGTAGTCATCCTCATGGGTGCATAAAAACTGTTTCTGTGTTGTCTGTTGAATTGTAACATAATTTAGGCCATGGATGCCACTGGATTGATTTGCAAAATGTGGGTTTTGGGGTGGTATTTCATTTTTTGGGTGTTTGTTAAATAAATAGGCCTTTTCAGCCAGTAGGTAACCCTGGGCGTTCAGCTCGCGGACTTTGGGCAACTCCGCACTGCGCGACAACGCGGACTTACACTTTTTATCTTCTTCGCGCGCTCAATGTACGTTTTGCGCGCGCGATAACGACTTTTTGTGACGATCGCGATGCCGAACACGCAGAATTTACAATCTGGCGAAGAATATCTCTCGAGCATCATAAAACCTTCTCGAAAATGTTGATTTAGTTCATTTTGCACAAAAAACTCCTCAGGTTGTCATTTAGATGTAGTTTGGTGAGCAAGGAGTCACTTTTTTTTGTTTTACAATTTTTTTCAAGAGGAAGGAAGTTGCCCAGAGTCTCCAACTGCCTGGTCCTGTCCTTTGTCTTCACTTTTTTGTTATTTTGGGTGGCCTGGCCATGTGGGTGGCGGCCATTTTGTAAAGCCAGGCATTGTGCTTTTGCCATAGGCCTGCATTGTCTGTCTTGTGTTCCTTTTCTTGTTGTTCTGGGTGGCCTGGCCATGTGTTGGCGGCCATTTTGTGGGAACAGCCACTGTGCTTTTGCCATAGGCCTCCAAGCTTGCGGCCTAGTGTGCCAGTAGGCCCGGAGGTAGTCATCCTCATGGGTGCATAAAAACTGTTTCTGTGTTGTCTGTTGAATTGTAACATAATTTAGGCCATGGATGGCATTGGATTGATTTGCAAAATGTGGGTTTTGGGGTGGTATTTCATTTTTTGGGTGTTTGTTAAATAAATAGGCCTTTTCAGCCAGTAGGTAACCCTGGGCATTCAGCTCGCGGACTTTGGGCAACTCCGCACTGCGCGACAACGCGGACTTACACTTTTTATCTTCTTCGCGCGCTCAATATACGTTTTCGCGCGCGCGATAACGACTTTTTGTGACGATCGCGATGCCGAACACGCAGAATTTACAATCTGGCGAAGAATATCTCTCGAGCATCATAAAACCTTCTCGAAAATGTTGATTTAGTTCATTTTGCACAAAAAACTCCTCAGGTTGTCATTTAGATGTAGTTTGGTGAGCAAGGAGTCACTTTTTTTTAGTTTTACAATTTTTTTAACGAGGAAGGAAGTTGTTCGGTGGCCTGGCCATGTGGTGGTGGCCATTTTGTGGGACCAGCCACTGTGCTTTTGCCATAGGCCTCCAAGCTTGCGGCCCAGTCTGCCAGTAGGCCCAGAGGTAGTCACCATGGGTGCATAAAACTGTTTCTGTGTAGTCTGTGGAATTTTGACATCATTTAGGCCATGGATGGCATTGAATTGAATTGCGAAATGTGGTTTTTTTGGAGGGTCTGACTATTTCACTTTTTGGGTGTGTTAAATAAATGCCTTTTTTGCGTGTGTACTGTGTAATTATAATTGTGTTGTTGTAGTGGTTGTCTAACTTTCAAAAGTGTTTTTAGCCATGTGGATTTTAGTTTTTGCATTAAAGCTGTGTGTGTTTTATAAGGCATCCTTTGTCTGCCCATATATAGGCCTGCTTGAGTTCATTGTTTGCCGTGCCTTGTGCCTGTGAGTCACCATGTTGCTGGGGGCCATTTTGTTGTGGTAGTTAGTAGTGTGCTGTTTTTGCCACATAGGCCTGCGTGTCTTTCCATTGTTCCTCTTGTCTTACTGCTTCCAAATCCATCCGCATTGCCAGCTGCAATATAATACATCCCACGTGATGCACAAATTTAGGCCAAACATGCTCCACTACATTTTAGTTTTTGTTCTTTACTATTCTTATTCTTCCAGAGTGTACACTAGCACTACACAGTAGCCAGGAAAGCCCTGGCCTTGTTGTCAACATCTCATAAATGGCTAGACTGTGTGTTGTTGTTCACAGAGTTTCTGAAATTTAATAATTGAGGCCACCACACACTAAGTTCTATATTCTATTTGTTTGATTTGTGCTATGTTTGACTGATGTTCTGGCTTTTTTGCTTTTAGGTGCACAAAGACTGAGGAGGAGGTGTGTCTCTCATCATTGCCCGTTGCACTGCCAGACAGACATCCTGCTGCTGTACACACAACACAACGTGACGTGTGACCTGACCAGACATCTCTGCAACTGAGTGCTGCTGACATCTGAAGAAGATGGGCCCAAAGAAAGCAGGTACCAGGTCCTCCAGTACCAAGAAAGTTGCTATTGAGAAGAAGAAGGAACAGAAGAAGGAAGTGACACTTAAGTCTGGTGTGCCGGCCAATACCTTTTTGGGAAAAAAAAATTGCGCCTGCAGCAGCGGTGTCCGGGGGCAAGCTGGGGGCAGCACCTCCGCATCAGTGGACCCAACCCACCAACCCAGGCCCAAGCACATGAGTGTGGAAGAGGTAGCCAGCCTAATGGTGGAAAGCAGTGATGCTGAGCCTGAGATAAACTTATCGCTATCTCAAAGTAGTACCCAATCAACGCAGGAGGAAACACAGCAGATAAGTGGTCAACAACAACAGCCGCAACCACCGCCCGCAATAGTAGTTGTTGTTCCTCCTGGAAGTAGGGGCAGTTCAGGAAATTGAGCCTCATGCAGAGGTAGAAGAAGAAGCCACTCATTCAGAAGATCCATTGTCTTCCAAATCCCCAGCAAGGAAAAGGAGGGGTAGTCCATCAAGTTCTTCGCCAAGCCCCCTTCTGATGATCTAGATGCCACTTGGAAGCCACAAACTGAGTCTGAGAGGGAGCCACGTTCCAAGACCAAGCTAGGGAAAAGGAAGGTTCCGGAAAGCCTTACACTTATGGAGGTCGATGTAGAACAGCAAGATGATGATGATGACGAGCCAGTCATCACGAACATCACTCCCGGCCCCGAGGAGATGGAGACCAACATTATTACCCTATCCAAAATCGCTGCGAGGGATGTAGCACGCATACCTCCACAGGTAACACCAACACGACCTACAGCTTCCATATTTGCATTAGCAAAGGCCCGGCAGCGACCTACATCCAGCACAACCACCACCTCAGTAGGAGTAGGTAGTGGTACAGCAGCACAGAGTCAAATTCAACACACACCCTCCAGTTCATCCGGCATTGGAAGTGGCACCTCCAGCAGGAGGCCAAAGTTAAGCTCCCCAGTTTGGGACTTCTTTACGGTTAGCGAAAAGGAGGAGAACATTGCTATATGCTCCATTTGTAATAGCTCTGTTAGTCGTGGTAAGCTTGGTACAAACTATGGTACCGGAGGCCAAATGACCCATCTGAAAAAACACCACTTGATCAGCTGGGAGGACCACCTTCGTGGCAGAAAAAAAACTGCAACCATTGGTGTTGGTGGGGATAAAGGAGTAGAAGAAGAAGATCCGATCACGGTGGAAGAGGAAGGACAGGGAGACATTCTCTCTGGTAGTGGTACACAAGGTGTCCCTGACCCCAGCAGTGCAGTCTTAACGTCGCACACATCTTCAGCAACATCTCAGTGGCACAAGAGTAAGAGTCAGCCGGAGACACCAAGAAGTACCAGGTCCGCACTACCAAAAAGTGCGTTGTTGAGCCTAAGAGAAAGGAAAACCATGCAGCCTACCATTATCAGCATGTTTGGGGGTGAGGGGCAGTACGAACGCAACCACCCAATAGCACGTTTGTACAATGCGAAGCTGGCTAAAATGTTAGCACTGGACCTTCTCCCCTTTTCTTTCGTTGAAGGGGTGGGTTTTCTGGAATTTGTGTCAACCATCTGCCCAAAATGGCATGTTCCCAGCCGCTACTATTTTGCCAGAGTTGCAGTTCCAGCACTACATCACGACGTGCTGGAATTGCTAGGAAAGGCCTTGAAGCAGAGTGCTGTTCACAGTATCCACCTGACTACAGACATGTGGACCAGTTGCCAAGCCACAGATTACATGTGCATCACTGCACACTGGATCTGTTTTGCGGGGGTTAGAGAACAGATATCTGCTGGTGTTGATACTGCAGAGATTTTTCATGCCACTCGCAAACATGCAACTGTAGCCATGTTTGCCATGGAGAAATCTCATACTGCTGCAAACATTTTGGAAGAGTTTAACACCAAGGTCTTTGAGTGGCTGCGCCCAAGAGGGCTTACGATTGGTTTTGTTGCCACGGACAACGGCAGTAATGTAGTTTTGGCCATGCGCAATGGTGGCTATTTCAGGGTCCCGTGTTTGGCACACTGCATTAACATTGTTGTTCAAGACTTTTTGAAAAATGAATCCAAAGTCAGCAACTTACTGGTCACCTGCAGAAGAATATGCACACATTTCAGCCATTCTTTTAAAGCCCGGAAGCAGCTGAGGGTCATTCAACGTGAGCATAAAATGCCAGTCAAAGCGCTCATCCAGGAGGTGCCAACACGTTTGAACTCAACTTATTACATGCTTGATCGTCTGTTTGAACTGTACATACCACTCAATGCTTATGTCATGCAAAGATTAGGGGAACCTACTGTGAGAGGCATGACCGTTGAGATGGGTCAATGGGACCTCATTAAATGCCTGACTGAGATGCTACTTCCTTTTGAGATCTTCACACGTGAAGTCAGCAGGGAGGACTGTACTATGGGCCAAGCTATCCCATTGTTGCACATGCTAGAGCAACAGCTGAAGGAGGTGTCTGAAACGTACGCAGGTGTGGATGACAAACAAGACGCATATCATTTGGCGGAGACCTTAGCCGCTCGCTTATCGGAAAATACAAGGATTAAAAATAAAATTTTGTCACAACCACATTACATTAGTGCCACAATTTTGGATCCACGGTACAAAGTATTTCTGAACAGCAAGGCAGTAATTCCTTTTTCGGAAGTGGATGTTGCCAACTACAAAACTTTGATAGCTAAGGAAGCCACTATTTTCGAAAGCGAACGGCTGTTAATTACAGGCCCCCCACCCCAGGCCATAACCAGTACTACAGGGCATCCAGAGTCAAGTTCTACTTTGGAGCCTGAGGGCAGTGCATTTGCCTCCCAGCAGTCACCTACACCAACAATAACATCAAGAACAGGATCATCCACAGCACAATGTGCAACTGATTGGTTTCTACGGCAGGGGTATGGTAAGTCCAGTGCTGATGCAAAGGCAAAACAGGCCGAGCACATCGGAGCACCCCTGAACATTGAGCGGACGGTCCAGGCCTATCTGGATGACCCAACAGAGGTCTTCATGGATCGAAACCCATTGGTGTATTGGTATGGGAAAAGAAGCCAATGGACAGTGCTCAGCAGGCTGGCGATAAAGTATCTGGCTTCCCCTGTCGCAAGTGTCTCTTCTGAGCGTGTTTTCAGTGCTGCTGGTGCCATTGTAACTTCGAAAAGGACCAGTCTCTCGGCCCAAAGCGTGGAGAGGTTAACCATGATCAAAATGAATCAGCACTTTATACCACCGGATTACAAAATACGTGAATCACAGCAGGAAGAGGAGAGCGACTTGGATGACGTAAATAGTGCGTTACAGGACCTACTTCTGTCCGAACCACCAGAGTTTGAGGACGAGCTCCTCTTCCCTGACAACTAGGCTTTCAAATTGTTACTTTCTTCCTTCCTTTATGTGTCTGTGTATCTGTCTTTCTGGTTCAAATCAAATCACAACAAATCCATCACCACCGTCTTCTCTTTTTATTTCCCTATTGGAGTTGCACGTCTGTGCATTTAACTGTCCACTCTTCAGAGTCCTGCTTCATCTTCCTGTCTCGCACAAGTACATTTCCATCAAGCCAGACATTAGTACAAGAAATGTTGCCTTTACCAGTCCCGCCTCCATAAGAAGTGAAACGTGACTATAGCTATCCTCCGTTTTGTTTTCGAGCCGAAACTCATCAGTGTCCGAAGGCTACAGCCTCAGCAGGCATCCAAAGGTCCTCACTGTCAGGACAGAAGGTACTTGGCAGAGAAAGACAAGAGACTCTTCGAAGAAACTTGCTGACATTTGTGCAAACTCAAATGACCAGCAATGAGCGCTACCCAGGCCGCGGCCCATCATCACAGTGCTGACCATGGGAAGCAACTTAAACTGTGACAAAGTGCCACAGATGAATAAGACGAAAACCGAAACAGCGACTAACACTCAAAATGAATGTGGACTGGAGTAATGATGAGGCCACTGCCCCGTAAAAAAAAAAAACAACTGTCAGAACTAGGCATCTGATGATCTGACAGCCAAAGAGAAGAGCAAGACAGGTAATGATGGAATGCATTGGATGCTTGTAGACTCTGAGCGATTGCTGTTGTTTGTTGTTGATGTTGTGCATGAAGTCGAACTCTACTCTACTAGTTAATCTACAAAGTGACTCAAGTCAGTGACAGTCAATGTTTCCCTTCTTGTTGTTTAATAACCAAATTGTACTCCTACTACTGCAGGTGCAGGCCAATATCTGTTGCAATTTTTTAATATGGAATATGGACTTAATCGGAGTCACTACAGACTGAGTTGTAGTTGGACAACACGTACCACACCATGATGATGACCATACTATCTTTGCACGCAGTCATTCAGTTGGATCGGAGATGATTCAAGGAATAACTGCATTTCATGAAGTGGCATACGGTAAACATAAACACAACAATTCAACAAGAAAGTAAACACAGCAGACCTACATGTCCATGTAGTGGTGTAGTCGAGTGTAGTGATTGACTGACAGCGGCGCATTGATTTTGTCACTTAATTAGGAAAATGCTAAGTTGCTGTGTATGCCTTTTGTCTGGCTATGTCAAAAATTAAGGTAAATGGAGGTTGGGTCACGGGCTGGTGCTGTGGTGGGCCTGTTCTGTCCTGTTGTTGTTGTAGCTTAATGCTGTAAACAGAATCTACACGATATATCCAAGCCGCCTCACTCTGAAAGTGTTCTCTCTTCTCTTCTTGGACTCCACCATAATTGATGTTTTTTTTATTCATTGATTTTTCAATACCCCTTTTGTTTTTCCATCTAGACGTTACAGGCCGGCCTTTACCCTGTGCTTGCTATACTGGGAGACACAACTCACATTTACCTTACCAATCGGCATCAGGAAGGCCACCAAGATTGATGTGCGGAGCGTCCATGGAAGATAGGACCAAGAGGAAGGACGAGATTCAACTCCACAATTTGAGCATGATAATACAGTAACTTTAGTATCATTCATCATTCATCTTTTAATTAATTTGAATCCTTTTTCTCTTCAATCATTAGGACTGTGTGTTGTGTGTTGTTTGTTTGCTAATTGATCCCTACAACTGTTTTTTAATTGTCTTTGCTATCTTTACAAGTAAGCCCAGTACAACATGGAATTTGGGTCTCTGAGGGCATATTACAGGCAAGGCAAATTGCATAGAATATACTGCTGCCCTGTACTGTCTAATTGTCTAGTAGGAGTTATTAAGTACTACTCATTAACCATCAAGTTATCTTCATCATCATGCATGCATTTCCCTTTTCTCCCTTTATAGATTTTTTGGATAAGATCATGGTCGTCTGCCAAGATTGCGCTTTGCTTTTGTTGTCCATGCGTACTGTTTTTCATTCTCAAACCTTTCCCCAAACCCCCTTCCCATCCATTCATCAAACCCTAACCCTCTTCCCCCGGGCTGTGATTTATATTGAGGTGTGATGTGACTACATAAAATGTACACCAATTGATCACACGCTTGCTGGGGCAGATGTGGTGAAAGCAACACTAATTCAATTGCAAGGCAGGGCGAGGAGCTTCTTCTGCTTGCCCACCCATGCTCAGTCTATGTGCAAGCCGTCACCGGCTAATAGTAGTACATCATAATTAATTGCCGTCATTGATTGGATTAATCATCAAACTCCTACCACACAGCAGTAAAGGTTACGAATTACGATTGTGTTAAGTTAAGTGACTCACTCGACACAACTACAGTTTGTAACTTCTTGTACTAGGCTGTCCCCGCCACCATTATGTTTAATTTGACTTTAGCAGTTGCAACTGCAATATTGTTTGTTTGACAGTCTTCTTCTGTACTGTATTTTACTTCGTTCTACTACTCCTCCCACAGTCGCTCTCAGGCAAGTGACTGTCTCTTTTTATTTTTTTAGCAAATGCTACTGCCAGTGTCTACTCTACTACTACCACCACAACCATGGCATCTTCTACATTCTCTCTGGAAACCATGCAGCCATCGCTGTGCCGAACGTAATCATCAATCATCAATCACAGGTAAGATAAGTTTGGTGGGAGGTATAATGGACTAGGAGGAGAGACTGACAGTACTAGTAGGACAAATAACTCAGTGAGGGGTACCGCATCTATCTGTTTGTGTTACATCATCGGCAGATTATTTAAATCAAACACTGGCTGCGGCCCTGCAGCAGCAAGGAAACCAATGTGACCTTAATTCGTAAAACAGTAACCCCCACAAAACATTAACATTGTATGTTTAAGTATAAATATAATTTATTACCCTAACAAAAATAAACTATCCCACACCTGACCCACCCCTCTCCCTAACCCCAACCAATGTCCAAAACGAAAAAAGTCCAAAGAATGTCCCGAAACCCCAACGCCCAATTCCCACCCACCAAAACAAGGAATAAAAAGGGGCAAAGCAACAGGGTCCTCGATGTTATATTCGGCGGGCTTTGAGGTGTTTGTCCACCAGTATTTTTACCCGCTCCTCCATTTGCTCCTCTAGCCGTGACATCCGGAGGAGAATCTTCCTGCGAAATGCCCTGCAGTGGCATCCAGGATGGGGGACAGCAGTGCTGGCTGCTAGCGAATTGCGGCGGCGGGCGGCTACCAGACCGCGGCGCCGTACCGCTGGAGTTGGGGCCTGGCTGGGGCCCGGGGCATCGGACGAGGCTGCAGCTGCTGCTGCCTCCTCCTCCTCCTCCGCCTGAGCCACCAGCCGCCGGTACTCCTGGCATATGGCCTCCAGTTTCCGGCGCCGGGCCCTGGCTGCCAACTCCTTCCGCGATGGTTTGTCTTGGGAAGGAGTACTATCTATATCAAGAAAGAAAAAAATATTGTTGTAACCAGTACTCTTAGCTAAACAGTAACACAAAATTAATTCAACACATAATGGCACAGTAGCACTAGCAAGAAGCACAGTACATAACATTTGTGGTAATAATCTATCTATCCTCCCACTTCCTCGGCCTCTAACATTTGTGGGAGTTTCAGGCATTATACTAGCACTATGGACTCCAACCAGTACACAGTACACCAGTGTTCTTCTTATCTCTAGTTTAGCGAAATGACATAACCTGGTTGTAGCCGGCATTGCCAGCTCGGTCATCTATGCTTGCACCCAAGACAAACATACGAGTCATGACGCAGACTCACGTTAGTTTGATTTACTACTGTTTGCAGGTGGGGAAGCTCGTATTTTTCTATTACGGGTGGCACTGGCCATACTCTCTCTGTTACATGGAGGGCAATTGCTCAATTTCACAGTGCCTTGGCTACTACAAAAAGGCAGATTATATATCTGATCCAATGATCGTTGCTTTTATATGGGACAACGACATAAGGTCAGTAGCGGTCGGTGGTGGGACTCGGGGAGTTCGGCCGGGCGGTGACGTGGGTAGGGGCAGGATGGGGGTAGTAAACTATGGATTACGGCCAATTACAGGTAAGTAAACATATAAATAAATGAAACTAATTTTGTTGCGCACACTGCATCGCATTTGGCGGTGCAGTGCGCACAATGAAATTCGCTTTATTTATTTGTATGTTTACAGTAAAGTTACCTGTATTTGCCCGCGTAATACATTGTTTACTACTACCCCCACCCTGCCCCTCCCCACATCGGCTTTGCTACTCTGGCGCGGTTTCTTTTACATTCCCTAAAACTGTGCATCCCGTGACAGTCTCCACCTATGCTGTCTATGATGAATACATACAGGCATCCATCCATTCTAAGTAAATGTCAATCATTCTTCTTAATCTCTCCACAAACCTTACTTTGTTTCACCAACAACAACGCATGCGTCCACTCACTCCGTTGCTTGCCTTGGCTTTGAGTTTCACCCAAACACCGCTGATGATTCTTGCTATCCACAGTATCCACCCATACTGTGTCGCCCACCCAGGCAGGCATCCATTCTTCTTTCACCTTCCACCCATCCTTCAACAACACATGCATCTGATTCCTATCAGCCACCTATCCATGCTTCCAACGTATCCTTCTCTGCCAGTCATCATATTAAATCTCGCCCGCCCTTCCTCCTTCCACCCTTCTTTCCCTTTTTGTTCAACACATCCATCAAGGTCATCTGATCTGACTTTTAGTCTCCTCCATAAAACTTTCACAGCTGAGTTGGAGTCAGATATAAGAGGCCATTGGTTAATCAAGTCACGCTGGTAATGCTATTGCTACTGCATTGCTCATGCTAAGTAAAGGGTGTCTTCTTTAACCGTTGTATAATGTTCACTACAACTTCATACCTAATAAGTCTCAACAACAGTACAGTGAGTGAAGTCCACACACCCTTCCAGCTAGTGCAATGTCAATAAGTCATGAATATAACTTACCACCGCCCGCCACTGCTGCTGGCTCCCCCCTGTAGCTCCTGCAGGTGCCGCATCTTCTCCTGCCCCCTCCGGAATGCTAGAATCGCCGGTGGCCCCGCCGCCACTGGTGGTCGCTAGTACGCCTAGATAAAAACATGACACATTTTTAGATGCCTGTACACCTCCCCCTATTTATTCTTTTTCACTAGCAAGATTGAAAAAAAAGTTAATACATACATATTATTATAAATCACATTCAATAGTCCAAATCGGGTACTAGAGTACAGTCAGTAGACACTAGTAGTGTTATGGTCCCTAGGGTCATTATTATACTATACTCTACTCTTTGCAAAGTTAGCCTGAGCCATGCAACCATTTTTCGCTTCATGTCTTTTGCGCATGTTACCTCGCAGCTTGTTGTGCAGTAACAGTAAGACGCCTTTTGAGCCCACATGAGCACATACAGCTACTGTCTGAGCGTTGCGTACAAGAGGTCGAAAAACAAGCCACTTTGTTATGGAGTTCGGTTAGTCCGTATTGCTTAGCCATAGGTAACATGTTACACTTTTTTGGCAGGACTGAGAAATGCTTGCATTATACTATATAACACGCACCATTTTTCTCAGGCAGAGGATTCCCTTCTACGAACCAGAGATTTGCAGAGCTTATGAATGATGCATGTAACCAGTAATTCTACGTTCTACGGTGAGGAGTCGCCCAGAATTCGCACAGATCTTTTGTCTTATATCATCAATGATCATGCACTTGTTGCAACACTGTTTATTGTTTTAATCTTATGCATTTTGCTGTTGGAGCTGGCTGGAGTACACTGAATTTTATAGAACAACATACATACAGAGCTTGTTAGTTGAAAATAAACCTTTTGAACTTACACATAGACTCTGTGGTATTTGGTGTGGTGGTGGTGGTGGACTTACACGAGTGAGTGAGCGAAAGGGTGTTATGTTCTGGGTTGTGTAATCATAATCATTGGGTATCTTCGGGTGGGGGTTCGGGGACCTAATGAGACACTATAGCTAGTCGTTCAGGGGATTGTGGGTTCACTTCTGACTGAGGTGTGAGGAACGTCCAAGTTCCAAACTCGCATCACCAACATCCTATTTCATTGTGCATAGTTCTGCATGGGGCTGTGCAGAATCCAAGTAGTATGTACTATATCCTATCAAAAATAGTCAAATATCTGGTTGGGCATTTTGTTTGTGGTAATTGTCAAAGCCTCAAGATTAAGAAGCCTAGAAGAGGACAACCGAAAGGACTGGACTCAGTGGCTAGAGCTATTAGTATTGGTCAATCTGAGTTTTATTCAAAACCGTACAATAAAGAGTGGCAATGCAAACTGGGCAAGCTTAGCGACAGACTAATATTAGTAGTACAGAGTACAGACATTCATAGCAGAGGCAGTTAGAACTTAGAGGCAGGGATAACCAGAATTTAGAAACAGATAGTCAAGTCAAGATCAAAGAATCTTTTGTAAAAAATAGAATTAGGGAGTGGAGCCAGAATTAATAGTTCTGAAAAAATAAGGTGCAGTAAAAGTTAGGGCAATATAATTGTTAATATTAACCACTGGAGGACTTACTGGGACCAGCAGCAGGGCCCTCGGTAGAGGAGCGGTCCTCTGGTGGTTGTCCCGCCGACTCGGACCCCGTCTTCTTGCCCCTGGGTGCTGCAGGTCAGTGATCATGTAAGATATAATAAAGAAAAAGAAAGACACAAACATTAATGATTGCTGTGAAACAAATAAATTATCTAAAAAAAACGCTCCAAAAACGTTTTAGGAAACAAAAATTGCAATAAAATTGACCTATCTAATCCGATCGACTACTGGCTTGCGGGATTCACGGACAGTCTACTTATTTGGGAACACTAATTCAGTGTTCCATTCTGATTGATTCAAATAAAATCCAGAACACTAACTAAGCCTAAGTACCACCTGACCTAGCCCACCTATTCCAGGCGGGCCAATTGTTCATTAAGCCTGCATTTCCATTTTTTTTTGCCATCAAAAATGCATAGATGAGAAGGAGGACACATGCATAAAGTGCATAATGCATACACCAAATTGTTGGTTGGTTGCGTCTGATGTTCTGCAGCTGACTGACACTGCTAAGCTAAGCTTACCAGTACCACTCACTAAACAAACTACAAAAGGTTCTAAGGACTGGGGTAAGCAGCACTCAGTGACAGAGGATGCATCACGCAGACCGCTCAAAAATTATCAACTAATAGTAACTAAACCTAGTATCAAATCCATCCACCACTATTTGACAGGAGGACAAAGGAAGGACTACAGTCTCTCTAGCAATAGCATTACCTAACTGAAGTCCTCTAAAGTAAACTCTTACATAATAATGACAAGCGAGCGCAAAGTTGCAAAAAAGTAAGAGTACCGCCCAGCACCTGTGTCCTACAATCACAGAAGATTTTGAAACGTAATTTACCTGCAATGTAAGCAGCAGTATTCTTGTTATTTGTAAAAAATGTGTACACAAATCACAATACCTATACTACTATATATATTGGCTACTCACCAAGCCCCACGACCTCGACACCTAGCAGGTCCAACAGGTCCTGCTCCCGGTCAAGGATGTCTGACCACCGGTGGGCCAGCTGGTTATGGGTGCGCCGGACCGCGGAGCAGCGAAACACTGCCCGACGCACCTTCGCCCACCGGCGGTGACGCTCCTGGGTCGGGTACCCGGAGCCTGGCCTGCCGCCTGCTGCCAAGGTCAAGGGGAGGTGGCGCTGAATAAAAAAAACAAGGGCGGCCACCTCCGCCTCAGTAAACAGCTGGCGGGCTTGCACCCCTGCAGGGCGCAGTCTGCCGCAAGGCAGGCGGCTCTTGGGCGCACGCGCCTTGCCCTTTGAGCCGCTGCTGCTACCCTTCGCCATGGTTCTGGGGTGGGAGGAGGTGAAAAAGAAAAGTTAGAAGGGAAAAATAAAGTTAGGGGAAGAAGTAGGAGCTTAAAGAAGAAAGTTATATAAAACAGTCGAAAAGTAAAAAAACACAGTAAAAAGTAGAAAAAAATGCAAAATATAGACTTAAGCAGAGAGAGAGATAGATAAGAAATAAAGAAAAATTGAAAAACAGTGTAAAAAACTAAGGATTGCAAAGATTGAGGGAGGATAGAAAAGCAGGCCCAGAACCATAGCATAGAGTGGTAAAACAAGATGGCCACGCCCATCGCGACCGAGTGGGTAAGTTCGCGCGATATTTCTCCCCGAGCACGCAAAAAACATCGCTAACACGTACAACGCGTTCCCGAACATGGAATGCGCATCGCGAGCACGCTATACGCGACCCGGAACAGGAAATAAGGGATCGCAAACGGGCGGGACAAGTGAAAAACAAAATGGCCGCGCCCATAGGCGACCGCATGGGTAAGTTCGCGCCCCCGAGCACGCAAACAGTGTCCCGAACATGCACAACGCGTTCCCGAGCAAGAAAAACGCATCGCGAACGGGCGCAACAAGCAGCTACGCACGCTCGCGAAGCTACGCGTAGCTCGCGTAGCGCTCCGACGTCTTCGCGTAGCTTCGCGTAGCGCGACTACGCGAACTACGCCCAGGCTTAGTATTCACAGAATGAACTTACAACAATTTTGGTATTCACAGAATGAACTTACACATTTGGGTATTCACAGAATGAACTTACAACAATTTTGGTATTCACAGAATTAACTTACTCATTTTGGTATTCACAGAAGGCACTTACTCATCAATGAGTAAGTGCCTTCTGTGAATACCAAAATGTGTAAGTTACACAAAATGTGTAAGTTACACAAAATGAGTAAGTTACACAAAATGTGTAAGTTACACAAAATGTGTAAGTTACACAAAATGTGTAAGTGTCTTCTGTGAATACCAAAATGAGTAAGTTTATTCTGTGAATACCAAAATGAGTAAGTTCATTCTGTGAATACCAAAATGATAGTAAGAATAGGATTTTGTCGTAAGTTAGTTCTGTGAATCGGGCCCATTGAGTATCTGGTACCACAGTGAGGGGATAAAGATGGGTCCAGTGCAGGCTAGTTAGGCTGGCGTTTGCAAACGCCGTCGCCGACTGCCTGTGAGGTCTTTAAATAATTGAAAAATTGAATAAGACGGACGCAGAGTAGCGCTGTTTCCTGGGCTAATAGGCAAGATTATGGGCCCCTTTCACCGATTCCCAGTTGGGCTAAGAATTATTGAATTTCTTATGCCACAGGGAGGGGAGGAATATAGGTCTAGCTCACTATCGTCAGTTTTTTTTTAAAAATATATATTTTTTTTCATATTAAATTACAGTTTTATAATTATGAGCAGGGGACTATTATATTAATTGTGCAGACGATGACCACATTCTCCCATATTTATATGTAGGGAGGCTCTTAGGGAGGAGCGAGTCGTAAGTCTCATTTAGGACTCTGGTAGAGAGAATTCTCCTTTTAATTTGCCTGAGATGAGGAGGTTGCAGTCAGTGTTGGTAATGCTAGATTCATGAGGTAGTTGGAACACAGGATTTCTTAATAAAAATAAAGGTTCGATTCTTTACCTTTGCTTTTCAGACCAAATTGAACAATATGGTATGTTCAAGAACATTGTTCTACAGCACTGTTGAACAAACAGGAAGTCTTATCTTACCTGCAAGGATCATATGTTTTTTAGACAGCGCTTGCAGTCTCCTTATACAACGCTTGCAGTTTCTGGATACCCTTGAGGTATGTGGATATTCTCCATGATTCTACTATCTTCTTACTCCCCATTTCTAATATGGGCTCCTAAATGAATGTTTTCATTTGCATCAGACTCCGCGCTCAAAAGGACCAGCGGGGAAGTCATTATGACCCTATTTCATATAAATATGTGGCACACACCAGCGGGTCTATCTGTGTATACCGCTCTCTCTAATATGCAAGGTGAGATGAATTTCACTTTTCCATCATATAACACTGTGAGGGATAGACATAATTGTAACATATATACTGAGAAAGTATTTCTGGTCTTCTCTCAGATTTTTACTCCTGAGAAGGGACTGGACGGACTTAAGCAGCATCCTCGTACCTACAGTGATCTTTGCGCTTTGTTTAAACCATAAGGTGAGATTGGTTCCACCTTTTTGTTGAGTTCTCAGGACTAACATAATCTCTGAGGGTACTTGTTGCCCCTCTTTGGTATCTTACCTCTCGGGTAGAACCAATGAGAGAACGAATTAGTGTGTTTATGTTTCATCCTGGGACCCCGGGAGAGTGTTTGACTTGATTGTCAAAGCAGTAATGTCTTGAACACGGGTAGTGATATCTGTTAGATTTGGTCATAAATTGGGCTTTTGCAACAGATTAATTGTGTTGTTATACCATGAGTACCATTGCATATATTTGTTCAAATAATGGTTCATGTGCTGTGTAATAATGTTTTGTTTTCAATCTTCGATTTTCTTTGTATATACCGTCAGAGAGTAATATTGAATGTCTTGACAAAGATGGTCTAATCAGAATACACCATCGAAATGCATCGACGCACTATCTACATAATCCGTGTAGTGGGCTGTTACACTAGATATTGACTGCTCTCTGTATTTCAGGCCAGAGCCCCAACGCCATCTTAACACGGATATGGTTTTTTAATGACAAAGGGGGATATTCCCAAGAACGTGCGATAATCATCACCAAAATGGGTTAACGCAATGTCACATATCGCCGTCCATCGCGGGAAAATAATTCCGTGTCAACGCCCCATTCACAACACGGCAGTAACATGCGATAGTGACCTGATAATGCCTCAAATGTCCGCGATAAAATCCCCGGGACAGCGATAAAAATCCAAAGCCGAAAGTGAAAAAAGTTGCGATGGGCCCAACTGCGAAAAAAAAACACAGCGACAAGCAGCGCCAGGCCTGCAAGTCCCACAAGTCAGGCGGGAAAAACCACCACAAAAGCGCCAACAAAAAACACAAACAAAACACAAACAACTGCGAAGCACCATGGAGGTAGCCGGAGCGAGTACAGAGGACAACCAGAACCCCACAAGCCCCACGGAGGACCAGCCTGGGACCTCTGGGTCAGGGAAGGGCAAGGAGAAGAAGAAGAGGAAGACGCCTTACAGTACGCAGGAAAACCAGATCCCCATTACGGAGGTCATAGAATACCACCACCAACTGTGCAACATCCCCACTGTGTCATTGGCAACTAAAAATACAATATGGCAGTCCATATTGGCCAAGGTGAATGCAGTCGGAGTGAAGAGAAGGGAAGTGGATGACTGCAAGAGGCGCTGGACTGATGGGAAGCGCAAAACCAAGCTGAAACCCGCAGCCAACATGAAAGCAGCAATGCAGACTGGAGGAGGGAGTCCAGCGACACACCAGGAGCTGGATGAGATGGAGGGAATGGTGACCCGAGTCAGCATTGGTGAGACGGTGGCAGGAGTTGGGGGACCGGACACTGCACAACATGCCCTGAGCCAACAGCAACAGGGTGAGTACCGACCAGGGACTGGGGGGACGGGGGAGAGGGGCACAATGGCACACATGCACAATTGAGTATAGCACATCTGCGGACAAACCATGCCCAAGAGTCACAACTCTGACCAAGAGCCCAAGTTACCCAAGTCTGCAACATCTCAGCACTGTATAAGCACAGAGGTCAAAGGCACACCGCCTGAAAGGGATAAGGGCCAGCCAAATCAGAGCTGAAGGGGCAACACACCCACAATGCTGCACACACACATAAGAATCAGAGCACCTCAACATTGATAACAATGTGGTACGAACTGCAACACTTTCACAACAGAACAGAGGACACAACTGCCGCCGCTTGTGTGTAGAAAATGGCCATTCGCATTTGGCATAGCAGGAAACTGTGAGATGACAATGTACAGGTACAACCTCACATGCCTGATGGTGTAGAAATGTCAACTGTCCCGCATCACATAGGCATCTCCTCACAAACAGTCACAATGTACATTGTCATGCAGTCTGCAAGTAAACTTGTCCAATGCGTCAACATACATGTGAACACAGTGTCAATCTGCATCTCCCCTTCACATTGCAGAGGGAGAATCAACATCTCCTGCAGAGCAGACCCAACAACTCAGCACTGATGATGAAGAGGACCTCCCCAACATCGACACCAACGCCCTCCAACAGCCCATGGACAGCTTCGACACCCCTCCTCCAGGAGCAGTGCAGCCCAGCTGCATCGAGGAGACCCCACCCCCTGCACAGACCACACAGCAGGAAGCACCCACCACCACTGCTGTCTCCCAGGACCCCCACGACCAACACATGGCATTCCAACGCCGTATGTTAGGGTGCCAGGAGAAGATGGCTGATCAGCTGCGGGTGGGGTTCGACCTCATGGCAGCCAAACTAGATGCCATACGTGGGTGTCTACGTCCCATCAGGGACCACTTACAGTCCCTAACGGACACACACTTTCCGCTCCATGCTCTCCAACAATCCATGGCTGACATCGCTGGAGTCATGACTCTGAGCCAAGAACAACTGTCCAGTCAGAGTGGCTCCAGCGATGCCAGCTGGGAGTTGGGACACATGCGGAGGATCATGTTGAACATGGAGCGGATGCAGGCGGAAAGAATGTTTGCCATGGCTGCACACCAGCGAGATGTAGCTGTGATCTTCCATGCCCTGCAGATCCTCGTCATGGCATTGCCGCCACTAGGCCTGGCGCGGATGAATGCTGCTGCTACTACTCCATCCACATCTCCGCCCCCTGAAGTGTCAGTGCCACAAAGTGATGCAGACTAAACACCACCACCCACATGTGAGGCACCTGACACATCAGAGGACGAAGATGATGATGAATCTGGCACTGTGGTAAGAATGAAGTGGTAGCATTCATCTCCGCCATATGGCCTGTTTCAGCTTGGTTCTGCCCTCTGCATCATGCCCTGGATTAACACCTTCCACTGTCCCCCGATGCACTCAGCGACACTCACCTTGGACCTCGACATGCCTGCCATATTTTGATTGGTTACCAATGACACAGCAATCACACTGCGGACTGAAGTCTCCCTTTTCCAGTGAACTTGTCAACCCCTAATGGTCTCTGGCTGGCCCTCCACGAGGCAACAATGTACAGTGGGGTGTACATGGCCCTGTACCGCTCCAGCTTCAACACTCCACTGAATGCAAAAAAAACATTCTGATTCACACAGATGTGTCGCGGCTATGACCAATCGAGTATGAAAGTATGGATGAATGTAGGGACAGTGATTCCACAAAAAGGTACTCCCTGGGTAATGCTACCAAAGCTCATGTCTGGCCGTGACCCAGATAGGCAGTGAGACACACATTGTCATTCCAATGAACACTCATCACAGTGGAATACAAGTGAAGGTGCGTAGACTTTATTAGCATATGCGTGTCAGTACGGGCAAGAGAAGTGCCACAACATGCAGATCAATGCAGCAGTATGTCAGGAATATGAGGAACGTTGCCAAGCGCCGCTGTACACTCCGGGGGAGTGCCTCACCCTTCACAGGTGTGTGTCAACACGCGTTGTTGTCCGCTCATGTATTCTGAGTCCAGGCGACTGCAGCCATGTCCACTGTTGTCGTGGGATATGTGACCAGATCTCCAAGATGCAACAAGGTGTTGGGACATGTGCAATGGGTTCCAATCTGTTGTGGCTGCAGGAACGTAGTTACTCGTCCATGAAAGCCATTGCAGCTCCGTACGCTATCATTTCCAACATGAGGTCGTTGTCGAATTCATCAAACAGGACGTCGAGGCGATCCATTAGCAGGTCCGGACAGATATGCTGCGTCCACCCCCTTTCACCGATTAGCACTACAGCCCAATAGGGGAGCGGTTCAATGTGGTCACTGCACACGAGGAGTTGTGCAATCTCCCAGGTCCAGCTGCCAGCATGCATGCCAAGTATCAAGGCATCCCATAAATGGGTATCACGGTGACACTCCTGGTCGTGGGCCAACAGGGGGCGCACACACATGTCAAGATCCAGTTCAGCTACCGTCCTGTTGGATAAGCAGACATCCATGGGCCATTCGAATATGCACGATCGACAATGCAACACAGGCTGAACGCAGGTGACGTTGGCAAGGCGGAAGCTTAGCCGGTAACTGATCCGCAGCACTGCCAATGGCAGTGCCCCCAGTAAATGCAGCATACGTGCACAGTACAGTTCCACCTGACAGGGGTTGTGCAAGTGTCCGGGATGTTCTGCCATTGCGTCAGTGGCTCTGGTCGAAGCGGAACTGTTCTGACCTGCGCCAGTTCTGTGGATGAATTGCCACAGCTCGGATCAATGGGTTGTTTTAGTGTGCAACGGTTGTACGCCTGGGATGGTGTGGGAGTAAGTGTGAAGGCCATTCCATGCAAGATAACTTCGAGCAAGGACTTCTGTGTGTGGGGTGTGTATACTTTGGTCTTTCGTCGGGCTGTGCGTAGTGTGGGAGTCGTCATCAGCTGCTCTAGTATCTGTCAGGGGGTGCCGGGCACATGCAATTCCGAGGTCGGAGGTGCAGGTGTGCTTCCGCCTGATGGTCCAGACAAAGGAGCTTTCATCCCTAATGTTAGTTTCTCATCTGCTTGCAGTCAGGAAATGTGAAGTGGCTTGTTGGGGGTGGGGTGGGATGTGTGCGACTTTGGGATTCAAGTTTGACATGTCTTGCATGTGGCAAATGTGCAGCATCACTGTGTGTTACGTTGCCTCACAGCTGCTCCTCCCCCCCGAGCCAATTTACCTGTGTGCGCTGCGTGGTTGCATCACTTGCACTCCTACGGCACACCATTGTCATGCCTGTCTGCGCTTGTCCACAGGACTGACAACGACACTGTGATGTTGGCCGTTGAAGGTGGGCTGCCACGTGAGTGTAGGCCTGTGGGAAGGATAGGGCGGACACAGATGTAGGGTTCATGCCTGGCTGGACTCGCACTGCGATTAAGGCTAGGCATGTGGCTCATGCTGCGGCAATACAGATACACACAACACTTGGCATGTATGAGCCACGACCCCAAGCGGTCTTGCGCTCCTTCATTTCCCCGTTCGTGCGAGCCCGCCCTCCGGGTGCATGCTACATTGCAACATTATCTATTGCGGACTGGATGGGTGACACACTCATTAGTTACTTCCTTGTCCAGGCCAGGACTGAACCACGCCCAGAGCCCCGGGCAAATCCTTCACACCCCTACGCTGGCTTGGCGTACGCCGGCCCAGCCCACTCCGCTTACCCTTACAGGGGGGACGACACAGCTACATGACCGGGGTCTTCCCCACTGCCTGAGGTGGCATGGTTGCATCCACTGTCCACAACACTACACACACCATCAGTATATGTCCACATGGACATGTCTGTGCTCTGCATACTGAAGTCAGTCCAGCACATCACCGCCACACTTGGCATTGTGTACATTTTTGTTGATGGGTCACTTGCCTCCTTCGCACATACTTGGTTCCCACCTCTCCTCACATTCTGCAATTGTGTGGCTGAGGGGCCATGCCGTTTTCGGGAGGTCAGCTGTCTTGTTCTGCGCTGCCTCAGTGGTAGTCCGGGGGGGTTGGGGGGGGCCTGGGGGTGGTGGCGGTGGGTGTTGTGGCCCTCTTGGGTCTCCGTGCTGCATGGTCAGTGGCTCCATGACATGTGTTGGTCTTCAGATGTGGCTCTGGGCTGGGCTCCCTTTCATACTGCAGGTTGTCGTCCTGCCTAACACCAGTAAAAGGCAGGTGTTAATTCCCTGCTGCTAACGCGCCTTATCGCCTGTTTTTGGGTCGCAGCGCAGATCTGGCTGGTCGTTGAGAATGTCGCGGAGTGGTGTTTTCGTGTGTTTTTGCACGGGAACGCCTACTCTGCATGTCATTAGTGTTAGTTGTCGCTCTCATCCGTGGCGATGTTTTTTGCGCCAGCTATCGCTGGGTAACTGGCGATGTTGGCAGTTTGCACCAGCTTGTGAATGGGGCGATGTTTCTGTCGCCACTTTTGCGGCGCTAGAGTGCCGATAAATCGGCGATTAGTCCTTGAGAATATGCCCCAAAGTGTACTGTCTCTTGATACTCTCTTTTTGTCTTTTTGTCTTTTTCTCTTCTTTTTCTTTTCTTTCTCTTTTTTTCTTTTGACTTATTGTGTGATCATTTAATGTGTAGGTACATGAATTATATATGATCAAATATTTTGCTGTTTTTAACTTGTCACGATTGTCCTAATGATTTTAATAAATTGATATATAATAATTTCACTATCGCTTGTGTGTTGGCATACTGCTTTTGCAATAGTAATTGTGCTTGAGTGAGTGATTTGTTGGTTGAATGAAGAAGATTTTTAATATTGGTGGAGCAAAGGGCACATTGTTTTTTACTTCTTGATTGAACCCTAGTCCTTTGACAATAAAGGGTCCCTCTCAATTTGTTTAGACTTTTAGAAAGGAGCCATTTTCTTGCTTAACCATCCTGTGTGCCTCTGCTGGGTTGTGGATTGACTGTCTGGCTTTGGAGTGACAGGGACTGGGGATGTGCATTCACTGTAGACAGCCACTGGGGGAGTTGAGATATGCTCTGCCTTTCATGGATGAGTCAGGACTGGGCTGAAATGACCTGGGCTGCATTTAGAGTAGTGGGAGGAGATTCCCCTGCACTTAAATAGGCCTGGTCTGACTTACGCAATGCTGTCTCCACCTCCTGCCAGGAAGCTGGGCCAGAGAAGACAGAACTGATTTGGACTAAGCACAGAGACCTTCTGCCACAAGAGAACAAAGGGAAATGTAGTATAAATATTAGGGCCTAGACCCTAGAACTTTAGAACTCTTTTGGATCGAGGAACCTGCCAAAAAGAAGAGCTGAAGAAGCTGTGAGGATGAACTACCACTTTGCTGTGTGCTTTGCTGTGTTGGCCTCCAGTGGCTGCTTCTGTTCTGCAACTTCTTTGTTTGAGTTTCTCCAAGGGCTTGTAGTAGAGCTTTTCCCTGTTCAAGAAGTCTCATGAACAGCAAAGACTTCATCTTCATCTGGGTAGAGCCTCTGGGACCGCGTATCTCAGTTGCCACAGAAGGAAAATGCAACCCGACGCCTTCACCAAGACCGCCGGCAGTTCCCTGACCGCCATGCCACTGAGTGCTGCTTGCACCGTGACCTGTGGGCACCGCACTCCACATAGCCTCACGTCACTCCGCCGCCCTGGCCTCACCGACGACTCCATTGCCAGCTGACATCATCACCGTGGTCAGCACTGTTGTCTGGGGGCACCACGCATAAGATACACAAAGCACTGCCCCATCCCTCACCACAGCCTTGGCCCACCTACACCAGCCCCATTGACCGCCAATCTTCAATGAATGCCGCCGCTTGCACCATGACCATCAGCACCGCGACGAGCACTGGCTCGCTTTGCACTGCAGCCCTGGTCTCACTGACGCCACTGGACGACCGCCACCGAGCTGCTGCCTGCACTGTGACCTGAGGGCACCGCACACCGCACCACTCCGCTTCACAACGCAGCCTCGATGACCACCGCTACCGGCCTACACCGCCACGATTGCCCTGAACAAAAAGTACTGTTTACAAGTCTTCTGACACCGACGCCGGTTCGCTCTGACACGGTCGATTGAAACTGTTGGATTTGGTTGTCTTCAGCACCGCGGTAGCACCGGACAGAGCGACCGCCTTCAAGGAACTGCATTTTTAAGGTTATTCTTGCAAAGTACACATTTTGATTATTGTATGTTGGATTCTTATCGTTTTGGTCTTGTTTTGCACAGATAAATATTGGATATTTTTCAGACTGGTGTGGTGTCCTTCTGTATTGGTCTCACTGTATTACTGTATGTTGTGTGCAAATGCATTATACACTGCCTCTGAGAATAGCCAGACTGCTCGTGCCAAGCTACCAAGGGGGTTGAGAAGGGATTATTTCAGTAGTGTAACTCCCTTATCCTGACTTGGAAGATGGGACCCTACTTGGACAGGGTAACAACCTGCCAACTAGAGACCCCCATTTCTAACAGTGAGGATCCTGAGATGCGAAATGAAGAAGATAGTGGTGAAGAGGATGGAGTTGACTTATGTCATGATATCATTGACAACGTCTTCTCATCAGTGTAAGTATATCCTTACATGTTTTCACTTTCACTGTTACACCAACTATTGATGTGATGATGAGAGAAGTATGTGGTGGTAATTTGTTAGGAAGGGAAAGTTCAGGGAAAATCAGGCGAAAGGTGTTTGTTATTCAAAGTTTTGACACATTGACTACTGTGTTCATTTACATTACTTATCTCTGATTGTTATGTGAAACTGTGTCCTCCAAAAGTTCACTTCGTAATCTGTCCATCATGTTATGTTTGATGGTAATCTTTTTTTTAATATGTTTTAGGTTTCTTCACCATGTTATGCTCATTTGGACATTTCAGAGTTGTAACATTTGCAGGTACATGATGCTGTTTCGGAGAACAAAGGGAACATGGGTTGATCCTGGGAAGGACAGACACAGACTTTGGGTGTACAGATCTTGTACCACCGCAACTTGCACTGTGATTGAGTGGAAGATTTGAAGCTTAGATTGGACTTGTAACCTGTTGTGTGTTGGCACTAAGGCAATATGTGTTCCATCATAAGCTCAATCCACATGTGGTAGTGGAGTCAAATCATGCTTCTTTCCTTTCACATTGGTAAAATCCTCATTGTGTGTAATGTGTATTTTGTGTCTCATCATTGTAGGACATAATTCTTGTGGCACACCACTGACACTTGGTTGTGACGTTCCACAAGGTACTGGAACAGTGGATTGGAATAATCCTGTGTCTACAAAATGTAGTACTGCCATGTTTTTGTCTATTGGTATTATTGATATGTGATTCCTTATGTGAGCCAGAAGATCTGGCTCCGGCTGATGACATGAGTCACTGATCATTTATTCGATCTGATTGTTTTGGATATATCCCCTTCTTCCATGTTGGGTAGGTCTGGACCTGGAAATGTGAAAACTAGCACTGAGTATCAGTGAGATGTATGGATTTTTATGTGCAAATGTTGACAGACAATTATTGCTCAAATGGAATAAACATAATACTAGATAAATTTATGGTATGACATTTTTGGGAGTCATGGTGTGGTACTTGAGATAAACATAAACGTCTTGCAAATTATCTATGTTTACACAAACTTTTGATTTTTGTCGTGGTAAAGTTCTGATGGAAGACAACAAATGCATTGATAGAGTTGAGATATACCACACCAGTCTAAGGGCTTTTGAGTTGTGAATTTTGTTTAACTAAATATGAAGAAATTAAACAGGGTGAAAATGAAAAAGCAAACCAAAAAGTAAAGAAGTCAGTCAGGTGAATGAAACCATAGTTGGAGAGCCAAAATTGTTTGAAGTCCAGTATCCAAAATTCGTCTGGCATCAGAAATGCAAAAGTGTCCAGAAATAGTCCACAGAGTGAATGGTAGGCACACACCGGAGGAAATTGGGCTGGGGTTTCTTGCTGGTGGTGGCAGAGGTCTTGCCATCCTCATCTCCTAGTAATCTGCGTCGACGTCCCCTCCTGCAGGGAACAGATGGTCCACAGTTGCAGGGTCTGGGGTGGCTGTAGGTGGTTCTTCCTATGGCAGGGTGTAGGAAGGTAGGATCCTTCTGCATGGTTACCCCCACTTTTTGCCTGGTGCTATGCTGTTTCTGACTAGTCTGACTGGGATACTGCTAATCAGGACCCCAGTCTCTCTGCTTTCTCCCCTAAATTGATATGGTAAGTACTTAGGTACATCCCAGATTAGATACTGGGGTACCCTTATCAGTCCCTTGTATATAGTACTAAGGTACACAGGCCATAGGTACCCCAGAGGTCCCCCATAGGCTAAAGCATGCATTATGCCACCTATGGGAGACCTTTCAAACTATCTCTACAGGCCTGCCATTGCAGCCTGTGTAAGTTGGTGCTAGAACCATTTACAAAAGATATAGGTTTACCTGTATCTAAGGTCACTGCACTTAAATCCTATAAGTCACTCCTACAGCAGGCCTTTTCAATCCTGCTTGGCTCTAAGTGTGAAGGTGCCCCTGCACAAGCAGGACACCCCTACAGCCTTTGGAGTCCATTCTCCTGGGTTGTAAGTGAGACAGCCATATAACATATAGAGGGGCACTGCGTCACTATGCGATGACCATCTCGAAACTGGCTGTAACGAACTCTGTTGTGTTTGGTATCAAACATGTTGAAATCATACCCCCACACCATAAACGGTGTGGGAGGTATGATTCCAAGCACTGTAAAGGCCCTCCGTTGGGCCCTCAGTGCTCCTGGTACCAGTCTTCTTGACCCAGACAGCACAGCTTGGCTGCTGCCAAACAGAGACACGATTCTGCCCTCCTGCTGCTGAGCCAAGCTCGAGCAGGGGAAGGCAGAACAATAGGCATCCTGTCACCTCCCAGACAGGGTTTAGTGTATTGGGGGCAGGGTGGGAGTGTTTGCCAGCTCCACATAGACTGCGTGCAGGGCACATTTGGTGCCCCCATGCATAGTCCAGCTTAAACCAGTTCAGGGAGTCGTTATCTCCCATTCTGGCGTGAAACTGGACAAAGGACAGGGGAGTATCCTCCCCCTTGTCCAGCCCCTCCTTAGGGAGGGACCCCTGTATCGTCCCAACCCTTTCCTTAGGGTATTTAAGGGCTTACCTGTGGGTGGGTTCCAAGATTCGTCATGGGACACAATACAATTCAGACACCACTTCAACTTCAACCGTCTGGGCACTATGGACTTCGCTGGACTTCGCTCTGGGCATCAATGCTGCAACCGGGAAGACTCCTGCTGCTCCTGATCTCTACACCCTGCTCGTCTGCTGCAATGTATGTGCCTGTGCTCCATACAGGAACCCGTCCAGGGCCTGTGGACATCAAAGACACCTGAAGGAATCTCCCTTGAGGTGAAGGAGTCCCTTCCCTGCATTTGCAGGCACTGCAACCAAGCTGACCGATCTGCTGATCCTGGGCTCCTATGGACTCTGTAAGGCTCCGCAACATAGTTGGTGGCTCTCCATATCCCTCGAGGCCTGCCCTGTCCTCTCACCAAGTTTGAGGCAGTATTTCTCGTCGGAGCCGCAGGAACCGAACCCCTGTGCTCCGCGTCGACTTGCAGTTGCAAAGGCTTGTTGGCTTCCTTCCACCAAGATCTTCGGGCTCCAAGTAGCCCCAACCCCAAGCATCTCCAGCGACCAAGATCTTCATCCTCACCACATCACTTCCACCATGGGCCTCCATCTTTGGTGAGCTGCTCGAGGTCCTCTGCGACTCCAGTGCCTTCTGCCTGTGGGTCCTCTTGAGGGTCACTTTTGAATTCTTTTGGGCTCCCCTGATTGCTCGGGGCCTGCACTGACTCCCCTGCTTAGGGCCTCACTCCCCTAATCAGACACCCCACCAGCCTCTTTCTTGGCTCAAACAGATGACAGGTAGACACCCCAAACCTTTGAGAGGATCCAAGACCCTACAGGGGAGGTACTTCTCAGTGTACCATAAGGTAGGGAGTATCCATGGAAGTGCAGGACCTTCCTGATATGGCCAGTTAGGAAATAAAGATTATACTGGGCAAGGTTAGCCTTACGTCCTTTCATTTGGGGGGGTTATGTAGGAAGGTAGGATCCTTCTGCATGGTTACCCCCACTTTTTGCCAGGCACCCTACCATCATGTGTCATGTATTGGAGATTGACACCTGTAATATTAGATGCAACAGAATGCATTCACACAAACAAACCTAATTATCTGATACTGATACTTTGAGTTTTCTATGTTAGGAAAATATGTGCAGGACTGGGGTCAAACGATCTGTGTTAAAGTGGCAGTTGGACCTATTAAGAACATTTTTATTAGCAAAAGTGTGTATTTTAAATCCACATCTTTTGAGACAAACAATGTACATAACTAGATGGAAAAAACGGTAGAGATTATTATGATTATAGCTTTCAGTGGTATTGAACTTATTACCCAATTATTTTACAATTTCAAACAGTCCAATTTTAAATAAGTATGTAATAGGCTGTCATAAATGTTTATGAAGTGATTAGGAAGTATGCAAAAGAAAACAATAGATGGAGGGAATGCTTAACAATGTCAAACATTCACCACCAGTACAGAGATCTGGGATTAAATCCATCATTTGTTTGCTCACCATGCCACTCCAGTTTGGACCCAGCCATATACGCATCAGTCTTGACCCTGCTCCCCATGGGAACAGTCCAGCCAGAACTGCTAGGCCAGGTACCGGTACCCCTGGTTTCATCCCTCATCAGCCCGGCTTACTTGTCTCCTTTGTCATGACGAGCACAGGTTCCACATCTTGGCATACCCGTCCCACTTAGTGTGACAAATGCCAAAAGAACAATAGATGAATGGAATGCTGAATAATATCAAACATTCCTCCCCAGAACAGAGATTGGGCCTAAATCCATCATAGTTTTGCTCATTATGCCATTCCAGTTTGCACGGGATACAGCGTTTACAACGCTATCTCCACAACACATGCCATTACAACATGGTCGTTACAACAACCGCGTTGTTAGTACGCAATACCATTACATCGCAAGTCATTACAATGACTTGCTGTAGGGGGCGCACTGGTATTGGATTTAAAATCCAACACCTTCCCTGCTGTTGCACAAACCGGAGTAGGAATAGTAAATAATACTATTCCTAAGTCCAGCGCGCCCCCTACAGCAAGTCGTTGTAATGACTTGTGATGTAATGGTATTGCGTACTAACAACGCGGTCGTTTGTACTACTGCGTTGTAATGGCATGCAATCTAATCGCATGCGTTGTAAGCAGCTATATTCAGTTTGCACCAAGCAATATGCAAATCAATCTCTAGACTCTGCTCCCCACAGGAACAGTCCAGCCCGAACTGCCATGCCAGGTCCTCCCCGGAACGGAAACAAGAATCCTGGGACCAGTTTCGGGATATCGCCCCATATCATCCAGGCTAGCTTGACTCCAGTGGCATGGTGAGCACGAAACCCACGTCTGGGCATACCTGTCCCTCTTAGGAAGTATAGCTCACATCTCCCAACCATTCATCAACACAGTGTAGAGTTGAAATGTGTAATTGACAGTTCCAAGGCCTAGCTGACTTGAAAAGAGACATTTACACTATTTGGACGGATGTTTGGCATTAGTCATCATGTGAACAGTGCAAAGTCAATTTTTGTAAATATCACTTATATTCAGCACAGCAATTTTCATACCTTACAAATTGTGGGTCAACGCTGTTTAATTTGTGAAACTCATGACATCAATTCAATTGGTTAAGAAGAACAGGACAACATTCAGATAACAACACAAAGAATTTTCAGAAGAGACCATTGAATAGGGATTGATCAATACATGACACTATACCATATGTAGAAATCTGTTAGACAAGAGAGAATGAGCAATATGGCACAGTAATATTGTTTTGACAAAACAGAAAGAGGGCATCATGGTAGTTGTTGTCATTTCAAAGACAACTTTCTAAAACTTGCAAAATGGTTAGTGGAACATACCTGTGGAGAATGTGCAGCTGAAATGGGACAGACACTTACAATATGACAGACATTTAAGTAATGGGTTATTTAGTGTTCTAACACTTACAGGCACCATACCTTCAGGTTAGGATTGTGTGAGTACATCCTCCTCCATTTCACAGTTTGTTTTAGGTAAAAATGTCATCAAGATTCCTGTTTGTGATTATGAGTATGTTTATTTTGCTTTTCCAGTATTTATTGCAAGGTGAAACATAGTAAGGAACTCTCGAACAGGCTGTTCGAGAGAAACACCACTAGTTCTCTGGGCCTCCATTTGCCGCTTGGAGGTCAGGGAATGCATCCTCCTCTGCAGGTTGTTCCACCTCTTCCTAATTTCAGCCTTTGTGTGCAGGTTGTTAGCTACAGCATTCACTCTGTCGACTATTCTGGCCCACATTTGCCTTTTCTGTGATAGGGATTAATCAATCAATCAGGGAATTGTAAGCGCGCTACTCACCGTGAGGGTCTCAAGGCGCTGGGGGGGGGGGTCCGCAGATCTGTTTAGCCGAAGAGCCAGGTCTTGAGGGTCTTCCTGAAGGTGTTCAGGGAGGGGGCGCATCTGATGTCTGCCGGTAGCTCATTCCAGGTCTTGGCTGCAATGTGAGAGAAGGATCTTCCGCCTGCTCTGGCTCTGTGGATGAGCGGGGTTTCGGCCAGTGTGATGTTGGAAGATCGGAGGTTTCTTTTGGGTACGTGGAAGTTGATTCTGTCGTTGAGGTATTTGGGTCCGTTGTAGTGTAGACATTTGTAGGCATGAGTGAGGATTTTGAAAGTGACTCTTTTCTCCACGGGGAGCCAGTGGAGACTTCGTAGGTGTTGGCTGATGTGTTCGTGTCGGGGGATGCCGAGGACGAGTCTGGCGGTGGTGTTCTGTATTGTCTGGAGTTTGCGGAGTAGGGACTTGTTGATGCCGGCGTAGAGTGCGTTTCCATAGTCCAGTCTGCTGGTGATGAGTGTGTGGGTGACTGTCTTCCTTGACTCAGGGGGGATCCACTTGAAGGTCTTGCGGAGGATGGGGAGGGTGTTAAAGCAGCTGGAGGTGACGGCGTTGACCTGTCGGTTCATGGTGAGTGATGAGTCAAGTACGATGCCGAGGTTCTTGGCATGGTCTGAGGGGGTAGGTGGGCTACCGAGGGCGGTCGGCCACCAGGTGCTGTCCCATGCAGAAGGGGTGGTACCAAGGACGAGGACTTCTGTCTTCTCGGCGTTGAGCTTCAGGCAGCTGTTGGTCATCCAGACTGCGACGTCTTGCATTCCTTTCTGGAAGTTGAGTTTGGCAGTGGTGGGGTCTTTGGTGAGGGAGAGGATGAGCTGGGTGTCTTCGGTGTAGGATACGGTGTTGAGGCCATGATGTCGGACGATGGCTGCGAGGGGGGATCCACTTGAAGGTCTTGTTCTACTGATATATCTGCTAGCAGATCTCCTTTAACAGTGTTCTTGGATCCATCATGACAGGAGAGTGTCCTTGAAGTGCTTCCCCAAGCCATTTAGTTCTCCACACTTCGCTGGCATGCTCTTACTCTGTGCTCCTCAGAGCCATCATTCAGAGGCAAACAGATCGGGCATTGAAGATTTTATTGTTGAGTTTTCAGTATTCTTGCTGACCACTGCAGCTACCCCACTGCTGGAACCTTCTATGTTCACTTTTCTCCAAAATCTTTTTTCAACATCAAGTTGGGAATGCTGCCCTTCCCCTCACGGTAAGTCTTCTGAGGTTTGGGAGCCAAAATGGCACAAATCAAGGCACTACAGCTGGGGTCTGCTGTATTGATTCACCCTTAAATTTTGAGAGGGTAAAGTGGATATTGGTAGTGAAATCCTTTAGAAGCACCTGCAGTGTTTGGACCAAATATCAGAAAATGAATATCGTACTACGGAAATATAGTTGCAGGAATATCGTGATATCCAGAATATTATGGGCATAAATATCGAAGGTAAGAACATTGTTTAAGTGCTGTTTTTAATGTTGTTGTAACATATATTGTTACCAAACATATTGTTTATACTATCAATATGTAGGCTAAATTTGCACGGTATTTGTGTTGAGTATAATTTTTTTTACCGTAATTGGTTAACAAAAAAGTTTGATTTTATATTTATTTATGGTAAAAAGTTATTTGGATCTCATTTTTCTAATTTAGTGGTTAAATGTCTATAAAAGTTTTAGGAGCAGGATGTTGGTTTTATAGAGAAAAAGGATGGGGACATTTTTAATTTAAGTTTGTTTTAGTTTTTTACTATGTAAACATTTTTGTACAAAAATTGTAAGAAGAATTTTTTAATTGTTTTGGATCACATAGATTTTAAAATTGTACAATAAATGTTTTATTAACATTTAAACATTTGATATTTTTACTATAGATTGTTTATTATTGATATTTTTATGCTTCTTATATTAAATGTATTTGTTTTATGTTAATAAAAATGTTATATATGAATTTATAATTTAATTTAAAAATAATTAATACACTCTGTATAAATATTTTCTTATTTTATGTTTTTATATAATGTTTCGTGTTTGATTTATAATTTTTAATAAAATTAATTTGAATTCTTAACTTTTTTTCTTTTTAGGATGTTTATGTGGGATATGTGTAGCTAATATTTAAGCTAAATAATAAACGCACATTCAAATGTTGAATTTTTATTTTAAATATTGTTCATTTTTTGATGTTATAGTAAATTTTTATTAATTTAATATATTTTTGAAATCATGTATAAAATTAGTATATTTATGTGCTAATTACGATGCAGCTCGTAAAGGCTCCGACCTGTGGTCGGAGCCTTTACAGCTGCATCATAATGGGTCGTTCAGTTTCCTTTCCGACCGCCTCATTACGATGGAGGCGGTCGGAAAGGAAAACAACCGGTCATTATGGCTGGCTTCTGATGGGCTCGGAGAGTCCGTCCGCCAGTCGGAATGCGGCCTGTAATCTCAAGGGTGGCTCTTTCCGCCCTTGAGATTATGATGTCGGTTTCTGACATGGTTTCCATGCTGGTCTGTCTGACATGGAGACCATGTCGGAAAACATCTTTGGGGCCCCCAGCAGGGCCCCCTTGGGTGCTGGGTCTCCCTGTTGATCCCTGCACCTTGTGGCAGGCACCTTGAGGTGCCTGCCACGGTGCAGGGATAACCCGCACTTCCCATTTCACTATGGGAGCATGCATTACGGCTGGTTTACAGCCGGAATACATGCTGCCATAGAAAATGTAGGAATGTGATGAACAGTGTTCGGTCGCATCCTAATGAGGCGGTCGAGACCGATGACTGGGTGTCGATCGGTCCCATGATTGATGCGGTGTCAGGCAGAAGTGATTCCGCCCGACACCGTAATGACCTCCTTGATGTATAATTTTGTTTTATATATTGTAATGAAATTATAATTATTATTTAGTTTTAAACTACCATGTGTTTTTATTTTTTGGATAAATGTTATTTTTGTCTTGAATCATAATTAAATATTTTCAGAAAATAATTTCCCACAATGGTTTACTTTGGAATGGAAATAGTAAATCTAATCCATTTAGTGTTCAACACCTTCCCCAAAATTGTTTAAATTGGAGTGGGAATAGTAAATGTAACCCTTTAGTGTCCAACACCTTCACCAAACTGGTTTAGATTGGAGTGGGAATAATTAACCCTTTTAGTGTCCACCACCTTTTCCACAAGGATTTATATTGGAGTGGGGATAGTAATTTTAACCCCTTTAGACCAACACCTTTCCCAAAATGGTTTAAATTGTAGTGGGAATAGTAAATCTTACCCCTTAAGTGTCCAACATCTTCACCAAAATGGTTTAGATTGGAGTGGGAATAGTAAATGTAACCCCTTTAGTGTTTGAGATCTTCCCCAAAATGATTTACATTGGAGTGGGACTAGTTAATTTAAACATATTATGGTCCAACACATTCCGGAAAATTTATTAGAATGCAGTTGGAATAGTAAATGTGACCAATTTAGTGTTCAACACCTTCACCAAAATTGTTTTGATTGAATTAGAAATAGTAAATCTAACCTCTTTAGTGTCCAACACCATTTCCAAAATGGTTTACTTTGGAGTAGAAATAGTAAATCTAACCATTTTAGTGTTCAATCCCTCCTCCTAAATTAATTAGATTAGAGTGGAAATAGTAAACCAAGCCCTTTACTTCCCCACACCTCCCCTAAAATTGTTTATATTGGAGTGGGGATAGAAATTCTAACCCCTTTACGGCCCAACACCTTCACCAACATGGTTTAGATTGGAGTAGGATTAGTAAATGTAACAACTTTAGTGTACAACACAATCACCAAAATGGTTTACATTGGACTGGGAATAGTAAATCTAATCTCTTTAGTCCTTTAGTGCCCAACTCCTTCCCCAAAATGGTTTACATTGCATTGTGAATGTTAAACGTAAGCCCGTTTAGGGTACAATACATTCTCCAAAAGTAATTATATTGGAGTGGAAATAGTGAATGTCATCCTTTTAGTGTCCAACAGCTTTCCCAAAATGCATTAGATTGGAGTGTGAATAATAGCTATAACTCCTTTAGTATCCAACATTTGACAAAATACATTGTATTTTTTGTGTGTATACTGTGTAAACAACAAATCACGGTTTTTACAATTTAATTACTTTTGGTTTTTATATTATATTTAATGTATATTTTTGCATTTATTTCAACTTGTATACTTTTTAATTAAAAAAACCTTTTAATTATTATAGTGGTACAACATTTATCATACTTTTTTTGTAAATAAAGACTTAATTTTTTAAACACTTTTAACATATTTGCAAACATTTGTACAATTTTTTTTAACATATATATTTCATACACGTATAAGTTTGTATTTTTACAGCTTCATTCAGATTTTTTGTGTATAATGTTTTTAGTATACAATAAATAGTACTATATTTTATTAAGTTATGTCTTTATAGTACTATGTGACTTAGACTTTGCATATTCATTTATAGTTGATTGACACATTTTTTTGACATTTTTAATACAGTTTTATAACATTGTTATATATTTTGTTTGAAATTTTAAAAATAATTTTGTGTTATATTTCCATTGTTTTCAATGGGATGGTAGTCTTTTTTTATTTCCCCTTAGCAACCATTTTTTTCACATTACATGTATTATGAGGTCTATATCTGCCATTCAGAGGTGGATATCATGGGAGCAAGTAACAGTTACCTGCTACTGTTCAGCCTGCTTCCACACAATTCGACTACTTCATAAGATTTTCAATTTCTCCCCACAAGCACAAGTAAAACAGTTGCACAAGCACTCATCACCAGCTGACTCGACTACAGCAATGCACTCTATGCAGGCACCTCTACTGAACTCATGCAAAGAGTCTAAACCATCCAAAACAAGCAGCCACACTCCTCCTTGACCTTCCCAAAAGGCTACAGATCTCCACCCATCTGAAGGACCTCCACTGGCTCCCCGTACAGAAGAGATGCGAGTTCAAACTCCTCACCCACACTTACAAGCCACTCCACAACATCAGACCCCATTACTTGAACCACCGTCTGACCTTTCCCAATCCACGAGAAACCTCCGCTCCGCACACCTCGCCCTTTCAAGCACACCACAAATCCACCGCTCCACATTGAAGGGCGTTCCTCCTATCTCGCTGCCAGATCCTGGCACTTTCTCCCTCTCCACCTATACACCGGCCCGTCGTTGACCACCGTCAGGAAGGAGCTCAAGTCCCGGCTTTTCGACCAACATGGCTAACCAGCGCCTGGATACCCCTGGGGTAATTAGCAGCATTCTATAAGAACTGAATGCTTGATTGATTCAACAGACAAGGTAAGCCCTTTTTTAATTTGTCTTTAGGGTTTTTGGGGATGGGGTGTGGGTATAAGTAGTTAGTGGGAGTTATAGCCTTAGTTTTATTTTGAAGGTTGTTTTGTGGTAGTTTGTTTTACATTGTTCTGCAGTGTTATGCATTTGGCCTAGCTATGGTTTTTCATTACTATCTTGTTATTTTAGATATTAAATAAATATACAATTTTCAAGTAGTTGGAGCATCATTATATGGTGGGGAGCTTTGGGGTCATGAGAAAGTAAGTGATATGGAGTTAGCTGACAACGTCTCCTTACCAATCTCCCCATCAGTACCCTACTCATTCCTACTCATTCCCCTTTGGTTAGAGCTGGGCCACAGATATCTCATTAATAAAGCAGGCCTTAGACCATTATTGTACTGGTGGAGGGTCTGGGTGTCCGCTGATCTTCCACCTTACTGGTTGGGCCTAGTAGAAATATTGAAACTTCCTGGGGCTTCTAGGATTCTGTGGATTCTGTGGTTCAGGTTAATAAAATGCTGCCTCACCTGGGTGCGAGAACATCTGGTCTACTCCTGAGATTGCTCACAGGATTGCGAAGTCTATGCTCAAGGTGTCATACTGGTGTTTTGTAGATACTGAGATCTGTAGGAATGGGAGGGCGGGCTCTCTTACTACTTCCTTTATCAAGTGTAAGGACATCTGCTCCTTGGAAGGTTATTTGGACGAGATTGAGCCCCCCCTCGCTAAAGCAATGTATATGAAATTTCGGGTTGGGACCTTGCCACTTTGTACTGTTACAGCAAAATGGCAATATACTTGTTCAGAGTCAGATATGTTCTGTCCCTTTTGTCCCGAGGTAACAGACTCCATAGAGCATGTTGTAATTTTTTGTCCACAATATCATGATTATAGGAGTAAGTGGATGTTGCTGCTCTGTTGCAATCTGGGGACCAGAGATTTCAGGTCAGCGACTAGGATATTCAGAACTAATACTAGCCAACCTATTGTATTTGCTGTATCCCACTTTTTGTTAAGCATTTGGAAGACCAGAACAAAAAAGCTAGCCCCTTGAAAGATACATTGGTCATAACTATGTCCCCGAGTTGCATATTGTATTGTATGACTTTACGATTCTTATTAGATATTTATGTATTCTTTTAACTCAGAATACGATTTCACTCTTATTTCTATGCTGCCATGAATGGATTTTATGTCAAACTATTTAATTAATTGATATGATGGTTTTATTGTTTTTATTGTCTTTGACATTTCATTTGATGTGCTTTTATGGCAGTCTTTGCAGAATAAAGATTTATGTTATTGTGATATTACTTCTGTTTGTATAATTCTAATGTTATGTTTATGTTGTATTTGGGAATTGTGTATTGTGAGGGTGGGTATATTATATTTTCTTACAGGTTTATAGATCAGACTGTGTCATATGGACTTCTTTTTAATGTGTTATATTGTTCAAAGGAAATTATTTTGCTTTATTGTAAACAAATATGACTTTTTAATTTCCTTTACATTTTCAGCTTTCCTGGACCAGTTCTTTCTTTTTTTTATGTTTCCTAATGACAGTAGATTTTTAATTTTTTAATTTTTTTGGGGTTCTTTGGAAGTCATTTTTACATTTGTGTGGTTTTTGGGAGATGGATGTGGACAAATATTTCCAGCTACATAATTGCAAGTATATTTCAATTTATTTTTGGATGGAAATGTTATATTTTATTAATTATATGTATTTTTTTTAGATGGAAATGTTGTATTTTATTATTTATATGTATTTTGCTCTAATTAAAATGCAAACATTTTATTTTCTATGTGGGCAATTTAATTGTTTTCATGTTGTCTTTATTCTAATATTGTGATTTGTTTTTTGATAATGTGTAAAATTTGTAATGAAGTCTTAAATTAATTTTTTTATTTAAATTGTTTAATATTTATTAAAAATGGTAATTTTATGTTGGTTTTTGTTGCGCTTTACTGGTTAGTAGTAGGTAGGTGCTTTATAATAGGTGTTTTGCTATTACTTTTAAGCAGTCTACTCGTTTGTTATTAATAGAGATTCTCACTTTACAATTTAGCATTTTGCATATTTTACTGGTTTGTTTACATATTTTAGGTTTGGTTTGATTTACTGATTGTTCTATCCTTTGTTGTTGGTAGCTTTGTTCTTTTTCAAGGGCTTCTTTGAATTTTTAGAGTGTTGGTTTGGTTCTTCCTACTGTGGTTAGGAAAGCATTGTTCCATTCTCCTACTGCATTGTTGTTTTTGGCTTGTTGAACCATGGTGCTGTCGTAGACATTCCACCATGGTATTTGGAATTTGTTTTGGTGTTTGTATTTAGAGTGATGCAGTCTGCCAACCCAAGTGTCTTCCAAATAGCCCATTAGAGAACTTAATTTATGTTCATTTTGTTGGGAAAATCGGGTTTCTAAAACCATGGTGTGGTAGTTAACTGCCTCTGTTACAGGGACATATGCTAGTGGAATTATTTGTTTATTTAAAGGCCAATTGGTTTTTGCATATTCTACACTTAGGGGCTGATTACGATGGCGGTGAACCCGCCACCGACAGGCTGTCGGTGGCGGGCTCACTGCCATTGTGAGGCCATTTCCCGCCCGCCATATTATAATGGTGGCTGGTCCGCGGCGATTGGAAAATCCGACCTCCACGCATCTGACGGGCTCCTTGAGCCCGCGGTGTGGTGGAGGCCTTCCTATCCCCAAAATCGTGGTGGTGCCTACCAGACACCGCCGTAGGGATTAGGATGTGCCTCCCCGCCAGCATTTCCATGGCGGTTCACCCACCATGAAAAGGTTGGTGGGGATGGATATTGGGGGCCTGTAACGGGCCCCCCTTCACCCAGGGCCCTTTCTTTTTTGGGGTGGGGGGTCACCTATGGTGCCTCCCAACATTTCCCTGGACCATGTGGCAGGCACCGCATGGTGCCTGCCACGTAGTGCAGGGAAATGTAAACAGTGCCGTTTTTACATTGCGGGCGGCGGGTGCTGCAGCCAGCAGCACCCGCCGCAATGCAAAGTATGGCAAGTGCGACCGCCACTGTGGCAGTCACATCCTAATAACCCCTGTGGGACCGCCGCCTTGTGGGCGGGTGGTCACACTCCCCAAGACGATGCTGGACGGACTGGAGTCTGGCCGCCATCGTAATCAGCCCCTTAGTGCCATTCAAACAAAGCTAATGGCAGAGATAACCCCACATGATGACAAACAAGTAATCTGTTATCTACAATCCAGAAAGGCTTTCGGCCCAGATCGCTCACCACCTTGAGTACTATTTGACTTTTATGACGAAAATAGGGAAACCTATGCTACTCTTGAGGAGAGAAGAACAGAAAGAAAAATTGGCGTTGCCTTCATGAAGTGAAGCCAACATTGTTGTCTTTGATAAAAAAGATAAAGATTCCATAAGACCAGATACATACAGGCCAATTTCTTTCATTAACAGGGACTCCAAATTTTACTTTAAAATATTGGCCTTACGCCTTCGAAGGATCATTGGCAAGGTAGTTATATCCTGGATTTATCCCAGGGAAGAATGCAACTTAACATATAAGCAGAGGAATAACACTCATAGACACAGCAGAAAAACCATTGGCAATTATCTTGATAGATGCAGAGAAGGCATTTGATTTTGTCCCCAGAGCATACATATTGGAGATAATGGATGCTCTAGAATTTGAGCAGTACTTTTTTTAATCTATTAAGGTTTTGTATAAATACCCAATTGCTAATCTACTAATTATAGGAGAATCATTAGACTTCTTTAAAGCAACTCGGGGCACAAGACAGGGTTGTCTGTCTTCTCCACTGCTATTTGCCCTATTTCTGGATTGGCGTCAAACCATGATATTGCTCTGTTTTGTGTCAATGGCAATTCCACTACAATATTAGCTTATGCTGATAACATAGCTACTTTGTCTACTGATCCACGGAGGTCAATAAATATTATTGAAGCACAAGCAAAAGGCTTTGCTATAATATCAGAATATCTAATGAATGGAAAGAAAACTCAAATTATAACCAATAGGTATATCAGCTTGCCCGAGTGCATCAAGCAAGCAATTTATCTAGGAGTTATTTTAACCATGGAAACTGAAAATATTATTATCATCAAAAAGTCAGGAATGAGGCATTGTCTCTATCTTACAATTGTGAGCAGAAGCAGTATTCTAAAAATTAAAATATTGTCCAAAATATTGTATTACTTCAGGGCAATACCACATGATCTTCATACTCAATGGTTTAAAAGATTGGACTCTGAGTTCTAGTTATATTCGAGAATATATAAAACCGTAAAGAGCTCAAAAATATCTTATACTCCCCCTTATTAGTGGCAGGCTATCATGTCCTACATTCAGATTTTATCAGTTTGCGGCAAAGCTATCTCATAATAAAACTTTATAGATGACAAATTGCCCACTATTTATCAATTACGTATGGGGAGAATAACCCAAAATCTATCACTTCTTTTTGTTGAATAAAGTTACTTTAAGAAAGTGTGACTTAAGGTCATTAAGAATGCTGTTAAGCTGCGTAAGACATGTATATATCGTGTTGTGGTATTCTTTAGAGCTTCCCGATTTTCAGAGATAGCCATACTAGTGTCTGGCATAATGCCGGAAACAAATGGCTCAGTGAAATAAGTAAGGGAAAGACCATACACTCTTTCTCCTTTTTACAAAACAAATATAAGGATAACCAAAACAAGTTTTTAAAATGCCTTCAATTTAGACACTATTTATAAAGTATTGATGACTGCCGAATTGACTTATCCCCTTATCATCTGACTTCATATTTGGCAAGCCCAAGATATATTAAGGTTAAAAATTGCTATAAAATATTCATGGATCACGAAGTGGAGGATCTAGAAGCCAGGGCTTCAAAATGGAGTATTTCATTGTTAAAATTTCTGTTAATGAGTTAACCAAAGCTTTAAATTATGGAAATGTATTGTTATTAACTACCAAGCTCACAGTTCAACCTTACAATGCAATCTTTGATTTATATTATGCACCACATAAACTATATAAGTGGGTACATCGACACAATGGTAAATGCCATTTATGTTCAAACACCAACGCTGATGCTATACATATGTTTGCAAGTTGTCCTAGACTGTAATGTTATTGGGGTCAACTTTTCGGATTCTTGAGTGCCTTAGGGAAAATAAATGTAGTCAGCTTGCTGACACTTATAATGCTAGGCATGACCAACAGCTTTGATGCTTTGACTGCACATGATGAGATGGTTTTTGTAGCGATTATAATTGCTCATGTATGTGAGCAACGAGATGGTTAGATTTATATCCGCACACATATAATCAGTGGAGACCATGGTTCCTGGCTGCTTATCATATAGAAGAATCACTATACAAATTTAAGGGCCAAAGCACACGCAAGAGGGTTGAAAGGACCTGGGGACCCCTTGCACATTGGACTCAACAGATAATGAAATGGATTCAATTGAATTTTATATGATAATTATAACAAGATAAGTAATATAGTGGCCTGTAACTTTTGTGCAACTGTTTTGGATGCCTATTGTACAATAAAAAAATTAAATACATTAGTAATTCAGCTAAAGAGAAAGGGAATATAAGATTTCCTTCAAAGATGGTAGGGGTAGAGTGGGAGAGACACAGCTGCTCATTGTTGCATGCAAGCACCTCTGGGTATAGAGAGAGGTTGAATTTCTAAGAAGGGTTCACTTAGGTCCTCATTATGAGTGGCTTAAGAAATTTGCCAGCATTTCTTCATACACTGAGTTACCAACACCAGCAGTACTAGTATCCCAAGGGGTAGGGAAAATACAGATTATTACGAGTTGAAACATTAGGTTCCACATAACAAATGAGGATTTACCTTGGAAATAAGTAGTTTCATTGCTGATTCCATTGGTATTTCCGCATTTTGGATAGGACTGTCACTTGAAAACTTTGGTTGAAAGTAAACAGATCCACGGTGCTCCTCTGGAGTACATAATTTCAATAAGGCCATTAATTGCTAATAACAGTCCCATTGAAATTAAATGGCCGTTCATAATCCAGGTTCAACCTCTTTTATGGCAAACATTCAAATTTGCAAAAAACACACAATTGATGGACGGAATGCAGAACAAATCAAAACATTCACCCCCAGTCAAGAGATCTGGGTAAATCCGTCATTCTTTTGCTCACCATGCCACCCCAGTTTAGACCTAGCCATATGCAAATCAGACTTTACCCTGTGCCTCACCCTGTGCCTCATGGGAACAGTCCAGCCCGAACTGCCAAGCCAGGTCCTCCCTGGACCGGAAACAAGCATCCTAGGACCGGTTTTGGGGTTTCACCCCTCATCAGCCAGGATAGCTTGAATCCAGTGGCACAGTGAGTCCGGGACCCACGTATGGGCATACCCGGCGCACTTAGGGCGAGAAGGCAAATTTGACCTTAATGTAACCTATAAAGCCGGGATCCTGGCAACCGAGACATTTGGTGCAGAGATCTGGACATTTTGGAAACATTAGAGGCCCCAAGAGGAGGATGCTGGAGCTGTGCAAATCACTTACCTTTGAATCAGTCAGAATGGAACTGTGGGCCATACTTTCTAGGAGTTGTGTCTTATGGACCTATTTAAGCTGACAATATTGCATCACAAGGGGAGCTACAAGCTGTCTGCTTAATGTAACTTAGAAGGAATAAGGGAAGAGTAGTTCCCATTACAAGGGCTGTAACTTAATTATATGCTGTTTATGTTGTGGCCTTGGGAGGGGTTTGTGGGACAATCTAAATCAGGGCCTAAGTCATTAACACAGAGGTTTTAAGGATTTGTCATTATACAGTCCTTACTCTATTGCAATATAAGCCAATGTATGCTCAAAGTGCTACTTCTAGACACATTTATTTTCTAGACAAAGCCATGGGTTTGGGCCATAGCATTAAATGCACCTACATGTTCTTCCTACTAGGTATCTTAATTTTCCTGGAGATTAAGGGGTTCTAATACGGCCTTACTAGAGAATCAAGATTTTGGGTTGTGTTTGGGTCTTGTGGAATGGGTCCAACATATGTTATTCTATGCAGGGTGTTAACCAAACCTGGAGAAGATCCTCTCTCTCAAATATTGTGTGCTTTTGGTTTGTCTAGTAGGGAGACCGGGCACATTGTATATGAGTACCAATGAATGTGGAGGACAGTGTGGAGGCTAGCCGAGTGAATTGGTATCTTACAAATGTCTGACAACTATGCAAATCTGTGATAAAAGGAACTGCTTAGGACTCTGTCTTGTATCGTTTTATACTGGATTATTAAACTGCACACTTGTGAAATGTGGTTTATTAGTTGGGTTGGATGGTAGCCCACTACAAATAATAATATCACTATTCTTGTTAGGTCCAGTAAAGGTTTCAGTAATTAAACATGAGCTCAGCACCTGGTAGTTATGGCACAGAGCAGACAGCTTTAACTTAAGAAAATGTGTAAAACGAAAATTAATTTAAAAAAAGGAGTAGGGACATAAATGTTGATCCAAAATTTTAAAAAGCATCTTATTTAACTTTGGCATACACAAGCTAGATACTGGGCGGCAATGTCGCAATTTTTTCTGTCTGTGTCTCCACAAATATACAAGAAACTGGTACACAACAAAGACAATTAGATGAGCTGTGTCTGCCCTGAATACACTAGTTGGAATTTTGTAGTCCCTAATACCCACGTTACAGCATAACAGCAGGATCCATTTCCTCCTGTGTGTATGATACTGCGGGCAGAAGGACAGGACATGATCTACAAGTTCCTTAACCTCTGGGCAAAATGGGCAGCTTAGGTCAGGTTCAGCATCAACGAGGGTGCGCCGCCACATCGCAGTAAATGACGGAAGTGGCAAAGTCCCAATTTCGAACTTAATATAGAGTGTCTGAGCACCCGGAGGCTCAATTGTGTCCATATACCTTTCCAAGAGACAAGTGTCTCTAAATTCCAAAAAGGTAGTGAACCCACGTCACCGCACCCGATCTCCTTGAGTAATTTCTTAATGTAGCCCAACCATGAAATTCTGGTGGCCCCGGGAAGTTTTGTGATCTCTTCTAAGCCCAGCTGATAGGATAATAGATCTGCTGAGGACCAGATCCTCCTCCAGTACATCAAAGGTCTGAGTTTTACTTTGTGGGTAAGTGGACGAATGCCAAGATCTAAACGAAGTGGCGCTAATGAAGTGATATAGGAGAAGATTGTTGAGGAGTCGAAGGAAACGATTTTCCGTCAGCTCCAAATTGTTGACATTAACATGCCCCCAGAGCTCTCCACCATATAGAAACCCCCCCCAAGGCTTTCAAGTTGCACATTTGCAATGCAGGTGTCATCAGACGAAAGCTGGATCCCTTCAAAGCTCTCAGGAGGCCACCACTATAATGTTCTAGTCTGAGTTTGGACTTGTGAATCTGGGGTGGCCAGCCAAATTGCTTGTTGAGAGTAAGCCTCAGGTATTCAAAGGTGCGGACCCTCTCCAATTGGGTACCATTAAGGACCGGGTACGATCTGGCCATCTTGCAAGTGTTCGATACCATGTATTTGGTCTTGCTTGTATTGATCTCCAGCCCTCTCTGTCTACAGAAGACTCCGAAGTGTTCCAGAAGATTTTAGATACCCATTTGGGATCTCGAGACCAGTAATGTGTGAACTGCGAATAGGAGTGCTGGGACCTTCCTGTTATCCAGACACAGGCATCATGCTTGAAATGTTCTAGCATGTTAACCAAGTAATTAATATATAACACAAACAAAGTGGGAGCTAGTACGCACACTTGTCTCACCTCTTACTGAAATGGGATCTGTCAATCCCCCCGCAGGGCCATAATTAACTTGGGCATAGTTAGCCAGGTGATGACTCCTAAACACATCATTTAGGTATTTTGGGAACCCCATGTTGGTTAAACTGCCCACAGGCCCTCCAAGGGAACTAAATCCAAAGCCAACCGTAGGTCGACAAAAATGGCAGAAAGGCGCCCACCCCTCAAAGTAACATATTTCCAATAAATTCATTGTAGTTGTAACACTTGATCAATAGTGCTTGTCCCAGCCCTAAAGCTTGCTTGGAGGGGTGTCAAAACATCCACTTAGTCAATCCAGGCTTTCAATCTACTTAACAGAATTTGTCTGAAAAGCTTCTGTGAGCTGTCGATAAGGCTAATAGGGCGATAATTTGATGGGGCAGACCTCGTACCCGTCTTATATATTGGGACAATTTCAGCCCCTGCCCACGTCCATGGCACGGTAAGCCCATTTGTGATGTTGTTGAATAGAAGCCCAAAATAGGGGTACCAAATCTGTTCAAGGCTACTTATCAAGCCCCAACACTTTCCCTGGTGTAATCCAGTCAATTGCCTCATCAACTTCATTCAATGTAATGGGGCTAGGAGCATGGTCAATCAGGAGGGACGAGTCAACAGCAGGGAAAACACTGGATGATTGAGAGTCATTTTCCCACTCCCCATGGTGATTGGACCTTTAGCATGAGTGGTCAAAATCAGTCCCTCATTTACCCCTCTTGCCAGGCTCAATGTCGGGCCAGCAGTTGGCAGCAGGGCCCCCTCATTCCTTCCCCCATCCTGGGCATAAAGGCTTGTAAAATGTTCGACCCAAGCATCAGCCGCTATATTACTACACAGCAGGGAGGTAGAATCTGGGTCCTTGTCGGCCACTAATTGCCAGAAGGAGCAATGGTCTTTCCCCTTGGATGCAGCCAATAAAGCCTCCCATTTAGCCTTTTCATGGTCTCTCTTAGCCCCCACCTAATACAACTTTGTACGAAGCTATGGCTTCCTGAATGGTTTCTCTGATCCTCTCTGATAGCAGCCATTGGAGCCCTCATGGATAGTCGACATGCGTTGTCGAACCATTTTTGCCACATGAACCCATTTGGGCAGAGTCCTAGCTTCTACCAATGAAAGCTCCTTTATGGTGTGGAACAGGGTGCTGTGAATATCAGAAAGGGTCCCCCATACTGAAGCCACAAATGCGTTCCCTCCTTGTGCCAACACTGCTTGCAAAGCTATAGCGATGGCCTCGTACAGCTGGACCTGTAGGGCAGGGGTAGCAGTGATAACACACCATCTCAGCCTGTGTCTATTACTAGATGGGAACATTTTCCTATCGAGGGGTTCTAAGTCATGTGGGGCAATACTAGGGCCCAGTGGGATTAGGGCGAGGTTTAAGGCATTGGGATCACTGTCCTGCCTTGATACCACCTCCATGTCAATTACCTGTGACCACATCCTGACATCTATCATAATATAATCAATACGACTAACGCGACCTTGCTGTTTAAAAGTAGCCTTCCCTTCTCTGTCTGATGGTGTCCTCCCATTACAGGCTCGAAAGTCATTGTTGAAGGTAAAAGTATTTATTTGCAGGAATGCAGTTGACCTTATTTTAATCGGTTGGAGTGGAAGCTCCTGGAATTGCCCATACTTCATCCTCTTCTACACTTGGGGCCTCATTACGATGTCGGTCTGAGTTGCCTCCGACTGACACCGTCGCGGGACTCACCTATCTCCGGTCGGCAGTCCCGACAGCACAATTACAATGGTAATTACATGGTGTGTTGCATAATCCCATTTCTCTATGGGAGCTTGTGCTATGGCTGTAACCTGGCCGTATCACAAGCTCCCATAGAGAAATGGGTGATTCTTTTAATCCCTGCAACGCGTGATAGGCACCTTGAGGTGCAGGTATTAACAGAGGGACACCATAGGTGCCCCATCGGCTTCCAACCAGAGGCCATAGGGAGAAGGGGGCGCTGCTATGGACCCCTAAAGTCGTTTTACGACAGGCTTTCCATGTCGTAAAGCCCGCCATGGAAAGCCTGTCAGAAACCAACATCGTAATCCCAACAGCGGAAACGCCGTCCTATTGGGATTACGTGCCGGTTCCGACTGGCCAACGGGCTACTTGAGCCCGTCAGAATCCAGGCGGAATGACCGGCCGGTTTCACTTTCGACCCCCTAGATTGTAATTAGGCGGTTGGGAGTGAAACCGTAGATGTCGGTCAGCGGTCGGAGGCTTTCCAACCGACATCGAAATAGGCCCCTAGTGCTTTGGTGGTAATACCAAGAGGTTCAAAATTGCAATTAAGGGGGCATGGCCAGCCAGCACCCAAGATGGCCGCAACGGAGTAGAGCTCCGATAGTCCGACATACAAATCCCCTTAAATCCGCAAAAAATAATCCGGAATTGCCCGTAAATTATTCCTGTCCCGGGCTCCCTGACCCCTTGAGGAGACTCGGTCTGAAAATGGCGAAGTTCTGGCACATCCGGATGGCGGCGCCGCAGCTGGGAGCAGGACGCGCCAGGGAATGCGAGGAGCCCCGGCAAAAACAAAAGTGGTTGGTGCCTCGGGCCGCCTGGGTCTTTGGAGGTTAGGCCCACTCGAACGTGCGGACGAGCCTAGAATACGGGCCCTCCTGACCGGTTAGTGATTGCCGCAGCCTCCTCTGCCCAAACGGACGTCATCTGAAGATCTGTTGCGGTCCGGGGGGGGCATCCCCGGTGGCCAGCGACTTCGTGCAGCCCTGCGGTTTCCTTCCCGGCGCTCCCCAGAGCTCCGGGGGAGTGCCTGGCCTGGCGGTCTGCCTGGAGGGGCCGAAACTAACACTGCGGGGAGCGTGATCTCACCTTTCCTCCCCCCTTATGCCGCGCCCTATACCCGTTGCTTGGAGGGGGGTGGATGGTAGAGGCAGGGCCCTGAGCCGAGTACGGTTTGCTCTCCCCCCCTCTGCCCTGATCGTGCTGCGGTGCGTTTGTCTGGGCACCGGGGGAGTGGACCAGGAGAAATTGCCAGCACAAGGGCTCCCCTCCAGAACAATGTACCCCCCAACACATCGAGGCCTACCAGGACCATTCCCAGCAGCGGCTGAGCAGACCCAGAGGTTGAGGGGCATAAAAGTCTGTAACAATTGAAGTTGAGTCCTGGTGGCTGAGGTGCTGCCGGTGGCGTGAGGGACTTGACTGATCCCTGCTGGTGTGACGGGCTCTGCCAACGGTAGTGGGCCCCCTTTTCGGATGACACCTGGTGGAGGGATCAGCTACTCGTGCGGACCCAGTTCTGAAGCATTTAAGAGGAGCATTTGGACTCAGTGACTGCTCCAATCGTGCAGAGACTCCCGAACCCTGCATCCATGGCCTCCGCATACCGAGCTTTGTGGGGAACTACACAGCTTACTAATTAAGGGTGTATTCCACATCAGCGACCCTGACTTCATGTAGACAGCGAGGGGGCCCAAGCAGACCCACCAAACGAAACTGGGAAAGTTTGCCCAGTCCAGAGTGGACAGCACGGAGGAGAGGGGTGCGGCGCAAGGTACGAAACAACAGTCTGAGGAAGGGGCTCCGACTCTAGTGGATGTAATGGAGGCCATACAGGGTGTCCGTTCGGCGCTCGAGCACAAGATAGACACTGTAACAGCCGAGGTAACCCTCATGCATGCGGACCTGCGAAACTTGGGAGAGAGGGTCAAAGCAACCGAGGAGTCGGTCTCGACACTCCAAACCTCTTCCAAAACTTTGGAAACGATCGTCAAGAGGCTACAGATGAAAACTACGGATTTGGAGGCGAAACACGAGGACTACGAGGGGCGCGCACGCAGAAATAATGTGCGCATTTTGGGGGTCCCGGAGAGAGCGGAGGGGCAGGCGACAGACCTCTTTGTGGAAGACCTGATTCAGAAACATCTACAGCCCCTATCTGTTTCTCAATACTTTTCAGTTGAACGCGCTCATAGAGTTCCTGGAGGACCCCTGAATCCAGGCGCACCCCCACGTACTATCTTGGCCAGAATATTTAATTATCGGGATAGAGACATTATCCTCCAAACGGCACACACAGCACCCCCACTCAAGTTTGAAAATTCCACAATTACATTTTTCCCAGACTTCACGGTGAAGGTGCAAAAGATGCAGAGATCCTTCCTGGAGGTCAAGCGACCTCTCTGGGAAAAAAACTTTAAGTACGCAATGCTCTTTCCGGCCAAGCTACGAGTGCTGGCGGAGGGGAAGTCCTGGTTCTTTCAAACCCCGGAGGAAACCTGGGAATGGATAGATGGTTGGGGAACTCCCGGTGCCCACAAGTCTAATCCTCAAAGATGTTTGCAAGGAAACGAGTCGACAAGATAACTCCGACCTTCATGATGGCCATTGAAAAAAGTGTCTGGACAGCCCTGACCAATTGGTGGGAAGACATATGTAGCTGGAGGCACAAGGAAGTGTTAAAGGCCTCACTGGATCTAGGTGTTGATAACAATCTGGACGATGGCCATGTGGAGAACTGTCAAGTATGTAACTTGTGGGATCAGGCCTGATATAGGAGGGCAGCATTGTCCAGCCCTTTGCTCCATAGGGGGAGGCGGGATAATAAATAGATGCATCACACTGGGTACGAGAGATAGACCAAGTTTACTGAATATGTCACATTACGGGCTAATATGATCCGGGATATGGGGGATCATTGTTTTCTTGTTGGAGAAGTTCCGGCAGTGTAGCGTTCCCCTTCACAAAGTTAAATGGTTAAGGGTACACAGGCACTCTGCAAAATTGGGGGGTGGGCAGTTTTAAGTCCATGTTGCAGGGAGGAGGGTTCGGGGTGTTCCAAGTGGGTTTGTTTTAGAATGGTTTTGATTTTATTGTGCAGCATAGAACAAGGTGTTTCCAGTGCATGGGGGTGCTACAGTCATGCAATAGGACAATTATCACGGGTCTGGTCCAAGGTGTCGAGGGTGTGGTCACTAAGTAAGTGTCTGATGGTGGATCCTTGGTACTACTTCCATGTTATCCTCGGTCGTGGGCGGCCCCTCTTACATCAACCAGATGGGTGGCAACCCTGAACCAGCCCCATTACTGGGCCAACTCAAACTAATCTCTTGGAATGTAAATGGTCTGGGGGATCGAATTAAACGTGGAATTGTCTTGCAACATTTGAAGCGGCAAGCCCCAGACGTGGTACTACTTCAAGAAACTCACATACATGGGACCTCTTATTGCGCACTCAATAGATGGGGGTATAAATTGGTCGCTCATGCGGGCTATGCTAGGGGGTCGAGAGGAGTAGGGGTCCTCCTGCGTAGTGCATTCCCCTTCCAGGTCCAGATGGTCACATGTGATGCACTGGGAATGTTTGTGACGGTGTCGGGCTATTAGGAGGGTAGGTTGCTCAATATAACATCGCTCTATGTGCCACCCAGATTGCACTCCACGACACTGGCTGATCTTGGCTCACACATACTAAATTTACCCGAGGGCAATTTGCTGTTGGGAGGGGACTGTAATGCGGCCCTTAACGGAGACATAGATAGGAAACCGCCTAGACAGGGAGAAGCGTCCGGAAAGATGCTGACGGACTTCCTGAGGGCTATGGGATTGATAGATGTTTGGAGAGTGCGCAATCCCTCGTCTATGCAGTACACTTTTCTTTCTGGAGTGCACAAGAGTTTGTCCCGGATTGCCTACCTCTTCTATAGGGCCGACCAGCTCCCCCTGTTTGGAGAGGTCGCCCTTCTTCCTAGAGGCATCTCTGACCACTCACGGCTAGCAACAAGTTATGGCGGTGCCCCACCCCCCACGCTCTATGAGATGGCTATTAACCCCTGGTACCTTAAAGTGCCATTGATCAGGGTAAAGCTCACAGAGGCGACTAATAACTACTTCACAGAAAATGACGGATCAGTAGATTCGGATATAGCGCTGTGGGAGGCATACAAGACGGTAGTGAGGGGCAGTGGGGTTTCAGCAATCGTGGGTCATAGGAAGGAAAAAAGGAAGCAATTACAGGAGGTAGAGGCTGAGATTTTCCAACTTGAACAAAACCTTATAATGACAGATGCCCCAGACGCCAAGCATAGACTGCTCATAAAGAAAAGTGAATACAGGAATATTGCCGAGGACGCAGCCAAAGCTCAGTACCGTGCCACTCAACATCGCATATACGACATTGATGATAAAGCTAGCAAACTGTTAGCCTGGTTAGATAAGCGAGATACGGCTAATAGATGGGTAGCTGAGATCATGTGCCACGATGGCACACGGGTGCGGGATAGATCTGGGATTGCGGAGGCGTTTGCTGACCATTTTAAACAAATCTATGCGTCCACTGGGACCTCCACATACACCAAGGCGAAAGAATTGCTGGCCACCCTCAGGTTGCCGGTTCTGGAGGCCCATGATGTGGAGGACCTAGACTCTGACTTGACAAACGAGGAAGTCTCTAAGGCAATTGGGGCGTTACAATCCGGGAAGGCCATGGTTCCAAGTGGCCTTCCAATAGAACTCTACAAATCAAACGCATCCACAATCGCCCCGTATCTTCTAAAAATGTACGAAGAAAGTGTACTCAATGGCATCATCCCTGAGGCGCAGAGACTGGCCAACATTGTAGTAATATATAAAAAAGGGAAACCCCCCGAGCACTGTGGCTCGTATAGACCCATCTCCCTCCTAGACCCGGAAGACAAAATACTGGCAAAAATTATTGGCATTGCGTTTGTCACCCCTGTTACATAAGCTGATCCATCCGGATCAGTCCGGTTTCATGCCAGGCAGAAATACCGTGCTGAACCTACGGTGACTTCATGGTGTTATGGGTGGGGCAGCCACGATCAGAGAGGAGGCGATTATTATGTCTCTGGATGCAAAGATGGCATTCGACATGATCAAATGGCCTTTTTTATTCGCCGCAGTCGAAAGATTTGGGTTCGGTAAGAGATTTCTATCCTGGGTACGACTCCTCTATTCGGAACCACTGGCCCGAGTCACAGTCAATGGTGGGCGATCAACAACGTTTACATTGCAGAAGGGGGCGAGGCAGGGCTGTCCTCTTTCCCCCTTAGTTTTCGCCCTGGCCCTTGAGCTGCTGGCAATATGGATCAGAGGTGACCTTCTCAATAGAGGCCTCAACTGGATGGCGGAATAGGAGGATAGAATCTCCCTTTATGCCGATGATGTTTTGCTTTATCTGGCCAGACCTTATTTCTCTGTACATCGAGCATTACACATATTCACTCTTTTTCAAAAGTACTCAGGTTATACCATCAATTGGGACAAGTCACTGGTGTATGCGCTATGCGCTTTGGCCCCATCCTTCCTAGAGGCTGTGGGGCCAAGGTAGACTTTGACGGATTTCGATACCTGGGAATATATGTCACAACTAACCCAACAGAATTCTGTGAACATAATTTGGCTCCTCCCTTGCGGCAATTTCAAGACAACGTACAGCATTGGAAGTCCTTGCCCCTTACGTTATTAGGTAGGGCCGCCCTATATAAAATGATGGCGCTTCCCCGTTTTGTCTACGCTCTACAGAACACACCTTATTTTGTCCCTGGAAAGTACTTCCACGCAATTGCGTCAGAAGTGCGCACTCTGCTCTGGAATAATGGTACCCCAAGAATAGCATTGGCCAAACTTATGAAAAGCTGGTATGATGGCGGTATAGCACTGCCAGCAATCAAAAGCTATTACTGGGCCTCCCAGCTGGTGGTCACTAATCACTGGGTGCTCCGGCCAGGAACGGACCCGGCCTACAGGATGGCCAGACATAACATGTCCCCCGGTGATTACCCTAGAGCAATTTATAGAGGGGGGAAAAATGCATCAAAATACACTCCAACATCCACCACAATCAATCTATGGCACACGGCGACGACTGCTCTGCGGTGGAAAAACAAGATCACACAAGTCACCCCGTTGTTAGAAACAGACTGTTTAGGGGTGTTATCGAAATACCCAGGCTTCGATAAGTGGAACCTGATAGGTCTCTCCAGGGTTAGCGACATGTGGGCAGGGGGGAAGGTGACCCCTTTCGGTGATCTCCAACGGGACTACGAATTAAATATAGGGGAAACCTTTATATACCTTCAAATCCATAATGCACTGCAGAGGGCGATACCCAAGGGTACTGAGCTGCCTGTCTCCTCGCCCCTAGAGGATAGACTTCTAGATGACTACCTTCAGGAAAAAGTGATCTCACTGACATACAGAAAAATACTTAACAATACACCGGACACAATGGATAGGACTTGTGCACAATGGGTTGAGGATGCTGGGAATATTAGCGACGAGGACTGGCAGGAGGCATTGGCATCCCCCCAGGAGGTGGCGATCCGATCTCAATTTAAATGTATCCAACTCAAACTCCTGCATAGAGCATATTATACCAGTACGGTACTGGTTAAGATGGGTGCCCTGAATTCCTCAGTGTGCCCTAGGGGGTGTGGCCACACAGGAACCTACCTACACCAGTGGTGGGATTGCCCGATTCTCCAGAAATATTAGGGGAGGGTCACATCGGTAATGTTTTCAATCTGTAATAAAACAATGGAGGTCTCGCCCCGCTGGTGCCTTCTCAATATATGGGATGCAACCGATCTATTGAGAGCTGAGAGAGTGTGGGTTTCCCTTGGATGCATGGTAGCGAAACGCAACATCGCAAGAATGTGGAAGGGGGTCACCAGGCCCAAACTCAGGGATTGGGAGACTGAATTGGATTGGTGCATGCAAGCGGAGAGGGTGATATATGAGGGTAGAGGGTGCCCACAAAAATGGTTCAAAATCTAGGGTGCCCGGAATGAAGATAAAGGGATGATATGTACACCATTCAACAACACTTCCCCACAGACTACGAACCCTGTGGGAGATTAAAGTTCATTTTGAATAGGAACTACTAAAGCTATGAGGCTTCGTTATGGGCCCAGTGTAATGTATTGACTGATACTGTACCAATGCACTGTGATTGTCGGAAGTTATTGAGACTGCACTGTATTTTGTTTTCTGTCTTTGTTTTTGATCAATCAATAAAAAGATATTTTTTTTAAAAACAATTGCAATTAAAATCCCCCTCCACAATTCTATAGATATCTACCTGGAGGGATGAAAGGTGCTTGTTAATTACATCGATAACAGATATATCAGACATATTTCTCTCATGTCTACAATCTTATCATTAATATGCGTGTCATGGAGTAGATATATATGATAGTTATGTCTGAATATGTATTCTAAAATGTTCTTACATTTACCTGGATGTCTTACCATTTAACATTTAAAGAAGTAATTTTGAGGTTATGTGATTTATCCATAAAAAAAGGAAAACAGAGAAACTATTCTAAGACATATTTTACCAATATGAAAAAAGTAGGGCCATACAATTAAGACGAGCAATGCATATAAATCAAACAATACTCAACATATAATACACATACCAAAACATACATAACAGTTTTGAGGTGCATCCCCAAGAATAACCAACATTTCAAACATACTATTTGTATAGCTCTAACTAGGGCCTTAGAATCAGTAAATTGCTTACAAGTTTAATATGTTTCTTAAAAATAAACAGCAGGTTTCCAATTAAGCTGATACTTCCAGAATGCCATGAAGACTGACGCAGAGTCAGACACATCATTTGTATTTGACTTATGCCAAGATAGAGTAGCCAGTATATCAAACAGTATGTTGATGTTTTGATACACCAGATTTGAATGTGTCAGAAAAGAAGAACATTATTTTTCTATGTTTCTATTGAATTACTACATTGAGACATTAGCACTGTCACACTCTCAATGGGAAAAGTAGGTTAAAAATTTACTTGTGTAGCTTTTCTCTATCCATCTCTGGAAAAACAGAGTTGCAGGTGTGACTCTCATGACTTTCCCCACTCTCCATCTATAGGCAGCTGTTCATGGCCTGGTGACATGATGAATCTGCATGCTTCACTGAAAGTACAGAGAGTGGAGAAGGCATGAGGCCCTAGCAGGGATAGGTGTAATTCATGTGGGACTCTAATGACTACACTGACTCTATCATTTGTTTTAAATAACTGATAAATAAGACTTGATAGTGTGACACCTCTTGTGTGAAATCTGCCTTTTCTGCCTGGCCACCCTAGATTTTCTCCTTCTTCTGCTTTTGCTGGTACTATGACTTGGTGCACTGAGACTGCTAATCAGTGCCACAGTACTTATGTTCTGCCCATAAAATGTTAATGTTAAAAATAGTGCTACCGAATTATAGCTTTTCTGTAAGTCAATGGACTATAGCTCGGGAAATTCACCTGTGGCACAAACGTTAGATACCTTATGTGGGCTGAAGTAAAAAAGAATATGCTGTCCACTGTGTTCTGGCTGGGCTTAAGTTTAAAAGCCCTTTGGGCCTTATTTATGAGAAGTGACACATCGCTGCCTGAAAACAGCAATGCGTCACTTCTCAGTGCGGCCTCCTTGCGACATGATGGATGAGTCATATTTACTGTATGGCGCATCTTGTCGCAAGGAATGACAGATACGTCTGTATTACTGATGTATCTGTCGGCGCAAAACTGACGCATTGCTGGAGTTGTGTCAGAAGCGTGACGCAACTCCAGCAATGTTCCTTTCACATAGGCAGGCGTAAGGTTTTTACGCAATGGCGTCCTAGAAGTGGCGCACTGAAATCTTATTGATTTCAATGCGCAACTTCTACGAGGCTTTGATGCGGGGGAATGCCCACCCTGCATACATTAAACCAGACACAGGTATAATGTAGCGAGCACAGGGGTTTCCAAAGTGATGCAAATGCCTAGATGCGTCACTTTGTAAATAGGGTGCAACGTGGTGCATATTTTACGCCGCCACTGCATCACAAAAAATGACGCAACGGTGGTGCAAAAGTGACGCACAGGCTCATAAATAAGCCCCATAATTTGAACATGTAAGAGAAATCTTCCTTTCACATGAAGGTAAACCTAGTTTTATGCACTAAATATGCCGCTCATAATTTGTCTCTTGTTATCTTGTTACCCCACAAGTCAGGGTGCTTATTTCATGTGTATGCCTTCACAGTTAACTTAAGCTGTTTTTACTGCCTAGGAAAGCCTAGCTTTCCACTGAACAGGCCTTGGTGTAAACAAGGTTTTTTCATGTTTACTTTGGAAAATCCTAGCAAAATTGGTCAAAAAGATTTGTTCTGAGTTTCAGAACTTTAATATAAAGGTTGTTAGACTTGTCATCCTTAGGGTGGTCTTTACCAAACGGTGTGCCTGCTTACCTCCTGTTTTCGCTGATTCTTTTTGTTGGCTTAAGGACTCTGAGCACTTTACCACTGCTGACCAGTGCCAGTGGCGGCTCGCAGAGGGAGTGTTGCAGGGCGGTGAGGCGGGGGAGGGGCAGGGTGGGGGAAGTGGACTCTGACATACGGCGGAACGGAGTAAAGTAAGTAAATAAATAAATAAAACAATTTACGTTGCGCGCGCTGCATCGCCGAGTTGGGAAACCTGCTCTTGCTTCTAAGAAGCAAAGCAGAATTGCTTTTGGACAAGGGATGCCGGCTCCCGCAGGAGGTGGGGAGCCGGCTGGGACCGCGGGGGCATTGGTCCCCAATGTAAGGCCAGGCCCCAGGGGATGGGGTCCCCATGGCCAAAAGTGGCCCAGGGAAGGGGGGCCACGCGCCCCCCTCCTGTTAAATTATTATTTTTTTAAACCAACAAAAGAGGCAAAGCCCCCCTTTAAAAAAAACAAAAAGTCTGGCCAGGCCCTGGGGGATGGGGTCTCCAGGGCCAATAGTGGCCCAGGGAAGGGGGTCCACACGGCCCCCCTCCCTTATACATATATATATATTTTTTTTTAAACAAGGCCATACCCCGGGGGATTGGGTCCCTATGGCCAAAAGTGGCCCAGGGAAGGGGGGCCACGTGCCCCCACCTGTTAAATTTTCTTTTTAAAAAAACAAAAAAAGAGGCAAAGCCCCGGGGGATGGGGTCCCCAGGGCTGAAAAAGGACTCAGGAGGGGGGCCGCGCAGCCCCCCTCCTTTAAAAAAAATATATATATATATATATATGGCCATGCCCTGGGGGATGGGGTCTCCGGGGCCATAATCGGCCTCGGGAGGGGGCCGTGCAGCCCCTTCCCTTTTTTAAAATTATTTTAATAAAAAATGGGTCAGGCCCTGGGGGATGGGGTCCCCAGGGCCCAAAATCTATTAAGAGAAGGGGGGCCACACAGCCCCCCTTCTAAAAAAAGAAAAAGAAAGGAGAAGACTGCATCTTGCCGGAGGCCCCACCCCCTCCCTGCATCACTCTGCAAACGCGCCTCCTGGCACGTTCTGGGTTGGTGATTAAGTCCCCTTGAATCCTGAGGGTCCCTGGTGGCCAACTAGCCCACCAGGTACCTCCAGTAAGCCCCACACAAAGGGATTGCTGCAAGGTGGTCTGAGGCCACACCTCTTTTTACACCACTCTGCAAACGCGCCTCTTGGCGCATTGCTGGTGGGACGAAGAGGTCCTCTTGTGTCCTGAGGACCTCAGGACTAAAGTGGACTTCATCCCCCGAGCAGCAGTGCGGCAGGAGGCGCGTTTGCAGAGTGGTGTAAAAAGGGGGCGTGCCCTCAGACCACTCTCAGCAATCCAGCTGTGTGGGGCTTACTGGAGGTACCTGGTGGGCTAGTTGGCCCCCAGGGACCCACAGGAGGCAAGGTGACTTCATCCCCCAGCCAAGAGCACACCAGGAGGTGCGTTTGCAGAGTGGTGGAGAAAGGGGGTGTGGCCTGTGTCCACCTCTGAGCAATCCCACTAGCTAGGGCTTACTGAAGGTATCAGGTAGGCTAGTTGGCTCCTAAGGACCCCCAGCAGTGAAGGGGACTTTAATCCCCATCCAAGAGCGCGTCAGGAGGCACGTTTGCAGAGTGGTGGGCAAAGAGGACATGGCCTGCTATGAGAACTTAGCAATCCTGCTGTGTGTGGGACTTACTGGAGGTAATAGGAGGGTTAGTTGGCCCCCAAAGAAGTCCTTGGGGGCCAACTACTCCTCCTGTTACCTCCAGTAAGTCCCACACAGTGGGATTGCTAAGAGGTCTTCGGAGGCCACACCCCCTTTTCTCTACCACTCTGCAAATGTGCCTCTTGGCACACTACGGGTTGGGGCATGAAGTCCAATTTACTCCCGAGGGACTTTGGGGGCCAAGAAGCCCTCCTGGTATCTCCTGTAAGTCCTACGCAGCGGAATTCCTGAGTGCTGGTCGGAGGCCCAGCACCCTTTCTCCACCACTCTGCAAACGCGACTACTAGTTAAAGAAGCATTTGCAATGTAATAGGTTTCGCATTTGCGAGAGTTAGAGCTATTGGCGTTGTAAATGTAAAAGTTTTTACTAATTTTTTTTGGGGTGGAGTGGATGTACGTTGCGTGTAGTGGAATTATGTGGTTTGTTGTGCACTGAAATTATGTGGATAGAAAGTACGTGGTATTTAGTGTATAGCAATTATGTAGAGTGGGATTATGTGTTATGGAGAGTAATTATGTGGTATGGTAGTCTATGTTGTGGAGTGGTAAGCTCAGGTTTAGTCTTCCTCATTTCCATAGAAGCTAAACTATAAACTCAATGAGACAAAAAAAAGAAGGAACAACTGAGGAGCACTTCTGGACCTAGTCAGAGGTATGAGCAGGGTCACTGGAATTATGCAACTGTTTGGCTGCACTGACTTTCGCACAATTATACATTTTCCGCATTTGCCACATAATCCATCATCTGCTGCATAATTTGCAGATTTGAACAAAAAAAACCTTGCTTCTGGCTCAAACGTTACCAAAAATACAGCGACAAGTATTACAGCGTGGTGGAAGGCCCTTTGCAAACCTGGAATGGTCACCTGTTACTTATTGCTAAATGTGGGTGTTAAATTGGTACTAATGGTGTGCAAATCACTCTTGCTTCTTTCTGCGCCTCTCTTGCCTCTTTCTGCATTTCTGTTGCTTCTTTCTGCACCTTTCTTTCTTTTTCTGCACTTCCCTTACCTCTTTCTGCACATCTCTTCTACTTTCTGCACCTCTCTTGCCTCTTTCTGCACCTCTGTTGACTCTTTCTGCACCTCACTTGCTTCTTTCTGCACCCCTCTTGCCTCTTTGTGCACCTCTTTTCCTTCTTTTTGCATTTTTGTTTTTTTCTGCACCCCTCTTGCCTCTTTTTGCACCCCTGTTGGTTCTTTCTGCACTGCTCTTGCTTCTTTCTCCACCTCTTTTGCAAATTTCTGCATCCCTCTTGCCTCTTTCTGCACCCTCTTCCCTATTTCTCCACATCTCTTGCTTCTTTCTGCACTTCTCTTGCTTCTTTCTGCACTGCTCTTGCTTCTTTCTGCACATCTCTTGCAAATTTCTGCACCCCCTTGTCTCTTTCTGCACTCCTCTTCCTACTTTCTGCACCTCTCTTGCCTCTGTCTGCACCCCTGTTCCCTCTTTCTGCACCTCTTTTGCCTGTTTCTGCAACTTTCTTGTCTCTTTCTGCAGTTCTCTTGTCTCTTTCTGCACCTCTGTTGCTTCTTTCTGCACTTCTTTTGCCTCTTTCTGCACCTCTCTTGCTTCTTTCTGCACCCCTGTTGAATCTTTCTGCACTCACCTTCCCTCTTTCTGCACCTCTCTTGCTTCTTTCTGCACCCTTCCTCCCTTTTTTGCATCCCTCTTGCCTCTTTCTGCAGTTCTCTTGCCATTTTCTGTACCTCTCTTGCCTCTTTTTGCACCTCACTTGCCTCTTTCTGCACTTCTCTTGCATCTTTCTACACCTCTGTTGCTTCTTTCAGCAATTCTCTTGCCTCTTTCCGCACTTCTCTTGCTTGTTTCTGCACCTCTCTTGCGTATTTCTGCACATCTGTTGCCTCTTTCTGCACCTCACTTGCTTCTTTCTGTACCCCTCTTGCCTCTTTCTGAATCCCATTTTCCTCTTTCTGCACCTCTCTTGCCTCTTTCTGCACCCCTGTTCCCTCTTTCTGCACCTTTCCTGCCTGTTTCTGCACCTCTCTTGCCTCTTTCTCTACCTCTGTTGCTTCTTTCTGCACTTCTCTTGCCTCTTTCTGCACACTTTGTGCCTCTTTCAGCACCTCTGTTGCTTCTTTCTGCACTTCTCTTCCTTCTTTCTGTACCCCTCTTGCCTCTTTCTGCACCTCTCCTACCTCTTTCTGCACCTCTCTTGCCTCTTTTTGCACCTCTGTTGGTTCTTTCTGTACTGCTCTTGCTTCTTTCAGCACCTCTTTTGCAAATTTCTGCATCACTCTTGCCTCTTTCTGCACCTGTCTTCCCCATTTCTCCTCCTCTCTTGCTTCTTTCTGCACTTCTCTTGCTTCTTTCTGCTCTGCTCTTGCTTCTTTCTGCACCTCTCTTGCAAATGTATGTATCCCTCTTACCTATTTCTGCACCCCTGTTCCCTCATTCTGCACCTTTCTTGCCTATTTCTGCACCTCTCTTGCCTCTTTCGGCACCTCTGTGGCTTCTTTCTGTACTTCTCTTGCCTCTTTGTGCACCCCTCTTGCCTCTTTCAGCACCTCTGTTGCTTCTTTCTGCACTTCTCTTGCTTCTTTCTGCACCCCTCTTGCCTCTTTCTGTACCCCATTTGCCTCTTTGTGCACCTCTCCTGCCTCTTTCTGCACCTCTCTTGCCTTTTTCTGCAGTTCTCGCTTGACTCTTTCTGCACATCTTTTGCTTCTTTCTGCACTTTGCTTGCCTCTTTCTGTATCCCTCTTGCCCCTTTCTCCACCTATGTTGGTTCTTTCTGCACTACTCTTGCTTCTTTCTACACCTCTGTTGCAAATTTCTGCATCCCTCTTGCCTCTTTCTGTACCCCTCTTCCCTCTTTCTGCACCTCTCGTGCCTCTGTCTGCACACCTGTTCCTTCTTTTTGCACCCCTTTTGCCTGTTTCTGCAACTCTCTTGCCTATTTCTGCAGTTCTCTTGCCTCCTTCTGCACCTCACTTGCCTCTTTCTGCACTTCTCTTGCTTCTTTCTGCACCCTTCTTCCCTTTTTCTGCACAGCTCTTGCCTCTTTCTGCACCTCTCTTGCCTCTTTCTGCACATCTCTTGGTTCTTTCTGCACTGCTCTTGCCTCTTTCTGCACCTCTCTTGCCTCTTTCTGCACCTCTTTTGCTTCTTTCTACACTTCTCTCTCAACTTTCTGCACCCTACTTGCCTCTTTCTGCACCTGTGTTGCTTCTTTTTGCACTGTTCTTGCTTCTTTCTGCACCTCTCTTGCCTCTTTCTGCACCCCTCTTCCCTCTTTCTTCAATTCTCTTCCCTCTGTCTGCGCCCCTGTTCCCTCTTTCTGCACCTCTTTTGTCCGTTTCTGCAACTCTCTTGCCTCTTTGTACAGTTCTCTTGCCTCCTTCTGCACCTCTGTTGCCTCTTTCTGCACCTCTCCTACCTCTTCCTGCACCCCTTCTGCCTCTTTTGGCACCTCTGTTGGTTCTTTCTGCACTGCTCTTGCTTCTTTCTGCACCTCTTTTGCTAATTTCTCCATCCCTCTTGCCTCTTTCTGCACCCCTCTTCCCTATTTCTCCACCTCTCTTGCTTCTTTCTGCACTTCTCCTGCTTCTTTCTGCACTGCTCTTGCTTCTTTCTGCACCTCTCTTGCAAATTTCTGTATCCCTCTTGCCTCTTTCTGCACCCCTGTTTCCTCTTTCTGCACCTTTCTTGCCTGTTTCTTCACCTCTCTTGCCTCTTTCTGCACATCTCTTGGTTCTTTCTGCACTTATCTTGCCTCTTTCTGCACCCCTCTTGCCTCTTTCAGCACCTCTGTTGCTTCTTTCTGCACTTCTCTTGCTTCTTTCTGCATCCCTCTTGCCTCTGTCTTCACACCTGTTCCTTCTTTCTGCACCCCTTTTGCCTGTTTCCGCAACTCTCTTGCCTCTTTCTGCAGTTCTCTTGCCTCCTTCTGCACCTCTGTTGCCTCTTTCTGCACCTCTCCTACCTCTTTCTGCACCCCTCTTGCCTCTTTTTGCACCTCTGTTGATTCTTTCTGCACTGCTCTTGCTTCTTTCTGCACCTCTTTTGACAATTTCTCCATCCCTCTTGCCTCTTTCTGCACCCCTCTTCCCTATTTCTCCACCTTTCTTGCTTCTTTCTGCACCCTTCTTCCCTCTTTCTGCACCCTTCTTCCCTCTTTCTGCACCGCTCTTGCCTCTTTCTGCACCCTTCTTCCCTCTTTCTGCACCCTTCTTCCCTCTTTCTGCACCTCTCTTGCCTCTTTCTGCACACACAGGGCTACTTTTAAACTGACCTCAGGCTCAGCAGTGCACACATGAAAGTGCAGAAAAGGGCTGCTGGCCTCTAAACTGCCATGCCCTATTATATGCTAGGGACTTAGAGGTAGTTTCCTATACTCGGCCCCTTTTATGACCAAACCTGGTCCTGTCCGGGACTACACACGGCTGACGCATCCCCGCTGATGTGCACCCTCAATCTGAAAATAAAGTCACACAGCGAGCGTCCCATGCAGCAACACCCACTAAAGAGGCACAGACCAGTCGATAACTGACTCAGATGCCTGACCCCAAAATGGCGGCTCCGTGAAGGCAATACCCCCTGATCAGCATTTTCAGAAAATAAGGGGCTGCACAGCTGTTAACCCTACCTCCCTCACCCAACTCAAGGCAACAATTTTCAACTCACCCCTAGCGGATCCGTCCAAACACACCAAACGTCCTAGACACCCTTTCAGATGCACGGTCCCCCCCTCTTAGAAACCCAACAATGTCACCGGGCATGCCAATTCCCTCCAACCACCCCATATCAATCTACTTGAAACCTCACGGCGCGAACTCCTTCGCTATTAGCTTCCCCCTCAACCTCCCTCTTAAAGCGAGAAGAAACTTCAAACATAGACTGATTAGACAGCACCCAGAAACACTATTCGCGGACACATACCACTGCTCCTCCAAAGGGCAGATTAAGATGGACTTCATCTTCCACACTGAAAGACCCGATAACTTGAACACCACTTTCAGAACGCAACTCTACATCTCTAAAACCACGACTACTCCGCATAGCTGCAAACTAATGATCTCGCTCCCTAACTGCTCGTCAAGGGGCGGGAACACATCTGTGACCATCTACACTAACGGCACAGTCCTGATACAGGCAAACAATGAGAACCTAGAGGTCTTCGACTCCCTCTTCCCCACACTCCGAACCGCTCTCCTCCACCTGCTTCGACCTTCCCTGAACCAGTTCTCACCCCCAGATAACCTGCCATACCAGGGGAAGCAAACAATCACCACCTCGCCCAACGCCACCACCTCCCTCCACCCCCGAGTCACCTCCCACTCCATTGCCCCCATGAATCGTGATCTCCAACTCCCAGAGGAACGCCAAACTCAACTTCCTACTATGATCCACCCACACCAACACCATGACTCTGCCCTGCCATTAACCACACTAGCACTTGCGCAGACCTCAGGAGGACGAAACCACGACATGACCCAATGCACCCCCCACCCAGGGTCCCAAAAAGAGGAAACATGGACTACACAAGTAGTAATAGGCAACATAACTTAGTCACGACCTCCACCTCACAGGGCGACCCTACCCAAGATCCCCTCATCCCCGCCCACGATATCATGGAGCAGCGTCTCGCTTTACTAGAAAGCCAGCTAGAAATGATATCCCGGGGCCTGAACAAAATCCTTACCAACCTCGACAAGGCCCAAAAGTCCCAGCAATCCCCTCCCAGGGCGCCCACTCCGTCCAGCTCCAACCACCCTAAGCGCCCCACCGGGCCCTTACCGACCCCCGCAACACGGATTCAGAGACCCTCAAGAACGGACGCTGAGACCCCGTCACAGAAATCCTTAGGAACCAAAGCCCCCGCGCCCAGGTTACAGAGACTCATAAAAACTGACACTGAGACCCTGACATCAAGACCCACAAGAACCAAAGCCCCAATGTCTTTCAAAGAAGCGGCCGATCTAGCCTCATCATACGACGCCCCTCCTACTGACTCCCCAAAATCCAAGATCCAAGTGATCACGGGTTTCAGAAGAGACCATCCCCTCACGAAACCCCCTAGACCCCCGCCCTTCCTCATCACCTTACCTAGGGCCCCCCTGGGAAAGAACCTCAGCAAAAAAGAGCTTTCCACCAACTGCATGCTCATTAACTGCAGATCTGCCTCTATGCATGCAACTGAACTAGCAGAAGCCATCCTCTCGCAGGACATAGACATTGCGTTTATCATGGAGACTTGGCTCAATGAGCTCTCCGCACCATGCTTCGATATGCTTGTGCCCCCAGGTTTTACTATTATTCACAAAGACAGAAAAGACCAACGAGGGGAGGTGTAGCTATCATTCATAAGGACAACATCGCCATCACGGAAATGGACACGTGCAAGTACAACACCTTTGAATGTCTTACCGCCAATATCAAGACTAAGGATGATGGAGCAATACTCTGCCACCTGCTCTATCACCCACCAGGCAACACCCCCGCAATCGGGGAACATTTGTCCGACCTGATTGCTCACTGCGCACTCGGGGACGCAAACAACCTAATTCTTGGTGACCTCAACCTTCGTTGGAATGAAGCGAACAACCCGTTAATTCAAACGCTATCCAACCTTCTCCATGACAACAACTTATCCCAACACTGCTCAGAGGAGACGTACAATAAAGGAGCAACCCTGGATGCCATTATCGCTCAACAAGACGCAATTACGATCGACCACATACTCCCCATGGACTGGTCGGACCATCACATGATCTTATTCAACATTAACCAAAAAATGCTTTCCCAGCCACCCGTGCAAGACCCCCCCAAACGGGCTAGAAACCTCACCCAGATTCCCATGGTAGCCCTAGAAGAAGGGATAAGCTCGCTCCTTCCCAGCCCCAACGACCACCTCACCACAACCGAACTCACCTCGCTCTACAACTCAAATTTGGTGGCCATGCTCGACCAACTAGCCCCCCTGAAGCTAAAAAAAAGCCGAGCTATTCTGTCCAGATCATGGTTCAACACTGACATCAGCTCCGAAAGGAGACAACTAAGAGCCACAGAAAGATGCTGGAGGAATAATCCTACTATTACCCTCCGTGAACAACTCAAAACAGTTCGTAGGAAGTACAACCATCATATCAAGAACAAAAAATCAATGTTTTTCCGCTTCGCGCTGGACAGCGCAAAAAATAGACCCAAAGAGCTCTATAACATCATCAGGCAACAAACCTCCAAGCCCGCTACATCCTCAATACAGGCGTCCAAAGAACTTTGCGACAACTTCGCCAACTTCTTTAAGGACCAGATCACCAAGATCGAACTCTCACTGGACACCAACAACACCCCCCCCCCACAAAGAGCAGCACGTCTGGGGCGTATGATATCGCCCCCTGTCCCTCTACCAAATCCTGGTTAAGCTTCCGCCCCATTTAGGAAACTGAGATAATTAATCTTATCGCCACCTCCAAACCCTCATCTCATGTCCTAGACCCTATTCCCCCCCAACTGACCAAAAAGCTGAAGTGCTCCCTAGGACCGCTCTGGTGCACGATCATAAATAGCTCCATGAAAAACGGAGTCGTCCCAGACTGCCTTAAAGTGGGACAAGTCACGCCTTTGCTGAAAAAACCCAGCCTTGACATAAAGGATTTGAATAACTTTAGACCTGTCTCTAACCTTCCTCTTCTGTCCAAAATCCTAGAAAGATGTGTGCTCCAACAACTAACCCAACACTTGGACAACATCAACCTCCTTGACTTCCATCAGTCTGGCTTCAGAAAAGGCTGCAGCACTGAAACCGCGATCCCCAACATCATCTATGATATCCACAAATCACTAGACTCTGACCAATGCTGCCTCCTCATTCTCCTAGACCTATTGGCAGCTTTCGACACGGTAGACCACAAACTTCTCATTAGGGCTCTCCAAGAAAGAGCTGGACTTGGCGAGGTGGTCCTCCAATGGTTCTCTTCCTTCCTACACAACCGCACCCAAAGAATCAAAATCAAAAACTTTGCGTCCAACCTCCATCCAGTCAACAAGGGAGTCCCTCAAAGTTCAGTGCTCTCCCCACAACTTTTCAACATTTACATGGAACCTCTCACCAAGCTACTCAAAAAAGCCAACATCCGCTTCTATCTTTATGCAGACGATACTCAGATCTACTTGGAAACCGCCTCCATCAGGGACATTCAAAGACTCAATGACGTACTGAGAGATGTTCGACACTGGCTGTCATGTAACCACCTTAAACTAAACCCCGACAAAACCGAAATACTCCTCATCTCGAACAAAGAGGAGAACCCCCAAATTGCTGAATGGCTAAAAACTGTTGATACGCTCAACGGGAACCTCACCCTGGCCGACTCTGTCAAATCACTAGGCATCACGCTAGACCCGAAACTGGACATGACCAAACACATCAAGAACTCAGCTAAAAGCCCTTTCCTTAACCTAAAGCTACTGAACAAAATAAAACCTTTCATTCCGCCCATTGATCTCAAACAGGCTACCCAAGCATTGGTGTTGTCAAGACTGGACTATGGGAATGCAGTCCTCTCAGGAATAGCAAAATCACATCTTGCTCCCCTCAAAGCAACGCTCAACGCGGCAGCCAGAATGGTCACCAGGAATCAAGAAATTCGATCACATTTCTCCTGCACTCAGAGAACTTAAGTGGCTCCCAGTCGAAATGCGGGCTAGCTTCAGAACAGCCTACCTCACACACAAAGCCTTGCACACTAGCAAACCAGAATATTTGGCGGCCAAACTCAAAAAAGCCGGTCAGGCCAGGAACCTCAGAAGCTCGAACTCCCTTCTACTCATCCCGCTGAAAACTCGAAAACAAAAAACTGCGGCACGATCCTTCGCCGGGAGCGCGCCCAAAATCTGGAACTCTATTCCCGCTCACATCAGAACTATTCCCTCTTTTGTAAAATTCAAGAGTCAACTCAAAATCCTGTTCCTCTACCGCTCCCTAGGGAACCGATAGGAGCAGGCGGAGCGCGGAAGCAGACACCTCTCACTGCTTCAACTCTTTGTCCGCAAGACTTCGAACCAGAACTCCCCGCCATCGACCTGCCCTAGTATTGTTTTATGTGATTCTCTGCACTGTATCTGATGTAAAGCGCTCCAATACCTTCGGGTCAGGCTAGCGCTATATAAATCTTCTTAAATAAAAAAATTAAAAAATAGTTTTAATCCCCCTCCCCTAATAGGTATTAGGGCCTTACAGGGGAGGTCATGCCAATCACAGGGGTACCCCAACCCATAGTGTACCCTAGTATATGTAGGTGTTTTCACTGTATTCTAAGTGTTTTTTAGCATAGCACTGGCTCCAGGCCTGGTTAGGCAGATCCCAGGGTCAGTCAGCGTCAGTTACCACCAGTACCAGTCAGCAAAACGTTGGGGGGTGCCCACGGCACAGGATAACTTTGCAACAAGGCCTCTTTCTGCACCTCTGTTGGTTCTTTCTGCATATCTCTTGCTTCTTTCTGCACCCTTCTTCCTCTTTCTGGATTTCTGTTGCCTCTTTCTGCATTTCTCTTGCTTCTTTCTGCGCCTTTCTTCCTCTTTCTGCACATGTCCTACCTCTGTAGGCATAGTTAGAAATTAACATTTAAAAAACCTTTGAAATTCACTGAAAAGACTATAGGTTTCAGGGACGTTATAGTTAGAAATTAGCATTTAAAAACTTTTGAAATTCACTGAAAAAACCATAGGTTTTAGGGACGTCATAGTTAGAAATTAGCATTTAAAAAACCTTTGAAATTCACTGAAAAAACCATAGGTTTCAGGGACGTTATGGTTAGAAATGAGCATTTAAAAAACCATAGAAAGTCACTGAAAAAACCACAGGTTTCAGGGACGTTATAGTTAGTTGGACATTTCACTCGTACAAAACCAGAGAAATTTGGCCGGTGTAGTTAGTTGAGCTAACTATAACTCACGCCCCGCAATGCACTGCTGATGACATCACATATTACATCACTCATGACATGGTCAGTGACATCACTCATGACATCACTGATGACATCTCAAATGACATCACTGATGACATCATCCACGTGATAAATGCACCTCCTCACAGCCTAATATAACCATTGATACACCCACTTTAAAATACAGACTGCCATTCTCGAAACCATGGACACACCAATACCAGTTACTACATACCCACTCACTGATTCCTAGGTCTACACACACATCCACTCCCTCATCCATACAGTCACTCATACATGCAGGCACTCATCAATTCAGCCACTATCATATGTACTCATACACCCATACAGACACTCACACACCGCCAATCACCCATAGAGTTACTTACACAGCTACTCAGTCATGCAGAGCATCAATCACACTCCCATTTACTCACCTACACAGTTATACACACACCACCTCAGTTATTTATACAGATACTAACACATACTTACTCTCTTATACAATCACTGACACAAGCACACACTCATCCATACAGCCACTCTCACGATCACTCACTCTCACATACAATCATTTATATACTCCAATACTCACATATACTGCCTTTCACATATGTAGTTACTCACACATGTACCACTGAGACATTCATTCACTCACCAACACAGCCATACACACACTCACCCACCCACACAGCCCCTCACAGACGCCCTCTTGAATCCATACATCCAGTGAATCACCCACTCACACATCCATGCAGGGAGTCACACACACCCCACCCACCCACACAGACACTCAGGCACCCATTCAGGTACTCAGATAACCAATCAAAAATCCATATAGACACTCATGTAGATACTCACCAACCCAAGCAGCCACTTACACACCAACTGACAGACTGAGACAGACATTCATATAGATTAGTCAGTCACCCATGTATTAGTAAGACACATTTAATCACTCACTTATACAGTCAGTCATGCACCTACTAAATCATCCATTCAGACACTCATACACCCACTCATTCTTCAATACACCTTGGTATATATATATATAAAACATATTTAAACTTTTTAGAAACACTCAGTCACTCGATGTCATCAGTGATGTCATTTGAGATGTCACTGATCATGTCATGAGTGATGCAATATGTGATGTCATCAGCAGTGCATTGCGGGGTCGCGAGTTATAGTTAGCTCAACTAACTATAACGCCCAAATTTCTCTGGTTGTACGAGTGAAATGTCCAACTAACTATAACGTCCCCGAAACCTGTGGTTTTTTCAGTGAATTTCTATGGTTTTTTAAATGCTAATTTCTAACTATAACGTCCCTGAAACCTATGGTTTTTTCAGTGAATATATATATATATATATGTATATATATATATATATATATATGTTCCTTTGTGAATCAATGAATGAATCAATGAATCAAAATGGATTTGCAGAGTGCTGCTATTCATCTGCGAGGGTATCCAGGCACTGAATTTGAATCAGTGACACAAGAGCTGGTTGTTGTGTCCCTTTCTGAATTTATGAAGAAAGGGTGAGGTCCAGAGGTGGAGGCTGTTCCAGGACTTCGCGGTAAGGTTGGAAAGGAATGTCCTCCACTGTCGCTTCAGTGGTTGCGAGTGGTGTGAGCGAGGGAGAGGGAGGTGGAGCACAGGTGTCTGGAGGGTTGGTGGAAGCTCAGGCTGTGGTTGATGTATGCGGTCCTTGATTGTGCAGGACTTTGCAGGCGTGTCTCAGTGTCTTCAATTGACATCGCTGTTGGACGGGGAACCAGTGGAGCTTCTTGAGGCGTGGGGTGATGCGGGTCCTTTTGGGGAGGTCGAGGATGAATCTGACTGCTGTTTAGTGATAAGGGCTTTAGTGATTGTTAGTCTGATGCTGACTGGAAGCCATTTGAAGACCTTTTGAAGTATGAGAAGGGAGAGGAATCAGGTGAAGGAGACTGCACTGATCTGGTTTTTCATGGTGAATTTTCTGTCCAGGATGATGCTGAGGCTCCGAGCGTGGTTTGTAGGAGTGGATGAGGGTCCTAGTTCCGCCGGCCACCAGGATTCGTACCGAAGATCAGTACTGTTTTCTCTGTGTTGAGTTTGAGGCAGTTGCGTTGCATCCAGTCAGTGATGCTGGTCATACACAGGCGGAAGTTGGCCCTCATGGTGAATGGTTCTTCTGACAGAGAGAGGATGAGCTTGGTGTTGTATGCTTAGGATGTGATGTTCAGTCCTTGGGCTCTGACGATGTTGGCTAGGGGGTTCATGTAGGCATTAAAAAAAAGTAGGGCTGAGGGATGATCCTTGAGGGACACGGCAGATGATGTCTTTGTGTTCTGAGGTAAATGGTGGTAGGTGGATTCTCTTGGATTCTGCTCTGATGAAGCCTCTTGATCAGGATGTGGTGGGACACAGGCTGCTGGGAGGTCGAGGAAGATCAGAGTGTCCGTCTCTCCCCAGTCTAGGAGGATTCTGATGTCATCAGTGGCTGCAATCAGGGTGGTCTCGGTCCTGTGGTTGGGACACAATCTGGATTGGGATGGGCCTAGGAGATCGTTGTTTTCCTGGTATTCCATCAGTTAGTGGTTGATGGCCTTTTCAAGTACTTTGGCGAGATAGGGGAGCAGAGAGATAAGCCGGTAGTTCTTGAGATCATTGGGGTCGGCAGAAGGTTTGTTGAGGAGGAGCTTGATTTCTGGGAAGGTGGCCAATATGATGGATGTGTTGAAGATGGGAGTTAACTTGTTGATGATAGTTGTATTACAGAGAGTAAACAAGTGGTGGGGACAGGGGTTCATGGGAGCTCCTGAGTGGATGGAAAGCATGATGGCTGTAATGCTCTGTGTGGATGATTTGGTCCCAGGAGGTGATCCAGTGGTCAGACTTTGAGTTTGTGGGAGCAAGGAGGCTGAGGCGGGTTGGGGTTCAAAGTGTTTGTAGATGGTGGTGATCTTGTTGTGGACAAAGTCCACAAGGGTGTCGCAGAGTTCGTGGGAAGGGGTGATGAAGTTTTCCGTTGGTGAGGGGTTTGAGAATTCCTTGATGATGCCTGTTGGTGCCAAAGTTGAGAGTCAAGACTGTTGGAGAGAAGACAGGGGATAATTGACATGTTTTGGATAACATGCTAAAAATATGAGAAACATCTTGTTCAGCATAATCTCCTTGCCAGCCAATCAGTGTGAGGGAGGCCTGCACCCAGTGATAGAAAACGTAGGAAGTGTAGATGATAAAACTAAATCAGTGCACCATAAATAGTGATTGTGCCTGTCTTTGTGATTTGCACTAATGTTACATGATTCATTTTCCTAACAACATTTCCCAGAAAACCCCACGCACATTTGCTATTGCTGGATTGTAGATATTCAGGGCAACACTTTCTTGTTTTATGCTAAAATATTGTATATGTGTCCATTTGAGAAATATAATGCGAAATTGGGTTTGCATCAATAAACAGTCCTGAATGTCCAACAAAATCCAGATAGTTTATATGAGTGGACGACGAAACCAAGAAAGATGTATGTGCTTGAACAACCTGATGCTGATTTTTCATCAAAGTACTTGCACAGAGATATTCAACACAGCGGTACTGAAAGGATTAATAATAAAAGAAAGAACAACACAATGATCATAAACAAAAAGACATAAAGAAATATAATACTAATCATAACAATACTACTCTATTGAGTAGTCTATTTTCACCGCACCCAATGGGCCTGATTCACAGAACTAACTTACGTCAAAAACGTAAAGTTAGTACTTTTTGGTATTCACAGAATACACTTACTCATTTTGGTATTCACAGAATGAACTTACTCATTTCGGTATTCACAGAAGTTAGTAGTCCTAACTTTAGGACTCCTAAATGCCTTTTGTGAATACCGAAAGTCTTAAAGTTAGGATTTTTCTCAGTTTAGGAGTAGTAAAGTTAGTACTTTACTACTCCTAAACTGAGAAAAATCCTAACTTTAAGACTTACGGTATTCACAGAAGGCATTTAGGAGTCCTAAAGTTAGGACTACTAACTTCTGTGAATACCGAAATGAGTAAGTTCATTCTGTGAATACCAAAATGAGTAAGTGTATTCTGTGAATACCAAAAAGTACTAACTTTACGTTTTTGACGTAAGTTAGTACTGTGAATGAGGCCCAATATGCATGGTGTCAATTGTGTCTCAATCTCAAATCTATTTTGAATGCGAGTATGCTGCCGCCATGTGATGGTAAGAAAAAAGTATTCAGCAGGAGAAAATTAACAATTTAAGTTCACAACTTTAATGAGCGTGATGTTTCTGAAAACATAGGGGCAGATTTACAAGCCCCTTGCGCCACTTTTGCGTCATTTTCCCTATGTTAAAAATGACGCAAAAGTGGCGCAAGGGGCTTGTAAATCTGCCCCATATTATTTTGGTCGTTTAGCGCAAAGGGTGAACGGAGTTGAAGGCATAAAGAGAATGCGAATAAACTCATCTTGCAGCATTCCGGGCCTGCTCTGTCTTAAAGCATGCAAATAACTGTGCAGAATTAGCATAGATCTCACACTTTATATTGGAAAATGTGGCATGTTAAGTGCAGCAGAGTTATTACCTATTGTGTTAGTTAATATTATGTGCAACTTTGAAGTCTAATTCGGCCTCCGCTTATAGGCACATTCAAGCACCATTTACTTACCCATGCAATGAATACATATGTTACTTTTGGCAGCTAAAATTGCTATCAAGAGAGCACTGTAATTGCATCCCACTAACAGCTATACTGATGATTAGAGGAAAGACTTTACCATGCACAATAGAAATTCTGGTCCTGACTTTTGTGCATGCGTGAGTCATACTGTCAGCATACCACGCAGGCGTACATGTCTGTCTTAGGATGCTGGAGGATGTCAGGGCTATTTGATCTTTGAAATCATCAAATACATTCCTGATCAGGGATGACCAAACCCATATTTAGCTAAAATTCTTATTGCCATGCCTCAAATTACGTTGTACCTTTTTTTCAATGTTTACATTAAGCAGCACATGGCTAGGGTCCTAGTACATACCCATGCAATTCAGACAGTGCAATAGGCTCACCCTCTTCAGAGAGCCGAACTCATACAGGCATTAACAAGACCAGTAGGCACTGACGGAAAGCCGCAACTCCTCTATTTTTTATATTTTGGGGGGAGGTGCATGATGGGGTGGCGATCACTGTGTGTGTCTTTTGTGCAAGCTTATGTGTGAGTTAACTAAAATATTTTCGAAGAGGACGCAACACACTACATAGTCTACGGACCTGCACTTACTATTCAACATGAAGGCAAATTTGCAAATTAGGGCCACTCAAGGACAGGATTTGCTTTTACTGGCTTGCCCTTTGGTGACCCAGGGATATCTTCTGCTACTCTTGGTCTCAAAAGTCACGAAGGAAACAGGAGGAACAGAAAGCACAAGGGGGCATATTTAATAAGGGGTTGCGTCTCCGTTGTGCCACGCAATTGGGCGCTAGAGCGACGCAACTCTTAAGCTAGATTTATCCAGCCACACAAGGCCATTTTGCATAGCCTTGCGTGGCTTGATACATCTAGAGTAACGCAAAGCGCTGCTTTGCGTTACTTTACCTCAGACAGGCGTTCCATGGGTAGTGCATGGGTGTTCTCACACATCTACCCATGGATTTTGGTGCATTCCTGGATTTACCATTACTGGTATACCTGGGAATTCTGCAGCACAAATAGAAATGGGAAAATGCCTCTCAGAATTGTTTTTGGGCAGGATGCTGTCCCTTCATGCATAAAAACAATCCAGCTTGCAACGCAGGCACCCTTGCACCATGGTGCAACTGTACTTGCATTGGTGCTAGGCAGCACATTGTGCACCAGCGCAGGGAAGTTAAAAAAATGCACCATCCAAGAAAATCCAAGAAAGGATTCAATTGAAAGCACTATACCTGGTGCACAAAGCACTGTATGGGGGAGGACCTCTTGACCTCCAAAAATATTTTGCTTGATACGTCCCACGGGGGGACCTAAGATTTGCCAATGCTAGGTTTGTCCTAGTTCCTAGGATCAGAAGGGCCAGGCTGTGTGGCAAAATCCATTCCTACCGGGCAGTGAAAATCTGCAATTCACTGCCTGCCTCAATCAGATTGCAATCCAATTGTTCCTCTTTTAGGAAGTTGCTCAAAAACTGGCTTCCCCCCCCCCCCAAGTAAACACGAGCATATTCCCCTCTATTTTAGATGAAGTACGTGCTGTCGGCATTCGTAGCGCTCTATAAATGTTTTACTTACTTACTTATAATGTTAGATACCACACACTCCTGCCCTTTCCCTATCACGCAGCCCAGCAAGTTGACTTGCTGAACTGCATGATTTTGTATTAAATATGCACCAAGGTCTCTAGGGTCGGATTTACATCATGTAGTTTTTAAAAAAGGTGATGATTGATGAGTTATGGGTAAAACAAGAGGGCAAACAACCCACTGAAGTTATTAGGGTCAGACAGCATATGGCTCCACTCTGCTACCCATGGATGAGTGAGTCATCGCCCTCTGCTTTTGGCCACTCTTCTCGGTCAATTTTTGTTTTTTACATAATTTTGGACCCGTCGAAATTCAAGACAAACCAAGCTTAATATTTAACACTTATAAAAAGTAAAGTGCCTTCGTGTAAACCTCAAATTCCTACCTACTATTAAACTATATAGTAGCAAAACACAAAAAGTGCATTTGTGCCTATGATTCTCTGTCCATCTTTGAGCATTTCTAAAATATGTCTGGAAATTATTAGGGTTCCCTTGTAGCATTTTCTAGCCCTTAAACAGTGCTTGGATACACTTATAATGATGGGTAATTGGAGGAATGATTGCTTTTAAAAAGTCCCTGGAATTGTAAAGACCTTGACTGGAAAAAAAGTCACAGCTTTAGGCCTACCAGATTCACTCACAGGTAGACCAATATAGGTTCCACGGTCCTGCTCAAAACTCATGAAGACACATTTTACAAAATGTATCGTCCATTTTTTGTAATTGTTGCAACATTTAACGTAATGTTTTCTTCTAAATATGCATGATTTGAATCTTCTTTCTTTTTCTTTCTTTTAACTTTATTCTGTTTCAAAAGAAGACCATAAAAGTTCATAAAATCAGCATTACAAGTTATTATTCCAGTGATCTATATACAAAACAGCATAAAAGGCAATTCATACACATCAGTTCAGTAAAAGAAAAAGAAAAAAAGTATACATCTTAAAAACAATCTTCTACTAAAAATACAATCTATATTACAAGGCACTTATCATTATTATAACATGCGGCTCACTCCGCAAAAAATACATCAGTGCTTAGGTTTGTGTGGTAGGGAGTTACACTATTCGGGTTCAATAACAATGACTAATACCGTTTCCTAATAGCCATTGCGACTTTGATGTAGTTGGAAACCCTGGTGCATATATCATAAGTAGCCAAAGAGTATAGATAGTAGAAACCTTCAAAATAGGAACAGGGCCTAATTTCTTTTAAAATCAGAACTAAAAATCTTCCTCTTGGTTCTTTATAGAGGGAGCAGAATAGCATAAAGTGCACGGTGCTCTGAGCTGCCAAATTATCACAGGGGCAAAGCTCCAATTAATCTTCCCACCCTGATTTTTGGCGGAAAGCCACCAGAAAATGCAAGGTAAGTAAGCGAAATCTAGTTAGATAAAATCGGGTCTGTACATTTATCGTGAATGTTAAATAGAATTGCTGCTGAATAAACAAGGGCAGCCTATTACATCGGGGTGAGAACGGGATATATTCGCCACTGTAGAATGTGCCTCTTTTATGATATTTTTGGCATTTTCAGGGATGCTGGCTGGACAATCAAAATAGTGCCCCAAACCTAGCTTGTAAAGGCTATCCTTTACGAAGCGGAGCCAAGGGATAGAAAGTGCTCCATCAAGATTAATACAATCATTAATAACCTCTCTGGAAAACACTAACTCTTCGGACAGCCAGATTTTAGCCCATAATAGCAGGGGGGCAATATCTATGCGATCCTCTACGAAGTCAAGCCCCATCTCTTGATGACAAAAGATTGTGGAGGCACTGTTTGGGGTCATCAATAGTCTTTTAGTGAATTTGTTTTCCATAACTTGTAGCTGACGGCTATTATGGTATCCCCCCACTCCTGCTCCGTATGTTGCAACTGGCACACATTTGGCTTTATAAAGTGTAACCATCTCAGTCACTGGCTTATGGCCTAGCTTTCTAGCAAAGCGGAAAAGCCCCTCAACTACCCTGCCAGCATGCTGCACCCTTGCAGTAACAAGCGGATCCCAACTCAACCTATTATTAAAAATATTCCCTAGGTAATTCAAATTGTTCAGTTGATCAATTCTCTTATCTCCCACCACGTATTTCCTTGTTTTGGCCATTTTAGGGCCACACACAATGATATACAATTTTATAAAATTCACTTTTAAATCAAGAGCCAACATAAAATCTGTTAATGCGTTAAGCAGTATTTGGAGGCCAATTGCTGTCTGGGCCATTAACACGGTGTCGTCCGCATAGGAAAGTAGCGGGACCTGTGTGCTACCAATGCGTGGACGGTCAATTTCTTTATCTATTAAAAATGCCTCTAATCCATTGGTGTAAATTAAAAAGAGAAAGGGGGCTAAGATACATCCCTGCCGGACACCTTCTGTGGAGGCTATGGGCCTAGTTTTTTCCCCTTGGGGGCCATATCTTATAACGACAGAGGTCGATGCATGGAGCCTACCAAGAAGGGAAATCAGAGCCTCCTCCACTCCCATTTTCCCCATAAGTGCCCACAACTTCTCCCGATTTACAGTGTCAAAAGCACTGGACAAGTCCATGAAGGCCAGGTGGATAGAACCCTTCCTGGCCTTCATGTACTTGCCCATAATCAATGACAAGTTAAGGCACTGTTCAATGGTGCCCATCCCTCTCCTAAAACCATACTGCGTTCATGCCATCACTCCAGTGTCTGTCGCCCAGGTTTCAAGCCGGGCAAGGACGACCCTCCCCAGCAGCTTTGCCATGGCATCAATAAGGGAGATTGGCCTGTAACAGGCAGGGTCACTTCGATTACCTTTCTTGAATACAGGGAGCACAACAGCCTCCCTCCAGGATACTGGGATAGGGCCAATCACCCCTGCTTTAAAAACATTAGTCAGCAATGGTCCCCATAGATGGGGATTACTTTTAAAAAGATCTAAGGGGACTCCATCCGGACCTGGAGCTTTCATGCAAACTCCTTTAGCTAAGGCTTCCATAACCTCTGCCACAGAAATTGATGCGCTTAACTTGGAAGCCGAGGTTAAATTTAAGGGCAAATCCCCACTTAGAGCCTCGGGGTGACGGCCATAAGGATTAAATATAGCCGAGAAATTAGTTTCCCAAACATCCCCCAGGTTCAAGGAATCTATCTTCCTGACCTCTTCAGTGAAGAAAGGGCGATTTATAACATCCCAGAAGCTTTTGGAGTCTTTGAAAGAACTGGGTCTCTCCAAATCGTCCCAGGCTAATGACCTTAGTTCTTCCTTCCTCTGCTTAACTATGGTTTTATAAATCTTTCTAGCGTTTTTAATTTGAACCCTGTCACGTGGGTTGGCGTGGAGAGCCAATGTTAGGGTTCTTTGAGCTTTTGAGCAAGCAGCATTAAACCACCTTGTCTCTGGGAGATTCCTGACCTTGGTCGATTTGGTCAGGTTTTTTGCTATATCTGAGCATATGAATTCGAAGTCACGGATGATCTCAGCTGGAGGCGAGCCATGATGTAAACACCTCATATTCAAATCATAATTAACTATGATAGTTTTTGCCTCAAAATCAGAAGGGTTTACTTTGTTCCAGTTGAGTCTTACCCCTTTGTTAGGATTAAAATGAATCGAGCAGTCATCAACTTTCCCTGGCTGAGCTATTATACTAAAGGTTGCTATGAGGGGATTATGATCGCTGGCATTATTAGGCTCCACCTCAAAGTCTTCAACAAGCAGTAAGAACTTCCGTGAGATGAACATAAACTCAATGAAGCTTTCCCTACCCCCTCCAACATAAGTAGGGCACTGTATTAGAGGATTGCTAGCGAACTCATTAATGAGGCCCAAATCATTCTCATAATGATAGAGATTAGGGCCTCACCCTGGGGAGTATTGATAAAGTGTGGCAGGGGCTGCCCCTCTGTATTTAGCAACCCACAAGCATGGTCAGAGCTATGTGGGCAGGAAGAACAATTAAAATCACCTACCCAAAGAATGCATAATGGTTGCCATTTCTCAGAGGTTTTATTAATTTCTGCCTGCAGGGCCTCAATAACCTGACAGCTGTTATGGTTAAAGATATTGTAATACAAGTTCACAATTAATAACTTGACCTGTAGCATATCAGAGATCAGGATCAATTGGAACCAAGGAGATGACCCAACAGTGGTAATTTATATGGCCTCAAATTTAACTGAGATTAACAGAACCAACCCTCCTTTTGCTCTCCCTGCTGGGGAAGGTGTTGCATGGACCATATAAGAACAGTAACCATTCAACATAATATCTTCCTTATACCACGTCTCCTGTAGGCAGATAATGTCGAAGCCTCTAATAAAATTTAGCCATACCTCATTAGTCAGTTTGGAATGAATTCCTGCTATGTTCCATGAGATACATTTTAGTGGAGCCTTATTGTGACCCTGGTTTACCAGTCCCACAGGTTCGTCATCCATAGTTTATTCAGCTACGGTGGGAGGCAGGTCTGGCTCCTCGCTAATAGTGGTGACATTTGGAATCAGGTTAATGTGTGGTGAATAGTCTACGGGTTTATCTCGGCTCAAGTAATTCCACTGAGCCCCTGTTATTGAGTTCGTCTATATGAATTCCTCTCTCTTGAGCATTACAGTGCAAACCCAATCTAATCACTGCAGCTGATTGGCTAGAGCACCCAGGTAGTCAATCAATTTCAGACAACCCGGAAAGGACATCAAACCGATTAGGGTGAATGAATGAGGGAGGATGTATAAGGGGATGTGAACTTGAGCTCGGCCATACCGGCTGTTTTCTTGCTGTAAATTCATGATATGGGGGTTAGAAAAAACCCAAAGGGTGAATCTCTATAGAATCACCAGGCAAGTCCCTAAAGTGCGTTAGGGCAAAACGGGCGCACCATGCATTACTAAAATTAAGCACGACACAATTCCCTCCCCTATGTTTAATCGTGTAACCTAGCCAGCTCAGTCGCCTGGCCATAATGATTTTTTAAGACCAATTTAACTTTGGCGAGATTCTCTTATAGCACCAGTGAATCGATTTATTAATATGGCTTTAGCAAGTTTCTTGCTGGCCAGGGGTCAGACAGGGGACTCCCTTCACAATCAAAGTATATGGTGTGCATTCCGGGGGTAGGGTTAAAACATCTTTTGCACCCCTCCTGGTTTTTCCATCGTGCACTGGGCCAGTTACATTTGCAATTCCATGTGAAGGTCTACCCCTATCAATCGTAGTCAGTCTTGATTGGTTTGTAACCCCCTGACCCGGGTGTTCATTGTTCCTGTGGGGGTTCCCAACCAAAGTGGAGTCCTGTGCTGTAAAAGCCATAGGGTTATTACTAGCACTATGGGGAAAGGACTCTATACTAGGGGCCTGGCCATTTACGATTAATGATGTACTTAAAGGGGTCAGGCGGCTCGTAGGGGCACTAGAGATGACATCATCTTGTTTGGCATTTAAGTTTCTTGAACAAGAAGCGTTATCAAGCTATTTATTGGTTGCAGTCTTATTGCCTAGTCCCAACAACACTTGTGCAAGATGGTCTTCGATACAGGCTAATCTGGATAGAATAGTTGTCAGGGCCTCGTATACAATTCTACTGAATTTATCAACAGTGTTATCCATTTCATTTGTTGCACTACTTCTCCCTCCACCTAACCGAGTCCTAGATGTGTTTCCGTCTAGGTGAGTTTGTTTGGTTCTCTTGACCTTCGGTGAATGTCCTTTTAATTTGCTATCCCCCCCTCCCAGGTCTGTTCGTTTCCGTTTCCCTCCGGGAACAGCTAGCTTTTGTCGCTAGACAAGTTGTAGAATCAGCTCCTTCATTGGGGGTGTGTGTAGCATCCTGGCTCAAAATTATTACAGTAGGGGATAAAGGAGGTGGCGGTCTCTGTGCAGGAGCAGATTCTGGTGTAATTACTTGAGGATAAGTAGAGACAGGTATTATTTGGCAGGGAGCTAAAGAAAGTCTTCGCTCCGCGATTCCTGTTTCCTTTGTTATAGCCCCTACTGCCTTTTGAAGATAGCCGTCCAGAGTTGTGTCCGCTGTCTTTGATGTGGGGGTCGGTTTTCGTTTTCCCATGGTACAAATTGCCTTGACGGTAAACAACAATAAAAGATAAAAGCAAAAATAGAAGTGTTTTACCTTCACGTAGTTTTGCAGAACTGGGTCCTTAAAAAACAAAAATTAAAATTAAAATAAAAATAAAACCAAGAGAGTTGGCGCAGCCCAGCCTTGTCCTGCTGCGGACGGGGGTGAGAGGCCCTTTTCAAGCACCTCCAGGCGCAGAGGAAGTTGGCGGCGGCACTCGCGCCACGTAGGATGCCGGGATTTGTGGTCCCCGGGCCCCCGGTGTCTCTGTGAGCGCGTCCCGGGCTGTGGGGGTAAGAGGCCGTTTTCAAGCGCCTCCAGGCGCAGAGGAAGTCATCAGTGGCACTCGCGCCGCCTAGGATGCTGGGATTTGTGGTCCCCGGGTCCCCCGGTGTCTCTGTGAGCGCGTCCCATGCTACGGGGGTGAGAGGCCCTTTTCAATCGCCTCCAGGCGCAGAGGAAGTCGGCGGCGGCACTCGCGCCGCGTAGGATGCCAGGATTTGTGGTCCCCGGGCCCCCGGTGTCTCTGTGATTTGAATCAATAAACACTTTATTTCTTTTATAGTATTGTTACATTATTTTCGTGTGATTTATCTGTCAGAAACAACAACTCATTAATTTTCTCTGAGGATTGCCTTTCTGCTTAGGCCAAAATACCAAAGGTGAGCCAAGGTTTTCCGTAGTGCAATATTTTTGTCGGTGTGGCTCTTTCATTAGGGGTTTAGCCACTGTAGATGATTAATTACAGCTAGCATCAATGTCTATGTATGGGATTTATAAAGCGCAACTGTTACTCCGAGGAGTGTCCTGGCGCTGTAGCATGGGAACCGTCAGCAGGCAGAGAGAAGGAGAGAGACTAAGTGCAAGAGAAGAGCAATGTCTTAAGTTTTTTCCGGAACACTGGTGTCGCCTTAATACACCTGAGATTCAGTGGAAGCTTGTTCCAAAGAGAAGGGCCCAGGAAGGAGAAAGATCTGCCCCCTGCCCTCGTCTTTCTAATCTGAGGAACTGTGGCTAAACAGAAATTTTCAGAGCAAAGGTTTCTCTGGGGAGTGTAGAGCTTGATTCTGTCTTGAAGATAGCCTGGGCTAGTACCGTAAAGTGCTTCTTGGGTAAGGAGCGATATTTTAAAAGTAATCCTCTTCCTGACCGGTAGCCAATGTAGGCTCTGAAGAAGGCAAGTAAAGTGGGAGTAGCGTGGGAGCCCAAAGATGGTGTGTGCTGCTGCATTCTGAACTAACTGCAGCCTGTCTATCAAGTAATTGCGCAGCCCTACATACAGGCCATTCCCATAATCCAACCATGAGATAATCAAGGCCTGCAACACTTGTTGTCTAGCCTGAAAGGATAGGAGATAGAAGAATTTCCTGAGTGCACGAAGCATCAAGACTTGTAAACTCACAACAAGGCTCTCTCAAATAGTCTGCCAGAAGCATTACCTTCCCGGGAGTACAGACCTGGACCCGGAATAACTAAGATTTCACACAACGCAACACATCAAGGAAAGTTGCTATGCTGCAATGCCTGAAAGGGAGGCAGAAGAACAGAACCATATTTTCCAAGGTTTGGCATAGTTCTGCTCTCTCACAGTGCTGATGCATTTTTGGCAGCCTAGCACCAATGCAGGCAGCCTTGCACCATGACACATGGGTGCCTGTGTTGTGGTCAGAATGCTTTTTGTGCAGGAAGGGATACCATCCTGCACTAAAACTATACTTTGAGGCTATTCCGTATTTGTATGTTTGCTACACAATGCAGCACACATGTAAAGAGGCAATAAAGAGAAGAAATAAAGATATTTCTCCTCGTTACTCCAGTATTAGATAGGTGCACCATTTTGGCACAACCCCACGCTTATAAGTCATTGTCATTATGGGTTGGTGTAAAAATACATGGGTGGATGCATAGGAGCGCCCAAGTCCCACCCATGTAACGCCTCCTTGGCACAAGGTAGCATTAGGTAAGTGTTACTTTTTTATTTTACAAAGCCAGGTAAATCAGGCAAATATGGCTTTGCGTGGCTTTGTAAAACTTAAATTAGATTTTGCTTTGGGGCTGCATCAAAAAAGTGACGCAACCCAATGCAAAATCAAGTAATCAATCATATCATTTGTAAAGCGCACTACTCACCCGTGAGGGTCTCAAGTCGCTGGGGTGGGGAATGCTGCTACTGCTCGAAAAGCCAGGTCTTGAGGAGTTTTCTGAAGGTCAGCAGGTCTTGGGTCTGCCGTAGGTGGATGGGGAGGGTGTTCCAGGTCTTGGCAGCGAGGTGGAGAACGATCTGCCACCGGAGGTCGCTCTTCGTAAGCGGGGGACAGTGGCGAGGGCGAGGTCGGCGGAGCGGAGCTGGCGGGTGGGGGTGTAGAAGCTGAGTCGTCTGTTGAGGTACGTTGGTCCGGTGTTGTGGAGTGCCTTGTGTGCGTGGGTGAGGAGTTTGAAGGTTATCCTCTTGTTGACCGGGAGCCAGTGCAGGTCTCTCAGGTGGGGTGTGATGTGGCTGCGGTGAGGGATGTTGAGGATCAGGCGTGCAGAGGCGTTCTGGATGCGTTGGAGCCGTCTCAGGAGTTTGGCCGAGGCTCCTGCGTAGAGGGCGTTTCCGTAGTCCAACCTGCTGCTGACGAGGGCCTGGGTGACCGTTCTTCTCATTTCAGTGGGGATCCACTTGTAGATCCTGCGGTGCATGCGGAGGGTGTTGAAGCAGGCGGAGGAGACGGCGTTGACCTGTTTAGTCATGGAGAGGGTGGAGTCGAGGATGACCCCTAGGTTGCGTGCATGGTCGGTGGGTGTTGGGGCGGTTTGAAGTGCGGTCGGCCACCAGGAGTCGTCCCAGGCTGAAGGGGTGGATCTGAGGATGAGGACCTCCGTCTTGTCCAAGTTCAGCTTCAGTCGGCTGTTCCTCATCCATTCAGCGACGGCCTTCATTCCTTCGTGAAGGTTGGTTTTGGCGGTGTGTGGGTCCTTGGTGAGGGAGAGGATCAGCTGGGTGTCATCGGCGTAGGAGATGATGTTGAGGTCGTGCCGACGGGCGACGTGGGCGAGCGGTGCCATGTAGATGTTAAACAGAGTTGGGCTGAGGGAAGAGCCCTAGGGTGCGCCGCAGATGATCTCGGTGGCTTCGGAGCGGAAGGGGGAAGGCGGACGCTCTGTGTTCTGCCGGAGAGGAAGGAGGTGGTCCAGTCCAGGGCCTTCTCTTGGATCCCGGCATTGTGGAGGCGTGTTCGTAGTGTGTGGTGGCAGACCGTGTCGAAGGCGGCTGACAGGTCGAGGAGGATGAGGGCCGCCGTTTCTCTGTTGTCTAGCAGGGACTTGATGTCATCGGTGGCGGCGATGAGAGCAGTCTCGGTGCTGTGGTTGCTGCAGAACCCGGACTGGAAAGGGTCCAGGATGTTGTTCTCCTTGAGGTAGCGGGTCAGTTGTTTGTTGACGGTCTTCTCGATGACCTTTGCCGGGAACGGGAGCAGGGAGATGGGCCGGACGTTCTTGAGGTCCTTGGGGTCCGCCTTGGGTTTCTTGAGTAAGGCGTTGATCTCGGCGTGCTTCCAGCTCTCCGGGAAGGTTGCTGTCTCGAAGGAGGTGTTGATGACTTTCCGGAGATGGGGTGCGATGGCTGTGCTGGCTTTGTTGAAGATGTGGTGTGGGCATGGGTCTGACGGAGATCCGGAGTGGATGGTGTTCATGATCTTGATGGTGTCGTCGTCGTTGATGTTGGTCCAGGAGAGCAGGCGGTTGGTGCGGATGGTGGTCGTGGGGGCGGAGGTCTCAGTGGTTGTCGGGGTGGTCGTGGCATTGAAGCTGTCATGGATGTCTGCGATCTTGCGGTGGAAGAAGGTGGCCAGCGAGTCGCACAGGTCTTGCGAGGGTGGGACGTCTTTGGTGTTGGAGCTGGGGTTGGAGAGTTCCTTCACGATGTTGAAGAGCTCTTTGCTGTTGTGCGCGTTGTTGTCTAGGCGGTCTTTGAAGGAGGCCCTTTTGGCGGATCTGATGAGGTGATGGTGTCTGCGGGTGGCGTTCTTGTGGGCTACGTGGCTGTCCGGTGTTCGTTCACAGAGCCAGATCTTCTCCAGCTTTCGGCAGGTTTGCTTGGAGGCCCGGAGGTCTTCAGTGAACCAGCTGGCTTTCTTGTTGGTGTGACTGTTGAAGGGTTTCTTGATCGGGGCGAGGGTGTTGGGGCAGTCGTTGATCCACTGTCTGAGGTTGCGGGCGGCGGTGTCGGGGTCGGTGGGGTCGGCGGGTGGGCTCTGGGCGAGGGTGGTGGTTAGCTGGTCTTCGGTGACTTTGCTCCAGCAGCAGCGGGGCATCTGTTGGGTGCGGTGGTGCGTGGTGGGTTTCTTGAAGGTGAAGTGGATGTAGCGATGGTCGGTCCAGTGGAGTTCGGTGGTGTGGTTGAAGGAGACGTGGGGGTTTGCGGAGAAGATGGGGTCAAGCGTGTGACCGGCGGAGTGGGTGGGTGTTGTGACGAGTTGTCTGAGTCCGAAGTTGGCTAGGTTGTCGATCAGGGTGGTGGAGTTGGTGTCTTTGTTGTTCTCGAGGTGGAAGTTCAGGTCCCCGAGGAGGATGTAGTCCGTGGAGGCGAGGGCGTGTGTGCTGACGAAGTCGGCGATGGAGTCGCTGAACTGTGGTCGGGGTCCAGGGGGTCTGTATACGAGGGTTCCTCTGAGGGTGGTGTTGGGATCGGTGTGGATCTGGAAGTGCAGGTGTTCGGCGGTGCTGAGGGTGTCGTCGGTGTTGGTCGAGACTCTGAGAGTGTTCCTGTGGACGATGGCGATTCCTCCTCCTGCTCCGTTGGTGCGGTCCCTGCGGGTGATCTTGTAGCCTTCCGGGACGGCTATGGCTATGTCGGGTGCCGAGGTGGGGTTCAGCCAGGTCTCCGTCAGGAAGGCGACATCTGGGGAGGTTGAGTCGAGTAGGTCCCAGAGTTCAACGGCGTGTTTGCGGGCGGAGCGGGTGTTGAGAAGGATGCATCTGAGGTGGTTGGGTTCTTTCCTGGTCGGCGGCATGGTGGGGCGGATGCTTGTGAAGCTGCAGTTCCGGCAGGTGTAAGCTCCGTGGGTGCGTTTCAGGGCGGCCAGGAAGCAGGTGTGTGATCGTCCGGTGTTGAGTGCGTGGAGGGATCTGGCATCGTAGCGGTGTCTGGCATCGTAGCGGTGTCGGGCGTCGTAGCGTTCACGGGGTCCAGGGGTCCTGGCGCTGGGCGCGGTCCAGGCGCGGACGGGCGCAGACGGGCTTGCCTTAGGCGCGCCTTTGGTGCGCCAGCGGCGCGCCCGCTGCGCGGCCTCCATATGAGGGGATGTGGGAGGGAGGAGCAGCTGGGAGGCGGGAGCGGGGCGGCAAATGGGATTGCAGGGGGTCGGGGCCGCAGGGACGCAGCGGCGGGAAAAACGGGCGGGGGCCGCAGGAGAACTGGGCACAGGAAGGAAAAACAAGTTTAGGCAAGAAAACAAGTACAGGCACAGAGGAATAAAAACAAGTCTGGGCAAGAAAGCAAGTTAGGCACAGGGGAATAAAAACAAGTCTGGGCAAGAAAGCAAGTTAGGCACAGGGGGAAAGTACAGGATTAGGCAAAAACAATGCAGGCAGAGCAGTGCAGCAGCGTGGGGAGTGACCTGCCTGCGAGCAGGGTCAGAAGTAACTGTAGGCTGTGAAACCATACTGTTCCTTATTAAGGGTATGTAACACACATTTTTGCTTTTCAAGAAAATGACTGAGATTGGCCTGGTTACACCACTTTATACGAAGGTCCAAGCTCTGATGCAGCTTTGCAAGAAAGAAAACTCTTGCATGGCCCTAATGTCGTTAAAAAAAACAGGAAACACACTAGGACTGGTGAAGAGGCAGGCCAAATTAAGGAAGTGCCCCTTGATGTTGCTCTCCCAAGCACACTCTTTAGAGAAGAGCAGAGCTTTAGAAAGGTTTTCAATGCCATGGAGCTGCTATTAAGTATACTGGAATGGCAAGTTATCCAAATTTGATAGGAGGAGACATGTGGCTGTGGACAACAAAATGTTGGCTTCACTCATGCTAGAGACGGGAAAAAGATTGAAACGTTTCTAAAGTCCCACAGTACCCAGCTCTCTAGGCAGGAGGAAAAGAATGTTTAATATAGCACCAATTCTGAATAAATCAAGCAGAGAGGGCTGTACGATAGGTGAATATTTTTGTGCAAGAAATCAAATGTAATTTCACTCTCAGAGTCAGTTGCATTATATGTAAGGAAATTCAGTAGCCGTTTCAAAAAGTCTCGTTCGATTTGGAAAACTAGTTGTTCATAACTCTGGAGAAAACCAATTGAACGAATCCTGGTCTGGAGAAATATTCTCCATAAACCTGTTTCCTCAATTTTGTTTATTAGGATAATATTCTCACAATGATGAATCCATCCTCCTGAATGGCATTTAAGTTGAAATAAAGTGCAGAACAGAACCATACATATGAAGCACAGCGTTCACCCAAGGGCATCCCTACGCTCAATGGACAAACTAAGCACACATCACAGACACCAACTGGCAACTTTCTTCATTGCAACTAACAAAATAGGATGGTCTTCAGAGTCCTTCGAAAGCCCTATACTATTGGTTCCCCAGAATACCCTAAATATCAAACTGACAGTTTTCAATAGGATCCTCTGTCTGACAGGAAGTGACTACAGTTCCCCACTAGCTTTAGAAACAGGCTTGAATTTCTGAAGCTCACATACTGTTCTAGCAGTCAGATTTTTATTTCAATGCAATAGTCAATTCAAGATAAAATACACACTGACACTACTTGCTCGTGGTTTTTCTAATAACTTTCAATGAATTAAAACATGTTGAAGGAAGACCATTGATCCCATGACTCATGGACAGATGCTAATCTACAGGGATCTCAAGTGATTTTATCTTAAACAATGGGGCAGACGCTAACCCCATGCCAGTAGGCCAAAGGGAGACCTTCCACCTGGTCAGCTGTGTTTTTTAGGGATTTTAAACTCGTATTTTGGCTAGGAGAGGGAGTAGAGTTTTGTACAAGCAGTATTGTTAGAGGGCAAAGTTTGTTAGGCTCTCACCTGCAGAACTCCAAACTGTGGATTGAGCCTGTCTGTCTTCTAGGAGATTCTGAATTAAGGAGCAGCTTCCAGCCCCCCTAGGCAGCCGCCTAAGCTTGCCAATTGGTTTCCTAGCTCCCAAGGCACCCTGAGCCATCCTCTCACACCTGCCAGGCCCCTTATAGGATTTTTGGGTGAACCCCAAATCATTTACCTCCGTTTTGTGAGCTGCAGTTTCCGTGCGCCCAGAATTGTAATGAACCAAGGACCAGGAGGTGGTCAGAAGGAAGGCTAGTGATGTCTCTTTCCTGAAATTTAAAAAGGGATTTTCCTCTACCCGTGGTTGCATCATTTTCACCTGTTTTGCTAGTGGTTGTTACAGTTTAAAAATTGAAGTTTTTATCCTGCCCATGATTGCATCATTTTTCACCTGTTTTGTTTAGAACTTCGTGTTTTTTACTTGACCAGGTTCCTTTTACCTGTTGAATTGTGGGCTTTGCAGTCCAAAATCTATTGTTTTTTCACATTGCCCGTGACTACTAGATTTCCCCTCCCAATTTCTCCCTTGCTCTTTGCTCAAACCTGTGTGTTAAGCAATCCACCCCAGCTCCCATTTGGTGTTAGCAAGTGAGTGAAACTAGATTACTCCCCCCTTCCGCCCTTAGCAACAGAGACATTATACATCAGAGACTGAACAGAGGGTGCTCTGAGACAGCAGTAATCTGCTGTTAGCTGTTTAAGTTGTGTTTTTTAGGTTTTTGGGCTGGGAGAGTGAGTAAAGGTTTGTACAAACAGTATTGTTAGAGTGAAAAGTTTGTTAGGCCCTTACCTGCAGAACTCCAAATTGTGGATTGAGCCTGTCTGTCTCCTACGAGATCCTGAATTGAGGAGCAGCTTCCAACTCCCTGGCCAGCAAACATGGCCTGCGGTCGCAGGGACCTTATATAGCCTGCTATTGGTTGCTACATGTGTGCACTGATTGGTGGTTAAATCTGGTGTTTCTATTGGATTAGGGTTAGTGTTCTCACTGGTTGGGTATTTAAGGGTACTGATTGGTTCCTGGGTCAGTGATTCTATTGATGTAGGGCTTAAGGCTAGTGATCTGATTGGTGGGTAGGTTTCGGCTTTCAGATTGGTTCCTGGGGCAGGGCTTTCTACTGGATGTAGGGTTTAGGGTTTTCTGTATGATTGGCTGCTAGGACTACGTTGTCTGGGGCTGGGGTTAGTCTTTCTATTGGACGTAGGGTTTAGAGTTTACGGTATGATTGGCTGCTGGGAATAGGGTTGGGACTAGGGCTGGAGTTAGGCTTTCTATTGGATGTAGGGCTTAGGGTTTCGTGCCTGATTGGATGCTGGGACTAGGGCTGTGATTGGCTGTAAGAGGCCTGTCTCCTATTGATCCTAGGGCTTAGGGCTAGTGTTGTGAATGGTTAGGGTTAGGGCTAGGGTTCCTATTGGCCAAAGGGGTCACCTGATAACTAGAGCTATTTAAGGCCAGGGTTCAGGGCATTCCAGCCGGGGCGTCGAGGTTAAGGAAGGAGAGGACAAGGGCAGTTGCCTGTTTGAATCTGTTCGAGACTGGTCAGGACAAGGGCCAGAAATGCTGCCCAATTTCATGTACATCTGCACCCACCCTACCCCATCCACAACCAGAGTAAAACACTCAAAGCACATGTACTCTACTCATTCACTACACACTAACCCAAGACAAAGTTCAATGTCTCAGCACCCACTACAAAACTCCAGAAATCAAACCTATACGCCCTTCTATCCCAGCTACCGCACATTTCCACCATCACCTACAAACAGTACACAACTCTATCCTATACCACTAACCAATCCACTCATCATTAACACAACCCAAATCCACACCATACTTAACTACATCCCATCCAGACACTCACTCCCTGCTCTAATTACTCCTAACAGACCCCTTTTTGTCACTAACAAACCTATACTCAGCCTTCCATCATTTCTTCAACCAACACCCTCCTCTTCTTTCGACCACAATAACACAACCGAACAACACTCACACTGCACTGAACCACACATATTACCTCTTGTAGCAATCAAGTCTAAGACAAACACTCTTAACTCTACTTCATCCCCTCTTACACACAACAGACTCTCTACTCACAAACACATCACCACCCCCTTTACCTTACAACCTCCACTCACAAACATTACTATGCTAACAAATCCATCTCATAAAACAAATACATCAACACCTCCTTTCACTACTCCTCAAAAACAAAACATAACACGCACACCAGCACAACAAAATCTCTCAAGCGCAAACCCTCAAAATACTTTCTATCACAAACTACATACATACACCCACCTTTCAGACTACATAAATGAACAAACTCCCATTCCAAGCTTTCTCTCTTCCACCCCACCTAACACATATACAGCAACACAGCAACTCTCTTTTAACCGCCTCTCATCCATTGGACAATTTAGAACCTTACTACATGACCCACATGCTGCACCACCACCCCTAACTCATTCACTTTCCACACTAAACAGATGCAAACAAAATAAGCAACATGCCACTCCTCACAACTTCACTTCTCCATGTCTACTGCACAATAAGGTTACACTACAAAAACAACACAGCACACCAACTCACTCTCAACCACCATCTCCATCGCCTACACACACAGGCCCATCAAAATGCTTCTTAGTCTGCTGGATGAGGAACACGATACAGAACAGCTACACAATTGCTATCCTCACACAGCTAATACCAACACTAAGGACACACCTGCTGCAAGCCCACAAAATACTGCTCACTCTTCTATAAAAACCAAATCACACTATCGCCAAACTACATTCTCTAAACTGTCTACTAATTAATGCTCGATAGCTCTCTAAAAACAAACATCACGTCTACCACCTTCTCACTGACGCAAAACCTGACATACTCTTCATAACTGCTCGAGTACTGCATGAAGCCGCTCCTCTAGGCTATCAAACGAACACCCAAAATCGTATAGGCAAAAAAGAAGGTGGCCTGGCTGTTGTGTTCAGACAAACATTACATATCACTGAAGCTGACAACGTCTCCATTAAAGATTGTGAGGCTCTTTTCATCAGATGCACTCCTGCACCGTCTTCCTCCTGTAACTTCTTGCTCCTTTACAGACCCCCACCTAGCAATGCAACATTCCCAGACACACTTCTAAACAAGGTTTCAATCCTGATAACACTACACTCCAACCTATGCGTTCTGAGTGATCGAAACATTTGGTTTGACAAACCCAATATGCCCCATCCGAAAACAATCATTGCTGGCCTAGACGCACTGAACATGCATCAGATCATCCACAAACCCACACACATCGCTGGACACATCCTAGATGTCATTTTTGCAAATACAGAACTAGTTACCTTTCAAACAATGACTTCGGTCACATGGTCAGACCACCATCTGCTTGCTTTCCAACATAAAACAACTCTAAACGATGCACCTAAAACAACCTTACGTGCATTCACCTATCAACTGTGGGACAAACTCAATTTGGAACACTTAAAAACAGAACTAACATCCAGTACAGATTTAGATACAATATATTCTGTTCAAAAACTATATGAGTGGCTACAGGAAGCTTTTGATATCCTGATACCACTAAAAACCACACAACAGAACACAAGAAAACAAGCACCTTGGAGAAATACTGAGATAAAAGAGATAAAACATCAAATTAGAAAGCTGCAACATGTGTGGCTCAAAATAAACACCAATCAAGACAAACTTCGCCCACAGAAAATTTACAGATTGTATAAGTCAGCTATCAAAAAAGCTAAGAAAAGATACAATTCAGACAGAATTCAAAATGCTAAATGTGCAAATAAAGAATTCTATAAAATTCTCAATGAATTTCGTGAACCAAATTGCCTAGAAGGCGTTCATCCCATTACTCAAGATTTCACAGACAAACTGGCAAATCATTTCAAGGCAAAAGCAGCCACGTTGGACTCATACTTAAAAGAAAGACAAAGCACCAGTGCTGACCCTTTTTCAAAACAACAATCCAAGAATACTCTAACCCAGCCTCTCCTTTCCTTCCAACACATTTCACACAATGAATTTATGGACCTGGTCAAAGCAAGCAGGCCTGCCAGCAGCCCTCTGGCCCATGTCCACTGCAAAACCTCAAGACAATTCTTCTGACAACATCTGCTGCCATTCCAGTAAGAAGAATCATCAACAACTCCTTAACTACCGGAATATTTCCAGAAGAACTCAAAAAGTCATACATATGCCCATTACTGAAGAAAACAAACTTGGACCCGCTGAACCCTGACAACTACAGACCGATTACAAATGGACCTTTCCTGGGCAAACTGATAGAAAGAGCAGCATTCACCCAGATGTCACAATTCATTGAAGATCGTGCCATACTTTCAGACTTCCAAATGGGATTCCATCCATTAAGGGGCACAGAATCTGCTCTCCTTGCCATCTGGGATGACCTGAAGAACACAGTTGAACACAACAGGCTTGCTGTGCTACTTCTCTCGGACCTCTTGGCTGCCTTTGACACGGTTGACCATGACACTCTGATACAAAGCCTCCACGAAGCCGGCATAGAGGGGACTACTCTAGACTGGATCACATCCTACCTTCGCAACAGAACTAATGTCATCCATATCCCCCCTTTCTCATCCAACCCGTACTTCGCAAAAGCAGGGGTCCCTCAAGGCTCTATCATCTCATCAATGCTTTTCAACATCTAAATGGAGTAATTACCGGCACTGATCAATCAATTTCACCTCACGTGCTATAACTTTTCAGATGACATGAAAAATACTCCATCAACTGGAATGCACCAAAGAAATTGAAAACTCAACAGTTTTCAGTTGTCTTAGAGCCGTGGATCAATGGATGACGTGGAGCCATCCCAAATTGAATGCTTCCAAAACGGAAAACTCATGTGTGGCAATTGAAAACATTATGACCGGCTAGCCGCGAGGCCTGATGATCTAGGAATACCACCTAAAGTATCAAAGGAAGTACAAAACCACGGAATGACCATGGACTCCAAGCTATCAATGAATGCCCAAGTGAACAAACTAGCAAGATCACGCTTTGTTACTAGAACAACTCTGCGACAAATCTTCCCACATTTGGGATTTCCACACAAGGTCCAGGCTACCATCTCCCTTGTTCTGTCCAAAATCAATTATGCCAATAGCCTCTACCACTGATCACCTTTAACAACCATGAAAAGACTACAACGGGTTCAGAACCCGGCTGCCTGACTATTCTTACATATAAAACTGCAAGACCACATCTCCCCTGCCCTGAAAGCCCTTCCTTGGTTACCGGTTGCCAGAAGATTCACGTTCAAGCTGCTTTGTATCACCCACAAAGCGATACATGGAGCAAGACCACTCTTCATCAGGAATAAAATCACCAAACACATTCAACAATGGAACCGCCGCTCAAGAGTGGCACCTCGCCTAAAAATCCCAACGTACAAGAGAAAAACCATGGGTGGCACATCCTTCTCTGTTCAAGCAGCCAAACTATGGAACTCTTTAACCCCCAACATAAGACACATGGATAACCACCTTATCTTCAGAAAACTACTCAAGAGATGGCTATTCCCCACATAACCACCATACACAAACAGACATGTACAGCATATCTCTCTGTATATAAGCATTTATTTGTACTATAGATATGTACCTATATATGTGTATTGCTTTGTATAAATGTGTGGAATAATTATGTTTTAAAAAAATATAGATATTCGTTAGTTCTGCTTAACAAATGTACTTACTACTGATAGTTACATTATTCTATGTTTTTTACATTTATATAAGTGACTGCATAAATAAGTAACTCTTTTATCATAACTATTTATCTACATTTGCTTCACTATTGAATTCCCCAAAAATATATAAATAAATAAATAAAATAAATTTAAAGTACAACAACACTTGAAAGCTGGAGTTTATTAAATGCATCTTTAATCTACATATATTATCTTCCTTAATTGAGTCATATACCTTCCATGTACTTACGGATCTATATATTTATAACTTTTCTTCTAATTCAGCGTATCCAATGCTACTACTCTTTCCAATGCACTACCCTATTTCTCACCCTATACCTCGATCAGTATATATCCTCTATTCATCTCAAACCCCATACCACTACTATGATCCCCAAAATAACCCTTTCTAGACTGTTCCCTACTCTACCCCTCCTTGCATGATCTCATACTTCTTTTGCTATTCTGATCCCGTCAACACCTCATCAAGGGTAGCAAGCGCTATATAAATGCAAACCGTTTTCCCGCTTCTATCCCTCCGCTATCCTTCTCAATCCAGATTACTGACTAACATTTCCACCACTCAAATTACTTTCATATTTCACTATGCTAATGCACCACTAATCCTTTATGCTTTCCGGAGTAGCATGCTACTCGCCAAAGGAGTGCTTCAACACCCCATCAAGGGTGCCAAGCGCTATATAAATGCAAACCTTTTCCGTCTTCTATCCCTCCACTATCCTTCTCAATCCAAATAACTGACTAACATATCCACCACTCAAATTGCTTTCGTTTTTCACTATAGTAATTCACCACTAATCCTTTATAGGTTCCGGAGTAGAGTGCTACCTGCCGAAAAAGCACTTTGACGCCTCGTCAGGGGTAGTAAGCGCTACATAAATGCAATTACAATACAATACTGTTTCCCACCAGCATCTCGTTTGTTTTATTGGTGTTAAGGTGCAGAAAGTTAAATGCCATAGAGGACTGTGCTGTAATGAGGCATAATGTTAGATCACCTGCAGATGTAGGTGCATTTGGATCCACTACCACAATCAGTTATGTGTCATCCACATAGGACACTACTATGCAGCCAAAAGATTTAGGGGCTTCTTTATGGGATTGAAATGCAATGCACCACACGCAGTAAGTCACCTTGCTGCACTGCGTAATAGGGAAAGGGCAGGAATGCACAATATTTATTACAATACTGCACATACCTGTCCACCATGGTGCAAGTGTGCCTGTGATCCCCTGCTTGGGGATCACTCTCCTGTGGAGTTCCCCAAGCAGGGATCCACTGGGCAGAGATACCATTGGAAAGGCGTGATTCTCCCATTTTCAATGATACCTCTCCCAAGAGTATCAGGGCTAGGGGCTGAGATATGCCCCAAACGCTGATACAGTGAAAGTAAAATGAGCCCATATGCTCATTTTACTGCCATTTTGCTGCAATAATGTCAGCGCACCCTGTGCACTGATCACCATTACAGTAAAAAAAAAATCAAACTGCTCGGGAAATTCTCCACAAGCAGCCAGTGGTAAAAATAAAACAGTGGAACACCTCTAGTGCAGAGAACCAGAGTGGATTATTATACCTCCTCAGTGTCAGCCAACGACCGGCAGATGCACTGGGGAAGTAGTGCAGCCATTGGCCGCACTAAACAGGTAAAATAAGGAGGGTGATAAAAACGACTCGTGGGTAAGCATGGGAAAACATTTGATTTTGCTGGCGTAATTTGTGATTATTTGGAAATTTAAATTGAAATTACCAAGAATATGCTATTACGCCATATAGTGTAACAAGCCTCCCAAAATCATAATGTGAGATGTAGGGAAACAAGTAGCTCGAGAGTGAACAGCATCTTCCCAATGCCAGAGGCAGTTCCTCTAAAGCCAGTGGTCAGCAAACATTTCAGATAGATTGTTTTACCCAAGCGGACCGTTATGGTAATTTTGTGTGAAACTATATATTTGGACTTGAGTGGCATCTTCTCAATAAGAGCAGCAGTTACTTTAATGTGAGTGGTCAACAAACAATTTCAGGTAGATGTGTTTACCTCAGAGGACTTTTAGGTAATTTTTAGCACCACAATACAAATCGGAATGTGAGCGCGGCATCTTCCCAGCATGAGTGGCAGTTCCTTTAATGCAGATGGTCAACAAACATTTAAGGTGCAATCAGCCAGAAAAGTTTACTTTTTATCCAAACGAACACATTTTGTGAGTGCAAAACATAATTTTTTTTAAACTGGAAGACAGTGACATAGAGCTAGGGTATGGAAACTGTAGCTGCACCACAGTAACTAATATCTCCCCAATCATCATGCACAGACTAGTCATAAATTATGTCATTTTATCTGTAATAAGTGTGGTTGGGAATGCTATGATTTAACATGCTACAAGTGTATTATCAGTGAATGTAGAAGGGTTGAGTTACAGTTAATGTAGTGTAGCTAGGAAGTTGAATATACTGTGTGTGGAGGTTTGTGATTTGTAAAAATGTGAAGGTGTTGCATAAGTTATAAATTAAAGGTAAAAGTATGAATTAACAATTTTGAACTTTTGTGTAGTTTAAGTTTGGTTTGTAGTTAAACAATAAATAATTTTAAATAAATTTAAAGGTGGTGCGTATTGTATACATTGAAGGTATAACTATAACTTTAGAATTTGTAATGTCTGTGAATTTTAAGTTTGGCTAGTATAGTAAGAATAAGTAAAGTGCAGAGTGGAGTGTCATTAAGAGTAGAGTAGAGCGGAGGAGAGTATTGTGCAGTGCATTGTCATAGAGTGGACTAGAGTAAAGTGGAGTGTGGTACAGATGAGTGGTGTTCAGTGAAATTGTGGAGTGGTTTAGAGTGGAGTGGCGTGGAGTGTTGTTCAGTGGAGTGGGGTAGAGTGGATTGGGGTAAGGTGGAGGGGAATAGAGTGAAGTGGTATACAGTGGAGTAAGGTACAGTGTAGTGGCATTCACTAGAATAGCATAGAGTGTGGTGGCATAGAGTGGAATAGCATATAGTGGAGTGGCGTTGAGTGGAGTAATGTGAAGTGGAGTGGGGTAGACAGCAGTGGCATACAGTGGAATAGCATACAGTGGAGTAGCATTCAGAAAAATAGCACACACTGGAGTAGTGTAGAGTGCTGTGACATACAGTGGACTGGTGTACATTATAGTGATGTACACTGGAGTAGCACAGATTGGAATAGAGTACAGTGGATTAAGGTAGATGGCAGTGGCTTACAGAGGAGTGGCAAACACTGGAGTGGGGTACAGTGGAGTACTGTACTGTGGAAAAGCGTACAGTGGAGTGGTGCAGAGTGTTATGTGGTAGAGTGGAGTGGCACACAGTTGAATAGCATAGAGTTGATAAGCATAGAGTGTAGATGTGTACAGTGGAATAGTGTATATCTAAGTTGTGTAGAGTGGAGTAGGGCACAGTGGAGTGGTGTAGAGTGGAATAGCCTACAGTGGAGTTTTGTTAATGAGTAGCGGCATCAAGTAGAGTGTCATGCAGTAGAATAGCATACAGTGGAGTGGCAAAGAGTGGAGTGGTGTATAATGGATTGTGGTACAGTGTAATAAATACAGTGAAGTGACACAGAGTGTCGTGGTGTAGAGAGGAGCGGTGTACAGTGGAGTGAGGTACATTATAGTGGCATACAGTTATATAGCTTAGAGTGAGTGTCATTGAGTGATATACTGTAGAGTGGAATAGCATATCATAGAATGGCAGTGGAGTGGCGTAAAGTGGGGTGGAATAGATTAGATTGCATAGAGCGGAGGACAGTGGCACAGAGGGGAATAGCGTATAATGGAGTTGTGTACATTGGAGTGGCTTAGAGTGGAGTGGCATAGAGGGGAATTTCAAATAGTGGAGTGACGTACAGTGGAGTAGCACATAGTGCAGTAAAGTACAGTAGAGTGGCATGGACTGGAGTGTCATAGACTGAAGTGGCATTGAGTGGAGTGGTGTAAAGTTGAGTGAGGTAGCGTACAGTGAAGAGTCATAGAGTGGAGTGATATAGAGTGGGATAGTGTATAGTGGAATGGGAAAGAGTGGAGTGGCGTAGAGTGGGGTGGTGTAGAGTAGAGTAGAATAGCATAGAGTGGAGTGGCATAAAGTGGAATGGGAAACATTGAAATAGTGTATAGTGCAGTGAAGTAGAGTGGAGTGGTGCAAAGTGGAGTGGCATAGAGTGGAATAGCGTATAGTGGAGAGGTGCTGAGTGGAGTAGCATATAGTGGAGTAGCGTACAGTGGAGTGGCATCGACTGGAGTGGCATAGAGTTGAGTGGCGTACAGTGGATTGGAGTAGAGAGATGTAGAGCATAGTGTAGAGTGGAGTGGCGTCCAAAGGAATAGCATACAGTACATTGGCGTAGAGTGGAGTGGCAGAAAATGAGATGGTATAGAGTGGAGTGCCATATAGGGTACTGGTGTCGAGTGGATTGGCGTATACTGGTGACTGGAGTGTTGTACAGTAGAGCGGCATACAGTGGAGTAGCGTACAGTGGCGTGGGGTACAGTGCAGTGATGTACAATGCAGTGTGGTAGAATGGACTGGTGTACAGTGGAATAGCATGGAGTGGAGTGGCATTGAGTGGAGGGGCATAGAGTGGGGAAACAGCATTTGCAACGCAGTCTAAACCACAAAGTACCTTTACAATGAAATATTAACCATGCTTTAGTCTCCACCACGCAGGTAATTGCAACGCATATGTCTTTACCATGAGTGTCATTACCACGCATGTCTTCACAATGTATTTGAGATATAGACATTTACCACGCATATGTTTACTGAGTCTCATTACCACACATTTTTTTACCATGAGTGTCATTACCACAAATGTCTTTATCACTCACTAATATGTAAGTACATGGGTAAGTATGTAGGGAAGAATGTGTAATAGATATTTGGTGAAGATTAATGTTATAATTATTATTTTATTTTATTTAAAGTAACAATAACCTTTAGGGATAGAATGTAAGGGATATAGGGGTATTGGGTGGAGAAGTGTATTAAAACTCAGGTATTATTTTAATACTTCAATATTCATATTTTAATAATGTAATTTATGTTAAGTCAGATTAATATTAATAGTTAAAAATTAGCAACTGTAATGCAAAGTTTTAGGGATGGAACGCAAGGGGTATCGGGGTATTGGGTGGGGAGGTGTATTAATACTCAAGCATTAATGCTAATACTTGAATAATAATATGAATGGATAGTAATTGTTGTGAATTAATATTCATATTACATTGTTTTTAAAATGTAAAAATTGTAACACTGTTTTTTAGGGATGGGATGCAAGGAATATAGGGTTATTGGATGGGAAATGTCTTAATACTTAGGCATTCATTTTAATAGTTGAGTATTAACATTTAAATATTGTACTTTGTGTAAATTCAGATTAATAGTAATAGTTACAAATATTTTAGCTACAGGTATACAAATGTTTAGAGATGGGATGCAAGGGTTTTATGGGTATTGGGTAGGGAAGTGTATTAATATTTGGGTACTAATTTTAATACTTGAAAATTAATATTTAAGTATTGTAATTGTTGTAACTTAATATTAACATTTGTTTTAACAATATTCTTAACAATTGTAACTTTACTGTTTAGGGATGGGCTTCAAGGGATATAGGGGTATTAGGTGGAGAAGTGTATGAATACTCAGGTATTAATTATAATATTTGAGCATTACTATTTGAGTATTGCAAATTCAGTTTAATATCATATTAATTTTGACGACTGTAACACTAGTATACGGGATACAACGGCTATAGGGGTATTAGGTGGGGAAGTGTATTAATGCTTGGGTATTCATTTTAGTACCTGGATCTTAAGAAGTAAAGGACATTTATTTACTTTAAAAAGCTGACAGTAAAATGAGATCTTAGTGAAATTAAGTAGGAATATAGCAAACAATTTTTTTTTAAAGGTTAATTAAATTAAATACTTTCCCATGGTTTTCCATTGACTTCAATGATTAACATTGTACTTGTTTCCTTTTTCCTTTTTGGCTTGATGCTCGCGGTTGTACATCTGTTTCTACAGTCGGTGGAGCATCACAGTCAAAATCAGAAGCAAAGAAGATTTGTGGTCAGGTATAAAAAATTCATTTACATTATTAAATATATATGTGGCTACGTTTATTGTAAGATAGAGGGGGGAGGTAATTAGATGGTAGATAGTAATATAATGTATGTTTTATTTGTATTTACCACTTTTCCATTCCCATGGTGGGAGGTTGGCGTTCTAGTTGCGAAGCCCATCTCCTCCTTAAATGTCAGCTGCGGGCCAGGGGTGCAGCGGATGCGCGCTGCGGGTGCGCCGCTGGCACCCCAAAGGCGTGCCAAAGGCAAGCCCGTCTAAGCCCGTCCGCACCCGAATGGGACCAGGGGCCAGGAATCTTGCCCCCCCAACACAGATCTGCAAAAATACATGAGTGATCAGCTTCTAGCACTCAGGCCACTGACAGTTCCTCTGTGCACCCTGCTGCTGAGCTCCAATAGCCTGCCTGATCCCAGAGAAGATTGTAGGCAGTGCGGTCTTAAGATGCCCGCCTACTAGGACATACAGCTAGCTGCCTCAAAGCTCCAAGAACCCACTTGGAAACTAGGAATGATTAACGCACGCTCAATTCCCAAGCATGTCATTGACATTAGAAATCTGCTAGAGGAAGACTCTTTGGATGTTTTATTCATCACAGAAACATGGCTTAATGATAGTTCTGGCCCAGATATTCATCTTGCCCTCCCAATAGGCTACCAGATCCACAGACTAGATCGTGCAGGAAAAGTCAGGGGTGGTATTGCCATTATTTTATAAGATGTTTTTAAAAAATAATTCCATGGCTCCACTCTCTCTTCTGGAGTGCGAAAGTGTTCAGTTTCATATCACACTCTCTCCCTCCTGCCCGTACTCAGGTGTTCTGGTGTATAGACCGTCGAGCGACAGTTCTAAATTTTTAGAAGCATTTCCGGATACTTTAGCTAGCCTATCGGTATGGACAACCCACTTCACTATATTGGGTGACTTTAACCTTCACTTTGATGCACTCGATGCCCCTTCCACAAAAAGGCTGCAGGATGATCTTGAGGCCTTACAACTAACCCAACTGGTTACGGCACTTATTCATGACAAAGGACATACATTGGTCTCGGTATATGATGTCATTCCAGTCCCCTGGTCCGACCACTGCCTTATTCTTTTTAGGTTACCCAAACCTGCCAAGCAGCCCAATGTTAAGGCTGCGACTACTGCCACCAGAAGCTGGTCGAAGCTTGAACCAGAAATCAGGTCATCTGCCCTGAAAAACACAGACCCCAATCTCATAGGTAGCTTAAAGGAGGACCACCAGCAATGGGAAAACTGGATTGGTCAGTCGGTGGACGCCTGTGCTCCCTTGAAAAAAGCACCTTATCAAAAACCACACAGGCGGAAAGCCCTATGGTATAACAATCATCTTATCGTATTGAAAAACAATGTAAGAGACTGGAGAATGGAGTAGACCCGGACCTTAAAGTAAAATACAAAGCCTTAATAAGATCTTACCACAATGAATTAAAAAAGGCACAGGCTAAATTTTATGAGGATAAAATCTCTCAGGCATTAAACTCCCCAAAGGAACTCTTCAGAGTGGTTAAAACCCTGACCTCCCTCACGATAGTAATGTGTCTCCTCATGCCACTAAAGAAAGATGCAAAGATGCAATGAAATTGCAATGAAATTGCATCTTTTTTTGACAAGAAAGTGACAGATATCTATAGTCTATTTCATGGAGCAGGAGGGGTCAACTAAGGTCAGTGTTTCAGCTCCAGCCCCAACTCTTTCACAAATCCCCAGGCTCAAGGAAGAAGATATCCTCAACCTGATAAGGTCCACTAAATCTGGATCCCGCTAGACCCCATACCCCCTCACGCCCTCCTCAAGGTGCAGAGGTTATTCTTCCCCCTCTAATGGCACTACTCAATAAATCACTAGACTCTGGCCTGGTACCTAAATATTGGAAGAATGTCCTTATCAGACATATTTTGAAAAACCCCCATCTTGATCCAGATATACTTGGTAATCTGTGTCCCATCTCACTACTTCCCCTTCTTGGTAAACTCCTGGAGAAACATGTCAACCGGATATCAGTCAACTATCTGGAGGAGAACAAAATTCTCCACCCCACACAGATGGGCTTTCGCGCTCACCACAGCACAGAACTGCCCTCCTGGTAGTGACAGAGGAACTCAAAGCCCTATTAGACAATGGAGGGTCCGCCGCCATTATTTTGCTTGATCTCAGTGTGGCATTTGACACTGTGAATCATGCCATCTTAAAAGATAGACTTAGGGAAGTAGGAATCCGGGATAAAGCGATGGACTGGCTTATCTCTTTTCTGGAGGACCGATCCTACCAAGTGATGGAAAAGGACTGTTTCTCTGACCGTCTGCCAATTACATGTGGTGTGCCACAGGGTTCGTCTCTCAGCCCTACGCTATTTAACATATATGTGCTACAGCTTGCCACAATCGTGCAGGAGTTTGGCATCTCAGTTATATCTTACGCAGATGACACTCAGCTGATTGTCTCCCTGTCTAATGGCCCCATCCAAGGAAACCAACAACTTGTACCCTGCCTGAACAAACTGACAAACTGGATGTTGAACTGTTGCCTAAAGCTAAATGGAGAGAAGTTAATGATATTAGGTAACATGGCCATACCCAAACCACTGGATAATTGGCCTACTGGTATGGGTAATCCTCCTGACCCCAAACCAGCTATAGAAGATCTAGGGATCTGGATGGACAGTACCCTTGCAATGGACTACCAAGCAAACAAGCTGTCTGGTGTCTGCTTCGGGCTTCTAAATATGCTCAGAAAGATACTGGCTCTCATCCCAGAGCAGTTAGGAAAAACCGTCATTCAGTCCCTTATGGTCTCGCGCCTAGACTATGGCAACTCCCTCTACCTAGGCTCATCGAAATATGTTACAAAGAGACTTCAGGTTGTGCAGAATGCGGCATCAAGGCTACTGCTAAAAATGCCTAGCTACACCTCCGTAAGAGATTCTCTCAAACAGCTACACTGGCTACCGATTGCAGCTAGAATCAAGTTCAAATCCCTATGCATTACACACAGAGCCATAAATAACAAGGACCCAGAAAGACTTAGAAATCTGATATCTGTCTACGCCCCCACCAGACTTTTAAGGTCCTCCAATCTACACCTTCTCTGCACAACCAGAATTAAAAGATCAAGATGGGGAGGAAGATCTTTTGCACACCTGGTACCAAAACTGTGGAATGAGCTACACTTCAACTGAGAGCCTTGCAAAATGAACTCGCCTTCAGGAAGAAACTCGAAACCTGGCTGTTTCCCCAACCTCATTAATGGGCTCCACTCTCACTACAACACTCACCAGTGCGGGGAAGCCCTCGGGCAGCCATGCGCTCTTCAAATCTTAAATACAAAATACAAATACAAATACAAATACATGCAGGCTGTGTTCATATGCCCACGTTGGGACAGTTGTTTGTTTTTCAAGCAGGCTTGAAAAAGTTGAAAGAAAAATGGTTATGACTTTTTTAAACCTATTTGAAACAAAAGCAACATTTTAAATGTTTGCCTATGTTTTTTTTAAACTGTTTGGAGAATCCTCAGGACAAAGACCACATGGCTGCTGGAGGAAAATGGATGTTGTTCATCGACTACTACATGTTTTTGGGGGGAACATTTGATTTGGAAATAGTTTTAATTTGATGGCTTTGTTTTAATCATCAGACCTTTCCAACTGGATGTCGATTTTTTGAATGGCTTTTACTCTCATGTATGGATTACTACTGACTTTTTTTCATACAATTTGTTTTTGGAGAATGGATTTTTTTCTGAAGATTTAAAAAAAAAAAATTTGTCTTCAGGATTTTGCTTTGTGCCATTGCATTTTTTGTACTAAAAATTGCATACATTTATAAAAAATGGGCTGTAGGTGATGGTTGTAAATGTGAAAAACAATTGTTTTCAGGAGTTGATTTTTTCTGTCAATGTGGATTTGCCTATATGGATTATTGGAGTACTGTTGACTCTTGGCGACAGGTGGTTTGAAAATGTCACCAAGAGTTGAAGAAAGAAGACAAGTACAGGTAGGAATCCCAAAATTCCTTTACTTTAGTTAAAAAAAATTCACTGATGCCAATTGGATTGTATACAGTTGTTAAAACAGGCAAGTAATCTAGGGAAATATTAGTGAGGGTTAGTAATGTAATATATATGCAATACTGTCCAGGCAGTCTGGAGCCACCATCAACGAAAATTGTTGAATTTGAGCCAATAGTCTATCGGACATTTCTTTACTTTTTTTAGAAACACGTGGGTTCAGGTTACCTGACAGTGACTGCACACGTCTCATTTCTTTTAAACTTTGTTTGTTCTTCAAAATTTCCCAAAAAAGATATCGGTTTTGGTGATGTTTACTAATTGATGTATTGAAGGAATTGTGCCATCCCTCAATGACATTGTTAGTCTTTGCACCTCCCTCTGAGCAGTGCCTGTAACAGTTCCACCATTCAATGGGAAACCTTGACTTCCTCCTGTGACTCGACCTGCTTAGATGGCCAATACACATATCTTCAAAATAATTTAGTAAGGGACAATTTCTCTTCATTTTGTGTAAAGTATTCTTATTCAAAAATTGAAGTGTAGAGCTCATCTACACTGTGAGGAGGTACAAAGCAAAATGCAGTTAGTTTTCTTAATTCCATTAGAAGTTTACTGTTTGATAAGTAATCCTCAACTAAGGATGGTTTTTGAATTTTTCATCAAAATGCCTGCGCAAAGTGAAAAAAACATTCTTGAATTTGGGTGATAGGGTATATTTTGGTAATGGTATTAATCATTGATAATTCAAAGTCAAATATTACTTTTCTAGGACTTGTAGTCATTGTTTTGGATTTTCCCACTGTTAATAATTCAGTGTACATTGAGGATTGCTTGTCAGGGAGTAAACTATATACTAATGGGACAGTGTGTTATTTATGTTAGTGTGAATAGTGTCAATTTGGGCGAATGGAGGGGTTGTTGATTTAAAAGTGCCATTCATCTTCCAAATGTCACTATTCTCAAGCGTTACAAGGTTAAGTGTTGTGTTAAATATTAGTATTCTTTTCTGAGGCTTTTTGTTGTCATGCAATAGTAAAGGTTCGCAGAGAAAATAACAGTTAATTCAGGTAGGATGTTAATGTCAGAATAAGTTTGTAAGGGTAATCGTTGGTGATTATTTGTCTTTTTTTTCTTTGCATAATTTTCCCAAGATTGGGAATTGTGGGCATACTAGCTACATGCATGGGAATGGTTTTGGATAGCTGCCTCAAAATTGAGCCACTGGGCTCATTGGTGGTGTATGCAAGTTCTTTAATATTTTGCACATTTTCACATACTTTAATCTACAGTGCAGAGGCAGAGTGGTTATGCTCAGTTGTCTTAACTATGATGTCTTCGAGAGTAACAGCTCTGCCTGTGCAATGGGATGAAAAATACTGCACACAAGTCCAATGACTCCTGGGCTCACTTAACCTCTCCTTACAATAAATGTAGCCACCATACTTTAAGAGTCTGTTGCCTCTCCTAGATTTTACATAACTTGCTTCATTAGCTGATGTCATTGATGTTAGGTCTGTCATAAAAAAAAGTATAAGTTTACATTTTTATTGTTTGATGCATTTTTTTCTTTTGTTACTTTGCCTGGTAAAAGAATGAAGAAATGCATTGTTAATTTTGGATTCTGTAGAGAGAGAAAAGTTGGTTATTTAAAAGAAATGTAATGTTTAGTTTTTTTTACCTGGCGATTGATCTGTTGTTGGTTTTTAAAGGAAGCAATTGGAAGTTGGCATTTCTATTTTGATGTGTATTCTTTGGAAGATGGTTTTGAGTTATTGTTATCTGTTAAAAAGTGAAAAATTCAAGTTATGATATATTATTTGGCTTTAAGATTTGTGGTGAATTTCTCATTATTTATTATATTTTTTTACATTACGTGTGTAGGAATTGGTTATTTAGTAGGTTTTTGTCGGTAGATGACTTTGTGTTAATTACAAAAAAAATAAAGGTTGTTATTGTTTTACTTTAGGATTTATTTTACTACCACAGCCATTGTTTAACCCTTGCTCAGACTTAAGTATTTGGTGGAGTTAGACTACTAACTTTGCCCTCTAGTTACTGTCCAGCATCTTCTCTGAGGTAAGTACCTGGTGGAGTTAGAATGGTCATTTTGTTCCCAATCACTTTTCAGCACCTTCCCTGAGGTAAGTGCTAAGTAGAGTTAGAACAGCAATTTTGCCCCCGGCCATTGTCAAGCACCTCCCCTGAGGTATGCCCACGGTGGAGTTAGAATAGCAATTTTGCCCTCATCCGCTGTCCAACGCCTGCCCTGAGGTATGCCCCTGGCAGAGTTAGAATAGTAATTTTGCCCCAGCCACTGTCTAGCACCTGACCTGAGGTATGCCCCCGGCAGATATAGAATAGCAATTTTGCCCCCAACCACTGTCCAGCACCTGTCCTGAGGTAAGTACCAAGTGGAGTTAGAATGGTAATTTTGCCCCCAGCCACTTTCCAGCACCAGACCCGAGGTAAGTACATAATGGAGTTAGAATAGTCATTTTGCCCCCCAGTGAGTGTCGAACACCTGCTTTGAAGGATACACCTGGTGGAGTTAGAAAATTAGGTTTACTTCCAGTCACTATCCAGCACCTACTCTGAGGAAAGCAACTGATGAAGTTATAATAGTAATTTTTGCTGGCAGTAAATGTTCAGCACCATCCTTCTGAGTATACCCCTAGCAATTTTACCGTACTAAATGTATTATTTAAACTCACGCTTAACAATTGTTTTTTGAAAACTAATATATAAGAAAATCTTTTTCATTTATTTGTTTTATTTACTAACAGAAAATATATTATATGTTACAAAAATAACAATTAAAAATTGCAATATTGTTTTATCAGTTCAGTTCAATCAGTCTTTATTTCGATCGTACTGATCATAAAAGACACACACAATATTTACAGTAATACATAAATGATCTTTGTATAAAAAGAACAAGATCTCTAAAATGAACAATTAAAATACATCATGGTAGTTGAAAGTAGTAAATAGATAAAAACGTGCTAAAAACAATCAATTAAAAAAGGCATAATTCATTACAAAGAATATGTTTTTTAAGAATGCTAGGCTAACATCAGTGTTAATTTTCAAAATTCATTGCTTTCATGCCTCATACTTATAGAGAACCCAATAAAAACTGTTGCATGCAGATAAATAGCTAAACATCAAGCAATAGGTCAAAGCTGATCGATAGCAACTATTACTTTTGATGATTTTGACCTTATTCTCCATATCCAGCTTAAAATTTTTGCTAAAGCTATCACAGTGGACTCTTGATTACTGGTATTCAATATTCTTAGAGCAGTTGCATATGACCTAGTACCCAAGTTACAACATATTGGTTTTAGCCATCTGCTTCGTGGAGAGGTATATGCCGGACATAAAAATAAAATATGGGGTAGCGTTTCATCCTGATCTGAACAGAATACACATTTGCTATCTAGGGTCTGCTTCCATTTAGCAGTAAAGGAGTTAATTGGCAGGGTGCCCACTCGGAACTGATAAAAGAGTTTCCTATCACTAGGCCTAGTGACATAGTCCCAAAAGTTTTCAAACATAGGATCAGGCTTGTGTTCCAAAAAAGTGCTGGTCAATATATGATTACTGGTGGACAACAAAGTTTTTTATCTAGACATACTCCAGTAAGTCTCTTTGAATGCTTTTTTGGAGGGAAACGTGTTACCAGCCGGATCTTCCCATATTCACCAGGTAGCATTTTATCTTTTGGAGCCAGGTGATCTTATGAGACGTATCAGCGTCTCTGACATCTTTGAGCGCATTTGCGTAGTGTAGAAGCTCCGGGGTTGACCAAAGTCTTCGCCAAAACGCAAGAGGTCTAAATCTTGCAGCCTCAGCCAGTGTATTGCATCCTAGGTCCAAGTATAGAGGTATAAGAGGTGTTTTCTGTGGAAGGCCAGTAAGACCTCTCACAAATTTATTCTGAGCTATGGTCAATGGAAAAATGTTCGCAAACCCCCAAAGTTCTGCTCCATAGAGAGTGGAGGCCAGGACCTTTGTATTATAAATCTTAAGGACTGGGCCTACCGGCTTAGTGATGGAAAGCCTATGCTCACTTAGTAATGCTCCTGCCAATTGAGAGTGCTTGAGTGCCATTACATCTATTTGGGGCTTCCAATCTAATTTTCTTCCCAAAGTGATCGCCAGATAGGTAAATACATCTGTTTGTTCCAGTTGCACCTGTAGGAGAGTAGGATCTGCTTCTTATAGTTACCCCCCACTTTTTGCTGATGTTTTACTGTTTTCGACTTAGTCTGACTGGGATCCTGCTATTCAGGACCCCAGTCTATCTGCCTTCTCCTCTAAATTGATTGCATGTACTTTAGGTACACTGCAGATTGGATTCTGGGGTACCCTTATAAGTCCCTAGTATATGGTATACTAAGTACCCAGGGAATAGGTATACCAGAGGCCTCCCAGGGGCTGCAGCATGTATTATGCCACCCCTGAGAGGCCATTCAAACTGACACCACAGATCTGCTACTGCAGTCTGTGTAAGGTGGTGCATGCACCCCTTACTTAGATATAGATTCACTATATCTATACTAATCACTGCACATATAAGACTATCAGTCACCCCTATGGCAGGCCTTATCAATCCTGAAGGCAGGGTGCTGGGTTTTATGTGAGAGGGTGCCCATGCATGAGCAGAGCCCCTCTGCAGCCTTCGGAACCACTATTCCGGGTTTGTCTGTGATGCAGCCAACCATATACTCTGAAGTACATTATAACCTCGCGGTAAATGCTAACTTTAAAATGGCTGCAAGGAATTATGTTGTGTTTGGTGTCAAACACCTTGGAATCATACCTCCACACCAGTAACTGGTGTGGGAGGTATGATTCCTCCCTCCTAGAGGGAGAAATATGACAGCACCGGCACACCCAGTACCAGCTTCACAGAGCCCTGGCATCACAAAATGGATGCTGTCAGCCACAGACACGAGTCTGCCCTCCTGCTGCTGGACGAAACTCCGGCAGGGGAAGGCTTGATAATAGGTTTCCTGTCACATGGAGGTGTGACCACCTCCCAGACAGGCTTTAGTGTATTGGGGCTGGGTGGGTGCACTCTCAGAGTGCTTTGATGTCTGCACTGGGGTCACATTTGGTGTCCCTGTGCATAGTCCAGCTCAAACCGGTTGCAGGGGCTATCAGCCCCTGCTCTGGTACGAAACTGGACAAAGGACATGGGTGTAGCCACCCCTCTGTCCTGACCCTCCCATAGGTAGGTCCCCAGAGTTTGTCCCACCCCTTCCTTGGGTATAAAGTAGGAACCTTGACTACAGGACTTTAGATATTACCTGGACTAAACTCTGCTACAGAAACCAAGTAACCTTCGACGATCTACGCTTTGCTGGACGACTGAAGAATCTCCCTTGGAGTAAAGGAGTTACTCCCCTGCAACGCAGGCACCTCAACACAACTGACTGGTTTGCATCTACGCAGCTCCTGATGGACTCCGAAGATTTTGCAACACAGGAGGTGGGTGCCCAAGCTTCCCCGAGGCCGACTAGTGCTCTCAGCAAACCTGAGACCTGCAGCCCTCGTGGGGACCGTGCAACTCGAACACCTGGACACCGTGCCGATTTGCAGCAGCATATGCTTTTAGGCGATCCCTGAGGCTGTGCTTTGGGCTACTTGTAGTCCAAGCCGCGAGTAGTATTTCCATTGAAGATTACTGGCCTACACTCCACGAGTGTTCCGTGGGCTGGTATTGTGTGATTCCTCTTGAGGTCCCTTCGCAATCCCTGGTCCGTTGACCTGTGGGTCCCTGAGAAGGCAAATTTAACTTTCAGTGGGCTTTCCTGGTTGCTCCAGATGTGCCCTGACTCTCCATCACCTGGGGAGTCCCTAGGACCTTGCTGGTCCTCACAGAAGCATCTTTTCTCTGACCGCGTGGGTTGCAGTTGCCAAGGCTTGTTGGTCTCCAATCTGGAAACTGACCCCCCAGCACTCGACATCCTTCATGGGACAGCTCGTCTGCGGAATCTGGTTGTTATCGACATCTCCGGTCCCCGGGGCTGCACAGTCAAGCTTCACCTCTTCGCACCTGAAGCACCCGACATCGGTGGGCATTTGATTGCTCCGCTCCTGGTCAGGTGAAGTGACCCAGATTTTGTTTCCTCTGCTTTCAGGTTCTTCTCACCTCCAATCCAGGCTTGGATCACACCGGACACTTTTCTTCTCCATGGCAGCAGTACTTTCTCACATCACGCCATTGAAAACGACGAGGGTTTCCGACACCACTTGACCCCTATGCACCGGCTCCTCTGGGATAGGTAACACGGGTACCTCGGTACTCTCAAGGGTGCTGGCCTTAGAACCTTCATTGTTTAGCTGGGTTTGCTTGAAGTCCTCTCCTAAGTGTCCTTAAACTTTAAAATTCCAACCGCGACTTTCCCATAGAGTTGTACGGAGCTCCCGTCTGTGTTCCCACACTGCACCCGTCCTCCGTGGGTCACCTGTGTCACTACCTTGGGTGGTTCCTTGGGGTCCCAGCGATTCTACGTGCTCTAGGCACTGTGTCTAGTCAAGTCGTGGTTGTTATACCACTTTCTTAATTTATGGTTTGGTCTCCCCCTGGAGCCCACTGTGTATTGTGCTATTTACTGTCGTTCTAGTACTGTAATATTGTGTGCCTTGTTCTCTAATCTCATAAAGAGGTTAGTAGAGAGTGTTTAGTAATAAATACATATATTTTATATATACCTGGTGTGGTTCTCCTTTCATTTGGTCATTCAACAGGTTATATACTGGTAAAACAAGCTGCTTTACATTCATTCAATACTTAGCCCGAAGGCTGCTCTCCACAGCTACCACTAGGCTAGCTTTCTATAAAGGTTGTCTTTAACCTAATCATCTATAAGGGTCGTTTGGACTGGTGCAATGTGCCCACTTTAATTAGTGGACAGCATATACCAGGCCAACTTCTCAGAGCACCCCATTCATAAAAACCCTGCCCTTGACCGCCTTGTGCTTGTGCAGAACCAAGAACTTGGTTTTGTCCACGTTCACCACCAGTTCATGATATCTGCAGAATACTTCAAAGCGACAAAGCGATTGCTGCAGCCCTGCTTGAGTTTTGGATAAAATTAGGGTATCATCAGCAAACATAAGAATGGGGACCTTTGAACCAGCTAAAGAAGGAGCATCTGTTGGGTTAGATAGAAAATAATTACCAACCCCGTTTATGAACAAAGAAAATAAAGTGGGAGCCAATACACACCCTTGACGTACCCCTTTTAAAACAGAAAACCTGGGAGTGACATTGCCCTGGGTTCCCCATCGAACTTGTGCAAAATTGTGCTCATGTAGTTTAACTACAAGTGATAAGAGCTCCAGGGGCATACCTAAGTCTTTCAAAACGGACCATAACTTTGTACGTGGAACCGTGTTGAATACTGATTTTAAATCAATGAAGGCGGCATAGATAGTGCCTCCTGCTAGAATTACGACACACCAGTAAATTTGAATAAAACAAAAGACCTGATCGATAGTGCTTACATGTGCCCTAAAGCCTGCCTGTAAGCGGGATAATATGTTATTATCTATAATCCATGACTGAATTCTGTTGAGCAGTAACCTGGCCATCATTTTTTGAGTGGAATCAATTAAACTGATTGGTCTATAATTATTTGGGCTGGAGCGATCCCCCTTTTTATACACAGTTAGGATTTCAGCTCCTCGCCAGGAGTCAGGTATGTTTGCTCCACTGGCTATCGCATTCGCAAATAACTGAATATACTGTAGCCAATTTTCTTTATCATGGATGAACAAGTCAACCGGGATGCCATCCGGGCCAGGGGCCCTCCCCCTTGGTGCAGCACACAGGGCAGTTTCCACCTCACTCATTGTGAAAAACAAAAAAGAGTAAAGATTGGGTAGTTGAAACAATTCATCCCCAGGGTCATTGACCCCAGCTGCAAACTGCTCCTCGAAGAAGGAAACCCACTTATCTGGGGCAATATGGTTTTGAGGTACATGACCCTTTCCTCCTCTCCCCCATTTTACTAGTTGCCCGAATTTTTGCATATTTATATCTTTGCTAGCCTCAAGCAGTTCTAACCATGTTGTCTCATCCCAGGTCTTCTTTGCTAAAACCTGTGTATTTTTGTACAGCTTCCGTTTAATTTTGATATTTCCTGGATCCTTGGATCTAATAGCTTGGGACAACTACTTACACGCGTCTCTGCAATACCAATGCTCGTGCTTTGAGGGGGGCCTGTTGTTAGTTTTGAAGGATTTAGTAAAGAAGCTCTTCAATTTACAGAACATGTCCTCATGTACTGTGGTAATACTAGCATTCAATTCAGCCTGTGTTGGAAACCTTTGGAGATCGGCTAATGTACTCTCCATTAAGACCTTTAGCTGAGCAAGGGAGCCCTAGTTTTCTATGCCTCTTGTCCATTTAACCCTCCTCATGTCATTACACATAATGACTTCAGTGGCCCCTATTTCAGGGTTTTGAGGATGTGTTTCCACATAGCCTTTAATTAACATCTTTAGCAAGAGAGGGTTGTGGTCACTTTCGTTTCTGGGGCATACCTCCATATCTATAAGAGATGACCAATTTTCGAGATTTATGAAAATGTAGTCAATACGACTACTTCTTGGCCCATTACAATAGGTGGGGGAGCCCTGTTGATCTGAGGCTGTTCTACCATTTGCAGCCCTAACTCCTCTCTCCAAACTAAGTGCTTTAAGCTGAAGAGCAGCCTCTGTCCATTTCCTTACTGGAGATAACTCTAGTGGGGGGATACCCCATTGTTCATCTTCTTCAACACCGAGGTTGCTGTCATCATAATCAAGGGGCTCAAACGTGGTGTTGAAATCTCCTGCTATAACCAAGTTGTTAGATCCTCTGTTTTTATCTAGGAAGCTATCAAGTAAGGAGATTGTCGTAGACATTCTACCTCCCACGTTACCTCTTGCATTCACATTGATCACCATTAAATGAGGTGGATATTTAAATTTTAGAAGAATTTACCAGAATATCAGGATGGTCGATCTGGATCTCCTCAATTTTAAAACAAGAACATTGTCTAATCCAAATGGTAAGCCCACCTGAGGGTCTGCCTTTACGGCCACCAGATGCTGGTTTAGAAAAATTAAGATAACCAGGATGATAAACTGGGTTGAGTGCCCACGTTTCCTGAAAATCCAGAATATCCTGGGCCTCTATAAAGGCTATAGAATCAAGAGAGGTTGTTTTAGATGGCAAGCCCGCTATATTCCATGAAGCTAATACCAAGTGTGTAGAGTCATGGTTTGTGGGGGTACTACAGAGGTCGATCTGGGTGCATTCGAGTAACTGCACAGACTTTAGGTTTACTAAAGGGCACTGAGGATCAACCTGTGCACACGATTTAGACCCCAAGGTCCCATCAGTTTCAGCGAACCCACTGATTCTACTGGTGACAGGCTGGGTGAAACAACTCCCATCCACCACCCCAAAATGTTCCATTTCCACTGATCCCAATGTTCCCACTGGTGGAAGGTGGTTCCTTTGGCATCAATTATTGGTGTTTAGGGAGGAGGCCTCATCACTAGTTGTGACTAGTTTACTAATTATTTGGTTAATGAGTATAGCGGGGTGGTTGAGTTTCATCCTAATATTTGTTGTAGTCAAATGCGATGTTCTCAATTCAAAAGCTATTAGATTGTCAACCATCTCCATAGATTTTAGTGTTAGGCAAATATAATCGGTATCATGGCCCAAAGGTGAAAACCTTTTAGCAGAGGAGATGTCTTCTCTGATTATGGATCTACAATTACGTACGTGCCTTATCCATTGCGTGCACTTATTGATTAGAGATTGTTCATCTTCCCTTATTAAGCTAGAAGAGATTTTGTGAACATTAGACAGAAAGATTTTACATTTGACAAGACTAGTAGAAGGACTCTCTGAGCTAGCGAATCTATCGGTTAAAGAAGATCCAAACAAGTGGCCAGATCAGGGCATAGTGCGTTGTTCTCTTCTTAATCCAATGTTTTTTGAGCATGAGCCTCTGTGTGCAACCATAGTGTAAGTGGTAAGGGGTTGTGAATTTATCTGACCAGGGTGTAGTTGCTTCACGAGATGGGAATGTTGTGCTGTGCAGTCACTGACACTACTAGAAATGGCTGTAGTAACCTTGTTTGTATCGCTGGAGTTACAGTGGTGGACCTTCGGCTGGATATCGATGGGTATATGTGTAGGGCGAGTATGAAACTGCAATGAGGTTGATAACAATTCAATCATGCCTTTAAGTATACTAACCTCCTGTGAGAGATTCTTGACCCTACTAGCTCACTAATAGAATGGTCAGTGCACAAGGTCTTGCAGGGACAAGTAGGAACAATAATTGTAGCGCCACCTCCTTTTTCCTCATTACCCTGAGAGGTACAAGGTTCCTCATTCAATTCCGCTAAAGGGAGAAATCGATTGGTGCATTCAATTACATGCTCTTATTGGCTTTCATCAACTGTATTGGAACGTGGGACTCATGGGATTAGCAATTGGAGTACCTACTTGTGAGGGTACTGAGTGCCCTTTTGAGAGCGAATTTTTTAAACATATCTGGTATTAGTGGAGCTCCACTTGGGGAGGTAGAATGGGAAGGATGACACTCGGCTATAGAGCAACTACCCGGACCCACAGGGGCGGTTAACATCTCGTGACATTCGCTTACTAAATTATCGATGCGACTCATGACACAAGTCTTTTTTTTTTTAATTGACTGTTTGGGCATCTTCTTAGCTTTCTTCCCTTTACCCAGCTGACCCCCCTAGGCAATCTGCAGCCTTCCTTTTCACCATATAACTTAAAACAAAATACCAATATTAATAATACAACCACAGTGGTGAAAAGCAATTAACCAAGGATAAAGAAGGGACAACCAAATCAGTATGGCAATTTCGGGTATCAGTAGCTAGCATGCTTACAACTCCTTTCAATTAAATGGCAGCCGCTTAGCACAATACAAAATGTCTCCCAGCAATGGTTACTGTCCCAATGTCTCAGTGTCCAACCAAGCAGACAAAGTACCTTTTTAGTAGCAGGAGTCAGCTGGAAACCAATATGTCAGAGGGGTGGCCCTGCCCTGTCTCCTCCTGACAGTAACCATTGCTGGGAGACATTTTGTATTGTGCTAAGCGGCTGCCATTTAATTGAAAGGAGTTGTAAGCATGCTAGCTACTGATACCCGAAATTGCCATACTGATTTGTATACATAAGTCTTAAAGTTAGGATTTTCTCAGTTTAGGAGTAGTATACTACTCCTAAACTGAGAAAAATCCTAACTTCAAGACTTTCGGTATTCACAGAAGGCATTTAGGAGTCCTAAAGTTAGGACTACTAACTTCTGTGAATACCGAAATGAGTAAGTTCATTCTGTGAATACCAAAATGAGTAAGTGTATTCTGTGAATACCAAAAAGTACTAACTTTACGTTTTTGACGTAAGTTAGTTCTGTGAATCAGGCCCATGACATTTATATAAACCCAATAAGTGAAGGTCGAACAAACTTTAGAAGATATTGTTGTACATATCTGTAAGTTTAGGAAAAAGAAATTAATTTTTCTGTAATATAGTTAACAGGTAGAAATTAATTACTTGGATGGCTAGATGGTAGTCTGTCATAGTAATCTGTTGCTTCAGTAACAATCTCAGTTACCTGTGTGGTCACAAACAGTCAGTGTGCCAGTGAATGCACAATGGTGGGTGGCTGAATTTACACGTTTGGTGTGATCGATGAAAGTTTAAACAAAAATATGTTTTGGAATGTACATTTTAACCCGTTTGCTGCGTGCGTCGGCCAACGGCCGTCGCGAGCACTACCTCGGTAGTGCTGCGCTCGTCCGCTGGCCGACGTGGCCCCGCCCGTTTAATAGAACGTTCCGCACTGGCGCGGAACGTTCGGAGCAGCAAACGGGTTAAGGTGAGTTTCATTGTGAATTGCTGTTTTATTATTTTGTTGGGATACAGAAAACAATTGTTTAACTTCCTGTTGTACAACAAGAGGCATTTTAATTTGGGAGGAGTTAAAATAAAGGAAGGACTAAAATGGAAATGGGATATTAGTAAACGTGTTTATTGAACTAATATGGGTATTGCAGCATGCTTTATTTCTAATGTTTATTTGTAAAATATACTTTGGAAAATATAATTTTGCTAACTTTGGGGTCCATTACGATGACTGGCGGATAAACCTCTGCGATGCTGGCGGTGGGAGAAAATGCTGTTTTCCGCCCGTGAGCTGCGGTGCACCCGCCCGCCATATTACAATGGCCAAATCCAGCTCATTGTCCGTCCGCCGCGGTGCGACATGGACCGCCATCAAAACGCACCCGCCACCGCGGCGGAGACAACCAATCGAGAGCCACCGCCGTGCGGAATGACGTCCCTCCCGCCGTACAAATTAGGATGCGCAAAACAGCCAGGCACACCGCAGCGGAGAAACCGGCCAATCTGAGCATACGGAAGCACCACAGCGGAGCACAAATTCGAATCCCGGAGCCAACCGCCATGGACCCGGCACTACACGTCTTCCCGGCGCTGTACATGATACACCTCCAGCAAGTCATGGACCGTGGCGGACGCCGCCGCAAGTACGCCACCACACAACTCCGCATACAAACACAACCCACAACTCCATGTCTGATGTAAGGTCCCTGCCCCCACCAGACACCCTGGTGGCGACAGGAACACAACCACAGGTGTAGCCACACATGTCCTACCTGCCACTAGTCCACCCCTCCACACCAAGGCCACCATGTCCGCGATTCTGTAATAATGTCCAGTTCACGTGACTGCAGTGGTGAATCCGCGTAAGAAAATGCACACAATGTAGTAGGCTGGGCCAGCGCAAGGCATGGGCAGTGCACAAAGTACACAGGGTAACACCTCCACACGCCACACACTAGGCCCACCCACACCATGAAGGGACATGCCACGTGATCTTCCTGTGCTCCCACATGCCCAAAAACCAGCCAGGTGAACACACACACTGCACCACACAACAAACAACTAGGGAGAAAGCCTTATCAGGTGTGGCTGCAGAGTAACATACAGCGTAGAAGCACTGGGCCAGGGGAGCATACACACCACAACAACATCACACTCATGGCAAGTAAACTGAGTCCAAGCACAAAATAAACACACACAGACAATGAACAAACACTCCAATGGACACACAGCCTGCCAAGTCACACTGACATACCCCACACTGACACACAGCAACAAACACAGACCACATGCCAACAGCAATGGAGGACAACAAATAGGAAACCCAAAGTGAGGTGCACACAAATGGAATGGCAAGGAGCTGAACACCAACAACTTGTACATCACATGCAAGGGAAGGAACACATCACAACAACCCCAGCCCAAAAATCCACACATGGCAGTCACAGTGAGTGAAGTCAAACCACAGTCACCTCACTGCAACAACTCAGGAAGACAGCAAGGCAACCCATGTATAGGCACAGGTATGAAAGGAAGGGTATGAAGTCTAACACTGATCAGCCACACATCTGTATCCAAAGACATCACAGGAGTATGTCAGCAGCACAACACACAGGGCCCATTGCAACACTCCATGACTGTCAAACACAAGTATGAGCCTTCACACAACCCCCACACCCATCACACCTGCAGCACACAACAACAGTGACAAACACACAGAAGCTTGCCAATAATATCCAGTCAAGACACTGACAAGCAAACACACCCCCTGGGTGGTATCCACAAACATCACACACACACACAGGTATGGCAGCACCACTGTACGCACAAAAACAACAGTCAAACCCTGAACACAATCAAAACACACACACAGAACTACTACAATAACAGACAAGACCTGTGCAGCTAAACAGTGCAAAATCAATGGGAGCACAGACACAACAGGAGTACACAACCACATCAGTCATGAAAAACGCACAGACAACATACCACAACACATATAACAAATGCATCCACTAAAAACAATAATGGAGAACAAAAGGCAGAAATGGGCCTACAATGACACATAGACAGACATATCACACCACCCATCAACTCAAAATGGTGTCATAGTGTACCACATGTCTGCACATGCACAACAATGACAAGAGACACATCAAATATGAGAGGAGAAAACACCAAGGATGCACATAAAACAAGCACAGGAACAACAACAGACCTCAGTCCATGTGACAGACACACAAGTAAGGCACACCACAATGGCAACACACATCTGAATCAAACACAACAACAACACACACACTGACAGGCAAATAGAACACCACACACAGAGCATCTGTCAACTGCATGACACAACACAACACAAACAATGCACACAGCCACATCAGCCCCAACACATGCACAGGCAAAGATATCAAAATGCTACAACAGCTAAACATCAGGGGGTGCACAACAGGCAAGGACAAGGCAACATACCCTCACAGCACTGCATGCACACCAAGCAGTGTGTGCAAAACACACATACCAGTTACAAACAGAGATGAGTGACACACCATGAACACACACAACAACAATCTAAACATCACACACACAACAACACACCCAGGAAGTCAATCAGTCCACAGCAAACACACTTACTTCCAAGCCAACACACACAGATGCACAAGTCTGGGACACAAAAGCTGAAACAACATGATCAGAGGAAACAAGACATTGGCAATGTTGAAGTAGCAACTAGAGCATGTGTCACAGTAAACCATACCCACACAGTAACCCTTTATTTAGCAAGGACACTGACAAGGCAGACAACAGGAGTACATTTCTTTTTATTTACATTTCACACAGTTATGCAGCACAAATTAGACAAGAGCAAGGCCAGTGGCCAGGACACAGTGCAGGTGAGGTACATGAGAAGCTGCACAGGCAAGGGGCACACAGCAGTGAACAGCAAGGCCAGTGGCCAGGACACAGTGCAGGTGAGGTACATGAGAAGCTGCACAGGCAAGGGGCACACAGCAGTGAACAGCAAGGCCAGAGGCCAGTCCAAAGTGCAGGTGAGGAACATGAGAAGCTGCACAGGCAAGGGGCACACAGCAGTGAACAGCAAGGCCAGTGGCCAGTCCAAAGTGCAGGTGAGGCACATAAGAAGCTGCACAGGCAAGGGGCACACAGCAGTGAACAGCAAGGCCAGTGGCCAGGATACAGTGCAGGTGAGGTACATGAGAAGCTGCACAGGCAAGGGGCACACAGCAGTGAACAGCAAGGCCAGTGGCCAATCCAAAGTGCAGGTGAGGCACATGAGAAGCTGCACAGGCAAGGGGCACACAGCAGTGAACAGCAAGGCCAGTGGCCAGGACACAGTGCAGGTGAGGTACATAAGAAGCTGCACAGGCAAGGGGCACACAGCAGTGAACAACAAGGCCAGTGGCCAGGACACAGTGCAGGTGAGGTACATGAGAAGCTGCACAGGCAAGGGGCACACAGCAGTGAACAACAAGGCCAGTGGCCAGGACACAGTGCAGGTGAGGTACATGAGAAGCTGCACAGGCAAGGGGCACACAGCAGTCAACAACAAGGCCTGCGGCCAGGACACAGTGCAGGTGAGGTACATGAGAAGCTGCACAGGCAAGGGGCACACAGCAGTGAACAACAACGCCAAGGGCCAGTGAAATGTGCAGAGTGAGTACATGACATCCAGCACTGTGAATGTGTGGTACAGTACTCTGCCATGGTCAGCAACACACTCAGGGTGTGAAAAATGGGCAGTCTATGGCACCACTGTGGGAGAGACATGTGTGTGAGGGGGACTAACACTCAGACTTGTCTGGCAGTATGACTGGGAGGTGGCTGTTTGTCGGGGCCAGTTGGGGTACTGGCTCGGGGAGAGAAAGGCCCAGCTGGGGTCGAGCCATCAGTGTCCTGGGAAGCCTGAGGGCTGCTAGGTCCAGGTGTGGCAGAGCCAGCTGTGGTTTGGGAAGCCTGAGGGCTGCTAGGTCCAGGTGTGGTAGAGCCAGCAGTGGTTTGGGAAGCCTGAGGGCTGCTAGGTCCAGGTGTGGCAGAGCCAGCAGTGGTTTGGGAAGCCTGAGGGCTGCTCGGTCCAGGTGGGGTGGTGGCACGTGGAGGTGGACTCATGCTTGCACGAGACCCAGTGTGTGTGGGTGAATTTTGAGGGGTGCCCTTCCGCTTCTTGGGGATTTGATATGGCTTCCCTGTCCTGGGATTCATGCCAAGTGGGGTGTATACAACAGGCACACTCGTCACAAAAGCTGGATCATGTGCAGATGCTGGTCCCCCCCTCTGGGGACGTGCTGGATTCTTTGGGACGCTTGGCCCCGGATTGCCTCTGCCCCTGCATCACCTGTTTACCAGGTGTCCCCCCTACAGTGGTCTCCTTTCCCTGCTTCACAGGGCTCTGGATGGGAGTAGATGTTGTGGGTGAACTTGCCTTGGAGGTCTTCTTACGGGTACCCTTAGCAGGCACCTGTTTGTCATTGGGCACGGAAACTGTGTGCTTGTCTCTGCGAGACACTTTTGGGACAGGTGAGTCCTTGGCTGGGGATGCCCCTGGGGCATGTGAGCCTGAGGCCTGCTTCTTGCCATCCTTGCCCTGGCTGTGGCCTGAAGGGCTTTTCCCTCTGCGCTCTGGTGTGGGTTTACCTTTCTGTGGGGATGGTGTCTGCGGCCTGGACTGCTTGGGCTGCTGCTGCTGTGTGCTGCGTGTGACGTATCTGTCCCTTGATGTCTGGGGTGTGTGCTCACTATCATCAGATGCGTCCACTGGCAGGGTGGTGGGCCTAGGGACTGGGCAAGTTGAATGGCTGCTGTTGCTGCAGAGGACAGAGACTGTACAGTCCGGTGTAGCCCACCCACGTCGGAATGAACGCCCTCCATGAAAGCCACCACCTGTGCCAATTTTTTGTCATGGTCCAGGAAGGCATTGAGGAGAGCTGTCTGACCCACACACAGCTGGCGCAAAAGGTCCACAGACTCAGCACTGATGGCAGCAGGGGGGGACAGGGGCTGGGGCAGCGGTGCCTGGGATGAAGGACACTCTTCCCTTTTTCGTGGTGCGAACACGGACGGCAACAGTGGGAGTAGCAGGGAGGGTGGGCACTGAACGCTGTGTGGTGGACGAGGAGGTAGGGTCCCCGTTTCCTTCAGACGAAAACATAGATGCATCACAGCCGTTGTTAGATGACGTAGAGGTCTGCGTTTCTGACTGTGACTCCTCTAGAAGACTACAGTCCCCCTCTGATGCGCTGGTGACATCCGTGTCACTATGCAGGTGAGCAGCACTTGTGCCTGATGCCTCCCCACTGGTGTCCGTCCCGTGTCCTTCCGTGCCCATGTGAGATGCTGCATGAGAGAGAGAGGGAGAGATGATCAGTATATTTGCATCAAGTTTACAAATATCTGCAAGGGAAGCATCAGTAATGATGGACAATCATCCATGTTGGACAACACCATGGGCAGTGACATTGTGCAACCTCAATCCAAACATCGAAATTACCGTGGCATGATGCAAACTTGACATCATACACCCATGTGATGGACACACAGCCAATTAGCCTGTTGGTGGCTTCCTCTAACCACACACACATATCCCTCTGTGCACACCTAGGGCCCTGAAGGGGTCAAAGATTCTACTCACAACATGTTGCCACTGTCACATCTTGAGCCAGCAGAAGTGTCCAACACAGAGACAGACTCCAACATATTCACACACAATGTCCATGGGCACATGCCATCCACCATGTCGTATCTTGGGGCACAACTACAGTTGCACATTGGTGTTAGATGTGTAGCCTATAGACAGGCACACCAAAAAGATAAACAACTTCATCTTGATCAATTTTGGTGCAAACTTCTCTGGGAAAGCAAAAACCACAACTTAAGAAAATTTTGGGCATTAATGAACAGACAAATCAATGGAACAGCCAGACAGGGGAGTGCAAACATTGCGGAGGCAGAATGGGTTACATTCTTGACCGATCATTTCAAGGCCAATGGAGGTGTAGACTCCCTAATAGTAAACACCTCCGCACTGATTAAAAACGGGCCCTCGGAGCGTCAGGACAGCTCCCACGAGTTGACGCAGCCCCAATGCGAGACGATCTCTATCACTCAACCAAGGCTGGCCAAAATATTAACAAAAGCGAGACCAGACGGAGCGCCAGGTCCAAATGGCCTGCCACAGGCCCTGTTTAAAGCAAATATTCCCTTTTGGACACAACAGTTAGTAATCCTTTTTAGATCCGTACTGAGTTGTCCAGCCATACCGGACTCATGGCGAGGTGCAGTAATTCACCCAATATATAAGTCCGGTGCTCATTCGTCCCCAAATAACTATAATGATAGCCTTACTGGACAATGAGGCAAAGTATTTTGCAAGTATCCTACTTGAAGAATTGAGTTCTTGGGCTGATCAGAAAGGCCAGATTCCAAAAAACCAAACGGGCTTCACAGCAAACTCGGGCACAACTTCCAATCTACTGGCACTATCAATACTTATTGACAAATCGCTCATTTCATCGAAGGTGGTTTTTTGTTGTTTCGTTGACTTCAAAGCCGCCTTCGATCGGGTCCCCAGGGCAGCACTTTGGGCAAAGTTAACAAAATGGGGAATCCCGGGCAAACTACTGGAGGCCATCGTTCAACTACAAACCAACACCTGGATACAAGTTAAGCTTGGTACTGGCACACACCTGTCTCGAAAAATCTTAACAACAAGAGGAGTGAAACAGGGGTGTGTGCTTGCCCCATTGCTCTTTAACCTGTTTATTGCTGATCTCTCAGCAGAACTGGACGAGATAAACAACCATCCCCCAAAGATTGGTGGTGTGCAGCTAAGTAATCTTTTGTATGCCGATGACCTTGTTCTTTTCAGTCAAACCAGAGTAGGGCTGCAACGATTGTTAAACAAATTACATAGTTATACTGCTACAAACAGCCTAGAGGTTAATCTAAAGAAAACTCAAGTAGTCATATTCAGCAGAAAACACTACGGAGGTGGTGGCTGGACGTATAACGACTCCAGCCTTGTTGTAGGAAAATCCTATAAATATCTGGGGGTCAACTTGACTCCAGGGGCACCTTCGCCAAACATCGTAGCGACATTTCAATAAAAGCCACAGCCCTCCGAATGACTTTCTCAAAACTTTCGAAAAAATTGATGGGTCCGAGTTTGACCCCAATGATGGAAGTCATGAAGGCCAAAGTCGGCCCCACGTTGTCATACGGTATCGAAATTTTTAGGGGAAAAATTAGCACAACACTAAATCAAGATCTATAAAAGTGCTTTTCGCATGCCAAAATCTGCCTCCGCCGCACAGATTCGATTAGAACTGGGCCTTTTAAACTATGACATTTCTAGCTTAGGTGCCTATCTAAACCTGTGCCACAAGCTAAGGCAGCCTGAAGGTGGGTCCCTTGAGTCAATGCTGTGGTCAGACATTAGTTTTAATAACCCAAGTGGGACCTACAGCAAGCTCTTCCATGACTGTGTTCAGCAATTTTCAGCAAGTGATCTTTGGAACCTAAACCCCAGTCAAACGGCCTTTAAAATCAGCATCAAGAAGCGTGCCCGCATGCTGTCCCATACTACAGACAAAGCTGCTCTCGCCAAACGTAAGCATGCATGGGCAGTAATTACCTCTCACCAGCTGGCTACATCGTCATTATATCTGCCCTGCACATATCCCTTGTATCTAAAACTGCGATTTATGGCACTTAGACTGGGGGAATGGCACCTGCTGAAACATTTACCCATTTGGCGTCGTACGTCAGACAACCAACAGTGCAGGGGTTGTGGGGATTCGGTGGAATCTATGGAGCATGTTGTATGCCTCTGCCCTGCTGACTCAGCGCAGATCAAAACTGAGGCCAGAATGGAACAGATTGGGAGTTCGGTCCTGCAGACAGGCAATCATTGCGGCTCTGAACCCAGAGAACACAGTTTTAAACATAAGTTTCACTATTTTTATTCATTACGTATTTCGTAAATTTAACCAGCAAATTGCAGGCCCGGTAGCAACTGTAAAGAGGGCCACAGGTGCCTAAAACAAAACTGCAGTCCTACAAAGCCCTACCTTGGCCTCCTCTGTGTTCTCTGTGTCTGCAACACTAGGGTATGTGAACCTGATGTTCCTTCATTGATATTGACATTTGATAGCTGTTTCAATGAACTGGTCACACTCTGTGTCCCCTTGTAACTCCCGGTCTTCTTTTTTCAGACTTAGACAGTAACACTTACTTTTTTTTATTTCTTTTTTTATATTATCAATCTTTAAAAAAAAAACACAAAAAAAACACTTTGCTGTTGCCTAGTTTTAAAATTTCGCATTTTTATATCACCTTGGTCATTTTAATCATCTATTCTGTATATGTACGGTATGTATGTCCAGCTTTTATGATTATATTTTAATCAAATAAAGTTTCTATATATATATATAGTGTAGCCAGCACAAATCTGACGTCAGCCAATGCACACATTGATGATGGCACACTCAGACCATGCACTCTGCTGGACCCTGACATGGGATGTCCGTGACGACACCAATGAAGATGATACCAGAAGGCCACAACTACAAATGTGAAGTCAAGGGCCATTACACCAATGACATGGGAAGGTACATGTAGGGGGAATGCATGACAACTGCACCCAACACCGCGGCCACTTACATGCCATTGCATCACACTAGCAACATCACAGCCCTGCACTGGCCCAGGCTTGGAGCACATGCTGCAAAACTACAACCAAAGTCAAACTCACAGAATACTCACCACCAGCTTGCTGCTGATGCACCTTCAGACGTGCATCCAGTTCAGGCTGCGTCACAGCTAAAACGCGTGCCATCAGTGGTGTCATGCTGCGCCACGCCAACCTGCCGGCCCGAAGGATCAGCCCCAGTGTCATCTTGGCCACGTTCCTGCTCAGCCGGGCGATGTCATCCCACCTCTTGTGACAGTGAGAGCGCCGTCTGTTTGAGACACCCAGTGCACGCACCTTTGATGCAATGGCCCTCCACACGGCCTTGCGCTGGTTGACTTTGAGCTGCAGACATGGGAGACAAGAGAGGGCAACAATCAGTGTAACCGACCACCATTTCCCAGTGCAGGACCATGACACTGACTCATCCCAAATTCAGCTATTACTTTAGCAGAGACAATAAATCAGCAAAATTCAAACATCATCATGTGGGAAACACACAATAATGCATGCAGGTATGAGGGTGGACACAGTACATGCCCATCTCATGGCCACGCAGGACGCCAGCAGAGAGCTAAATGTGTATGCTGACCACATCTAATGCAATATTCTGGGAATACCAAGACATGCAGGACATCACTACATATGTCACTGTGAATACTCACTGTGCCCAACACTGCGCAGCCCTCAAAGGTAAAGTCAAAAGTTTTTATTTGTTAAGGAACTCCTACGGAGGTCCACAAAATGCATCAATACAGTAAAAAAGACAATTTTAAATACAATGCAAAAAATATTTCCCTTCTTTTCCTAAAATACAACAATAGATTAAAAAGTGTGAGAGAAAGGTAAAGATACTTTTTATACAGTGCAAACTTTGTCAAATCCACCCATTAGACATTACAACCTGATAGCGCGATTTTAAATATTTTCCTAATAAATATCCAGAAAAGTTTTAAAAAATTGGAATATCCTATAACAGACCATTTCATTTGGTGGGGATAAAATAAACATTCTGGGCTCCTGGGCCGAATGAATATTAAATTTAATAAATGATGGTCTTAAAAACATACGCCTTGCCCTTTGTAATTCCGGACACACAAATAGGACATGATTAAGATCCTAGATTTGAAAATAACACAATTTGCAAATTCTCTCCTCTCTCGGGATTTTATCCCATATGCCAGTAACATCTCTTAAGGGCAACAGATTAATTCTCAGAAGAAGCATCAGTCTTCTAATCCCATGTGGATGATTCCAAATTAAATAAGGTTGTGGCCTTTTCCCCAAGGCACTACCACAGACCAACTCATTTTGGGACTTAGATTTACTTAGAGAAATATCTCTTGCCTTACTAATCGAGCTTACAGACTTCTTTATGAATAGCTTCAATGCAGACTTTGGCATAGAGGAATTACTATTTAAACTGAGCCCAAATATGTCATTTGCGTAAGCAAATGATCTAAGAAATGCTGATTGATCCTTTAGATTGTCAAAGATTTCCATTCTCAGGGCCGCCCTAAGGGAACCCTCATCTCCCCAGAGGAGAGCGCTCCCCCACCTCAAGACCGCTGACAAAGCTAAAATAAAAGAGGAGACTAGATCAAATTTCAAGCGTAGAACATGTGGGGCAGCCAGAGAATTTAGATTACAAATTTGGCGGACGAACCGGCCTTCAGCCTTGTCAAAGGCGAGCCAGTAATTAATATCCAATGCTTCTGCAGCATAAGTTAATGAGGGTGGAATTTTAACCTTAAATACTGACAGGACATGACTAAAATGACGTCTCCCACAAATTTTATAAAATCTATTCAGTGCTCCTGCCTGGGAGGCAGCCTTACCAACACATAATTTACTATGTTCTGAGTCTCGCCCGTTTTTTGCAAAGACCTTTCCCAGATACAAATATGAGTCGACCAATTCTAGTTCTTCATGCCCTAACAACAACTTATACCCTTTCTTTATTCTATGACCTTTCTTGCGGAAGATTAAGATTTTACTTTTGGAAATATTAATTTTCAGAAAATGATCCTCCGCATATTTAGTTAGGGCATCCAGTCGACGTTGCAAGCCGATCGGAGTTAAATCAAAAATTACAATGTCGTCTGCATAAAGTAGGGAACCTATAGACAATGAACCAATTCTAGGAGCATCCCCCCTCACTGAATTTAACGTGCCTGGAAGATCATATATATAAAAGGAAAACAGAAGAGGGGCCAACAGGCAACCCTGCTTCAGCCCATTATCAGTCTCAATCCTGCATGTTAGACCTTGCTGGCCTCCCATCATCACTTGACACCAAGTGTCACTATGTAATTCTATCAAGAGGCCCAAAAGATGGTGTGGCATTCTGAGATGGTGAAGCTTTCTCCACAGCGTTTGACGATCCACTTTATCAAACGCCATGGAGAAGTCAATGAAAGCCGTATAAACTGGCATGCTTCGTGAGAAAGTATATTTCTCTACAATGGTCTGGACAGCTGCAATGTTGTCCAGGGTTCCATGGTTCTTTCTAAAGCCAGCCTGTTCAGGTGGTAAGATGTTCTGATCATTGGCCCATTGCTGCAGGTGACAGAGTATGCTTTTTGCAAATAATTTGACCGTAGCGTCCAACAACGCAATCTGTCTAAAACTAGTAGGTTGACTCTTTGGGCCCTTTTTATACAAAGGAACTATAATGCTCCCCTTCCAAGAGGAGGGATATTAATAGTTCGGAAGCAGAAGTTAAACAATGGTGCTAAAAAAGCTCCCCAAGCCGCTGGCTCCTTTTTAATTAACACAATCGGAATTCCATCCTGCCCTTGTGCGCCGGAGGATCTACTATTCTTTATATAACCCACTACTTCATCCCTTGATGGAGGACCATATTCCAGAAGAGAAGACTCCTCTATAGAGGGCATCAAAAAAGGTACTGTGCCATTGTTTTTATATAATAATGAAATATAGACCACCCACTCTCTTTCTGGGATTGAAATAGGCAGGGCCCTCTGTCTTGAATCGCAGTATTCTGTGATCAGGTGCCAGTATTTTTTTGAGTTTTTGGCTCTTGCGGCTTCCCTTAACCCGATCCATTTAGCATCAAGCTCCCTTCTCTTTTCTCTAAATTTATAATGATTTCTAGCTCGCTTAAGGCGGTTGATTTCTTGTTGTTTACCAATGGAGAATTGTAAATGTTCTTTTCGGACTAAACGGTTAATTTCTTGATTTAATACTTTCAGCAGTGGCAAACCCTGGTTTGCAACACGGGGCCAGTTGAGTCAGTACTTACATTTTTTATCTCGTTCATTTGAGCCTCAAAAAACTGTATAATGTTTAAGGAATCAGAACCCTGCCATTCTACGTAACTTTTCTTCACTATCACACCTACCTCGGTGGTATCTTTGGGGTCCAAAAGGAGCGGCCATTAGCTTTATTGAAAACCACCGAGCCCTGGTCGAGGTTCCCTTGGTTCAATGCGGGTAAATTGAAGGCTATTGTCAAACCCATTACACTGTGGTCACTCCATATTGACGGAGATACCACTAAGTTTTCACAGGCCCCAAACATTTGATAGGAGACAACCACGTAGTCCAATAGGCTTTGTGTATAATGGGAGTTAAAAGTAAAATCTGCTCTTTTATCAAGTGGAACCCTACCATTTAAAATTACCAGAGCCATGCTTCTGATACTATCAAGCAAGAGAAGACCCCGTTTGTCCGTTTTTATTTTATGTGGTAGCAGAGAATCTGGAATATGCCAGATTTCCTCTTTGTCTGGATTGGCATAAATCTCTAGAACAGAATTCGAAATTTTCACATTCAGATCTCCCACTAATACGACCAAATGGCATTCTTCCAGGGTAGCTAACTCATGAATATATGAGAAAAGTGTGCTTAACAAATGGTCAAAGTTTCTCCCTGGAGGGATATATAGATTTGCCACCAGAAAGAAAATAAGGCTGCCAGATTCTCCCAAACATGACAGCTTGAGGCAGATACAAAGATTTGATGGATGGCGGAAGACTTTCTGATTCCAGTTTATCGTATTGTTGAGCAAGATGGATACCCCCCCGCTGGCATGACCCCTTTCAGAGTACTTGGCATAACAAGAAAAAACAAAAAAGCCATCACAATCGAAATCTTTACACGACCAGGTTTCTTGTAAGCAAATAATTGAGGGATTCAAGGATTTTAAAAAATTCAATTCGCATCTTTATGACCTAAACCGGCCATATTCCAGGACAGAAGTAGCCCCCCCTGGCTACCTCAATGAACCACTTCTTTCTACCACCGGGCAGTTGGTATTCAAGGATTTTGCAACCCAACTCCACTGAGCCAAATCGTCATCTATGTCTGTGTCCTGATAGGTGCCTACGGCATCTGACACCAAATTTATTGAGCGACCCCTTTTATCTAATGACACCTTTATGTTTAGACCATTACCCGATAGGAACTCTGAGTCAGGGCCTAAAGCGTCTAACACCACAGGATTACCAGGCCTCTGTACTTTCGGGTACTGAAGTGTAGGGCACAAAGTGTGATATTCCTTAGAATCTAATACAGGCATTAAACCCAGCCCTCGTTTTAATTTTTTTTCGCAATTTTGCATGACCAAATTTGCCACAATCAGAGAGCTAAAAAAGACCCTGGAATAAAAGAAGCTCTCATGCAGGTTAATCTTCACAAGCGAGATATCTCTACTTTCCACCAACTTTAGTGCCTCTATCTCAGAAAAGAGCTTAAGAATTAATCCTCTATTTACCGGACAGGATTCACCGTCAAATAGCCAGATAAAATCCACGATGGAAAAAGAGACATTCTGCACCACATTATCTTTCTTTACAGCGTCTCTTGGAGGGATCCAAAGAGGCACTCTATCACCATGACTGACAGCTTGTGCCTCCTCATTAGACTGAGTCATTAGGTGCGACACTGTAGTGGTGATTGGGATATCTGACTTTCTGTTATACAATGTTGTTGTCCCTATGAGAGATCTATTAGATCCCATCTGTAAGTTACCCAGTGCATGTGGCCCCACCATTAAGCTAGCATCCACTCTGGACCCCAATGCTCTAGGCCGTGTCTGAGGTATAGCAGCCCCACCTCCCTTTAAGATCCCCCTACTCAAGGGAGCGCACAACTCACTGGTCTGGAGGGAATAAGGTACTTGTGGAGACTGCAACACTGGACTTGATGGAATATCTGCCATTCCTGTAGCCCCCATACTCCCGTCTAATGTAAAATGTACTATAGTCGGGTCTCTAGGAGCACCCTCCTCAACTGGCAATTTAAGACCTCCTTCCTCTATTATAATTTGGGGATCACTCTGACAATCGGGGATCCATGGGAAGTGTAATTTTGCCATTTTCCGTTTAGGGAATCGTCTTGTCTTTTTATGTTTCTTTTTCATATTCATATTACCCCCTTTAGGTGTTATTGCGAGACCTCCCTTCTTCCTAGCTTTTGACCTCCCTTTCCCCAATAAAGTAGGGGTTGACCCTGAGAGGTGGACGGGGATGGGGCCTCCCCCTCCATCTCTCCCCTACCTTTTTGCCCCACATAGCTCTTGATTTTCTTATCTTTCTCATTATCCATACTGCCCCGCTTTTTTCCCTTGATAAACAAGGGGTAAGGTTTTAGTTTGACGTTTCCCAGAGGGGGGCCCACTATGGACTCCCCGAAGAGTGAGTTTAAACAGAGCTCTTCCTTGTCAAGGTTACACAAAGGTTCAATGGGGGTAATAGGAAAAGGGGTATTCCTGCTTGAACAGACACATCGCTCAGCTCTCTCCAGGGAACAGGAGAAAGAGTCCTAGCGTCTGTCTGTTTTCCCGTTTGCATACATATCTAAGGCAAAGGGTTAGTGATGTCAGATTTTGTTACCTTTTGCACTTCGAACAACATTACAGAGATTATTTCAAGCATATGGTCTGAACTTAATACAGATTTCTCCAGTAAAGACAGAATGGAACCTAGTATTCTTTCAATGCAGACCAAATATTCAGAGGACACCTCATGCTTCTCATTTTCATTTCCCGGCTTCACTTGTGAACAAGGCAAGAAAACATCATGTACATCGTGATCAGACTCCACAGAAGTACCAATCAGGTGACTTGTGCTACAATATAAAAAAGGCAATGAGAGTCGTCTGGGGGAAGAGCTTACTATTTTGGGGATCTTCTTCCTAAATCTACTGTTAGAATAGCCATCTTTGTCAACTTGATCATAAGAGACTTCCAAACCCCTTGTTTGTACTTCTATATCAATGTCTGGGAGTGTAAAATCTTCCCTTTGATGGAGTTTTCCGCATGCCGTTGCCTTCTCATCCGTAACCAGAACGTCCCCCCTGAGACCTTCTGGGGGCCTCTGGTACACCCAGGTGCACAGTCAATGCTTGATCCCTTGTCAGCGCCACTCTGTTCCGGAGAGGCAACAGATACAGCCACAGTCATACTATTAGGTTTTTCCCTATTCACAGTAATGTTTTGATGACTCTGCTGGGTAAAGAGATGTTCCGAATCCAGTTTTGCATAAAAGTCAACGACTGATGCGGTGAGTGAACCATCGGTAAGGTGCTCTAAGTTTGATTGGTTTAGAGAGGTGTGTTGTTTACTCTGCTGGCTCTGTTGGGTTGAATGGCGGACGCGTGAACCGGGACCCATATTTATACATGGAGGGGGATCCGAAAGCTGCCCACTTGAGTCGTCCTCCAGTCCTAAATTTGTCTGGGTCGTGGCCCCTTCGCAAAACTTTGTCTGGCCCCCCGTGAGGCCACAAGGGATCCCCCGTGCTTCCCCCAAGGATAAATGAGGTGATGTTATTAGGATGGGCTTAAGGGGCAAGCCTTCTTGACCCAGTATTGCCTCCACAGGAGCAGACCGGGAAGTTTTGCGGGAGAAGCCAGTAATGACTGGTTGAGCTTTATAACAAAGATGCTGTAAATATTTGGACCCACTATAGGATCTCCTTAATCTGCTTGTACGACTTGGAGACGAGGAAAGTACACGGCCCGAGTGTAATTTTTTAGCGGACATCTCGCACCGGCGTACCTAAATGTCAAAAGGGAGCAAACTCTCGCCTCCCCTCAGATTGTTTGCTGGAAAACAATCCGGTGGTTCTTTAGTCAACCTATTCCAATGAGACTTGCTGCTTACTGTCACTTGCAGCCTTCCCTTTATTTCTGCAGTTGAAGGCCGAGGCCCCCCTCATGTGGTACACTGGTGGCACGTGACAGCGAGCGCACCCGACAGAACGAGGAGGAGATGAGATGAGAGGAGGAAGATGGAAAGACCACAGAGACTCTGCCCCCCCTGCCTTCCTCCCTCCTTGCTCCTTACCCCGCTCCGGACTCTCCTCCTGGCGCTTAGAGTCGTCACATTGGTATTTAGTCAACTCACACGAGTCAGGGAGGCTTTCGGTCCTCTGCTCAATCAGTCAGATCAATCCAATCTGGTCTCTCTGTCGGGACAGAGCGGGGGGCGGAGGGGAGAGCAGAGAGGGGTCAGTCCTGCTGATTGCCAGTGTTTAGGCGAATAGAGTCTTTTCTTTCACAGTTTATGCACTGCAGGTATTTTAGAGAGAGAATGAAACTCACTGCACTCGCGGCAACCCACATTCGCAGACTGCCTTGCCTTGTGCCTCTCACCTCCTTTTCCACCTCCTCCGATGTCGTCTGTCCTACCACCAGCAGCAGTCCCGTCCTCCGGTCCGGTCCTCAATGATGTTGTGCGGCGCTTCCGGCCGTTCAATCCCGGCCAAGGCACCAGCAGACAGTGATGGGGCTGAGCAGCGGGGGTGGGCGGGAGTCAGCCAATGGATGGACCAGAACCAGGAGCTCAGACGACTCTCCGGCTAGGAGCTAGGAGCGAAAGTGAATCCAGCGGGACCAAGCAGGACCAGGTGGGACCAGGCGGGTGGACCGGCGGCCGTGGCCGCGGGTGAGAGTGACCTATAAGCGGCCAACGATAGCAAACAGGCAGAAGGCAGCAGACCAACGATAGCAAACAGGCAGCAGGCAGCAGATCAACAATAGCAAACAGGCAGCAGGCAGCAAACCAACGATAGCAAACAGGCAGTAGGCAGCAGACCTCTGACTTGTCAAAGTATTCTCTCACACTCTGTGATGCAGCCCTCAAAGCACTTGCCCTTCAAATGCCACACTGTGTCATGGAGGTCACATTGAGGGACATGACCTCACAAACGCAAAGCCTCATCACAAGGCCTGTCCTGTGCAATCTACATCTCTGTAATGGCTCATTGATGGATACTCAAGAGGAAAAGCACTGATTTTACACTCTGTACATTCAGTGGTGTGTCACTGTCAGATTGGGCAGTGAATGTGCAGGCCATTTGGGGTCACACAGAGGTCCAACGTGGGGCATCTCATCTTTTGCATTGAGGGACTATTTGGAAACACAAACAGTGCCAACACATGCGAGTATGTGCACATGCTGGTGGTGATGGAAGGGTCCGGGCACTATAATGTTGGAATGTACTGTGTCATAGGTGAATGACCAACAAGAGTATCACCCTGGGGGATTGAGGTCCTGAGTATAGTGCAGAACTAGAGATGAGGCACCTATTGAGTCAGAAACAATGCCCTCACTACCCTCTGGACAACAACACTAGCTAAGGCCACAGATGGGCCTGTGAAGGACATCAGGGGCACACACAGACATTCAGACTGGCAATCACTGTCCTGACTCGTGAAATGAAAAGGTGCAGCCTCACTGTATGTCTGACAAGACATTATACTTCCCTCACATCTGGATGTGCAGGCAGGGAAACGTGTTGAATAGGCTAAACACACCTTCCCCTGGAAACAGCATGCTAGGCAGTGCATGACCCAACCCCACACTCCCACACACATACTGCAGCAGATCAACTTCATGTGTGCCCCCCTGCACTCTCACTCACACTCTGAGATACTCACCATGACATTTGGCACACCAAAGAGCCTTGGATACTGGTTGAGCACCTCGTCCACCAGGACCTCCAGTTCCTCGGTGGTGAAGGGAGTGGAACGGATCTTATCAGTCCTCGCCATCACTCTGGGCAGGAGACAGCAGCAGTGGCAGCAGCAGGTGAGGGGTCTCAGGCAGCAGTCCCTGAAGGCAGCAGCAGGTGAGGGGTCTCAGGCAGCAGGCTCAGTGAGCTGTGGCAATGTGTGGCTCTCTCACACACATATATAGCCCCCAGGGCTCGTTTCTGTGGTTCTAAGCTGCTGCAATTGGCGTTCCAGGTCTGCCTCATTCAAATACATCCAATGACTTGCCCCGCGGTGGCGGAGCACGCCTACCGCGATTTTCAAACTTGCATCAGGCTACCGCGATTGCGCTTCCCATTGGCTGGAAGGGCATGCTCCATGGCGGTGACACACCGCAGGGGACAGGCTTGCTGTACCGCGGTGGTGCATCTTTCAAGTGCATCCAATGACCAGCCCCGTGGTGGCGGAGCACGCCTACCGCGATTTTCAAACTTGCTTCAGGCTACCGCGATTGCGCTTCCCATTGGCTGTAAGGGCATGCTCCATGGCGGTGACACACCGCAGGGGACAGGCGTGCTGTACCGCGGTGGTGCATCATTCAAGTGCATCCAATGAAATGACCGGCCCCGCGGTGGTGGAGCACGCCTACAGCGATTTTCAAACTTGCTTCAGGCTACCGCGATTGCGCTTCCCATTGGCTGGAAGGGCATGCTCCATGGCGGTGACACACCGCTGGTGCCAGGCGGTAGCTACCGTGATTCTGGGCCCATGCATTGCTATGAGTGACCGGGATCTGGATGTCGGAGCATGCCATCTGCCATTAGCCATGTATATATGCCAATCAATCCCGCTATGGTGTCTTGGGCCATGGCGGTGACACACCGCTGGTGCCAGGCGGTAGCTACCGCGATTCCGGGCCCATGCATTGCTATGAGTGACCGGGATCTGGGTGTCGGAGCATGCCATCCACCATTAGCCATGTGTATATGCCTATCAATCCCGCTATGGTGTCTTGGGCCATGGCGGTGACACACCGCTGGTGCCAGGCGGTAGCTACCACGATTCCGGGCCCATGCATTGCTATGAGTGACCAGGATCTGGGTGTCGGAGCATGCCATCCGCCATTAGCCATGTGTATATGCCTATCAATCCCGCTATGGTGTCTTGGGCCATGGCGGTGACACACCGCTGGTGCCAGGCGGTAGCTACGGCGAGGGTGCAGCATGACATTGTTGACTATGGGCGTGATAGTGTTGTTTGAGCACGTTTAAGGCAGCAATGGACACATCGTGCTGTGTCAATGTCTTGGGTCATATCTGTACTTCGAACAGTGGTCACTTCCAAAATATCATGGCACTTGCTGTAATTTTAATGGGCTATAGTTAGTAATGACATCCTAAACTTCATATCTTACACCAAATGCAACACTGAAAGGACTAATGGGGCACATTACTACTAATGCAAAAACAACAGTTGATGGACAGAATGCAGAACAATGTCATACATTCACCCCAGTACAGAGATCTGGGCCTAAATCCATCGTTTTTTGCTCACCATGCCATTCCAGTTTGAACCCAGCCATATGCAAATCAGTCTTGACCCTGTGCCTCATGGGAACAGTCCAGCCCGACTGCCAAGCCAGGTCCTCCCTGGACTGGAAACAAGCATCCTAGGACCGGTTTCGGGTTTCACCCCTCTTCAGCCAGGATAGCTTGATTCCAGTGGCATGGAGAGCACGGGACCCACGTCTGGGCATACCCGTCCCACTCGGGGTGACAAATGCAAAAACAACAGTTGATGGACAGAATGCAGAACAATGTCATACATTCACCCCAGTACAGAGATCTGGGCCTAAATCCATCGTTTTTTGCTCACCATGCCATTCCAGTTTGAACCCAGCCATATGCAAATCAGTCTTGACCCTGTGCCTCATGGGAACAGTCCAGCCCGAATTGCCAAGCCAGGTCCTCCTGGACTGGAAACAAGCATCCTTGGACCGGTTTCGGGGTTTCACCCCTCTTCAGCCAGGATAGCTTGATTCCAGTGGCATGGAGAGCACGGGACCCACGTCTGGGCATACCCGTCCCACTCGGGGTGACAAATACAAAAACAACAGTTGATGGACAGAATGCAGAACAATGTCATACATTCACCCCAGTACAGAGATCTGGGCCTAAATCCATCGTTTTTTGCTCACCATGCCATTCCAGTTTGAACCCAGCCATATGCAAATCAGTCTTGACCCTGTGCCTCATGGGAACAGTCCAGCCCGAATTGCCAAGCCAGGTCCTCCCTGGACTGGAAACAAGCATCCTAGGACCGGTTTCGGGGTTTCACCCCTCTTCAGCCAGGATAGCTTTGGTTTTACTATGTTCGCCCTAAGTTGGCAGGGTATGCCCAGACGTGGGTCCCTTGCTCACTTTGCCACTGGATTCAAGATAGCCTGGCTGATGACGGCTGTAAGCCAGAAACCGGTCCCAGGATGCTTGTTTCCGGTCCAGGGAAGACATGGCTTGGCAGTTCGGGCTGGACTGTTCCCATGAGGCACAGGGTCAGACTGATTTGCATATGGCCATGTCTGAACTGGGGTGGCGGAGTGAGCTAAAGAATGATGATGGATTAAACCCAGATCAGTTGACTGGGGGTGAGTGCTTGCAATGTTCAACACTCCGTCCATCATCCCCTTTGGTTTTGCTATGTTCGCCCTAAGTTGGCAGGGTATGCCCAGACGTGGGTCCCTTGCTCACTTTGCCACTGGATTCAAGATAGCCTGGCTGATGACGGCTGTAAGCCAGAAAACGGTCCCAGGATGCTTGTTTCCGGTCCAGGGAAGACATGGCTTGGCAGTTCGGGCTGGACTGTTCCCATGAGGCACAGGGTTAGACTGATTTGCATATGGCCATGTCTGAACTGGGGTGGCGGAGTGAGCTAATGAATGATGATGGATTAAACCCAGATCAGTTGACTGGGGGTGAGTGCTTGCAATATTCAACACTCCGTCCATCATCCCCTTTGGTTTTGCTATGTTCGCCCTAAGTTGGCAGGGTATGCCCAGACGTGGGTCCCTTGCTCACTTTGCCACTGGATTCAAGATAGCCTGGCTGATGACGGCTGTAAGCCAGAAACCGGTGCCAGGATGCTTGTTTCCGGTCCAGGGAAGACATGGCTTGGCAGTTCGGGCTGGACTGTTCCCATGAGGCACAGGGTCAGACTGATTTGCATATGGCCATGTCTGAACTGGGGTGGTGGAGTGAGCTAAAGAATGATGATGGATTAAACCCAGATCAGTTGACTGGGGGTGAGTGCTTGCAATGTTCAACACTCCGTCCATCATCCCTTTTGGTTTTGCTATGTTCGCCCTAAGTTGGCAGGGTATGCCCAGACGTGGGTCCCTTGCTCACTTTGCCACTGGATTCAAGATAGCCTGGCTGATGACGGCTGTAAGCCAGAAACCGGTCCCAGGATGCTTGTTTCCGGTCCAGGGAAGACATGGCTTGGCAGTTCGGGCTGGACTGTTCCCATGAGGCACAGGGTCAGACTGATTTGCATATGGCCATGTCTGAACTGGGGTGGCGGAGTCAGCTAAAGAATGATGATGGATTAAACCCAGATCAGTTGACTGGGGGTGAGTGCTTGCAATGTTCAACACTCCGTCCATCATCCCCTTTGGTTTTGCTATGTTCGCCCTAAGTTGGCAGGGTACGCCCAGACGTGGGTCCCTTGCTCACTTTGCCACTGGATTCAAGATAGCCTGGCTGATGACGGCTATAAGCCAGAAACCGGTCCCAGGATGCTTGTTTCCGGTCCAGGGAAGACATGGCTTGGCAGTTCGGGCTGGACTGTTCCCATGAGGCACAGGGTCAGACTGATTTGCATATGGCCATGTCTGAACTGGGGTGGCGGAGTGAGCTAAAGAATGATGATGGATTAAACCCAGATCAGTTGATTGGGGGTGAGTGCTTGCAATGTTCAACACTCCGTCCATCATCCCCTTTGGTTTTGCACATTACTACTACACAATTTCATATCTGACCCCCAAATTTAGCCCCAATTTAATTTCTCTCACCCCATTTTGGCCCCAATTTCATATCTGACACCAAATAAGTACCCCCAATTTCATTTCTGATCCAAATATTTACACACATATTCATATCTCACACAATGTGTCACTATACAGTACATGATTGTACAAACATTTCAGCATTGTCTTCATTACTCACCACATATGTCACACTGTTGTCTGTTTGGTATCACCAATTACAGCCTTCATGTAAGGTTATTGTTCGCAGTAGCAAATCCAACAGTATATGTCCACATGGACATGTGTGTGCTCTACACACTCAAGGATGTTAATTACATCACCGGCACACTTGGCATTATGTACCTCCTTATTTCTTTGACTTGTATCTATGCCTTTGGGTATGTTTTGTCTCCATATCTGCCAAATGTTATCACCATTACTTGTGTCATTGTGTCGGGTATGTGCTCATGTTGTTCTGCCTGTCATATGTGATTTTGTTACATGTATTTTCCACAGCTGTGAGTATGTTGATAGTGGATTTGATGTGTGTGGTGTGTTACGTTGGTACTCACCAAGGACAGGTGCATTGACCTTGTTCACATGAAGATTGTTTGCTTGGTGATGGACTGTAGCCAAAAGTGGTGATGGTGCTCACTGACTGGGAACTTTGATATGGCATCATCTGTGACCAGTATAAGGTGACCCACAATTCGCTTGACATTGATGTGATGCATGTGCTTTCATTTGCAGTAATTGTGTGCAGTTTTTGCAGGGTGCACAATTAGGACACGTGTGCAGTGATATTAAACAAACAAGAGTGGATAAGCCTGCTATGGCGTAGTAGCCTTTCTGGGGCACAAGCTGTTCCTGCGTAGTGTGGGTGAATTGATGGTGCTGTTGAATCAAGCTAATGATGGCATCCAAGACAGGTGAGATATACCTTGATAGGGCTGGCTGTGACACCCATAAAACTCTGACTTATGTTGTATTGAAGGTACCAGAGGCCAACAAGTGATGCACAGCCAGCATCTTTGTCTGCGGATGATTGTTGAGAGTCCACTGTGTTGTTCCTGACAGGCTGTGTGGAATGTGGGTCAGGATGCTTTTGATAGTAGTCCTTTCGTACCTGTGTTGTGCGATGACATCCGCTGGTGTTATGTGTATGAGGCTGTTGTGTTTTTGTTATGTACTCAGTATGTTCATGCGCTGACTTGTAGGTATACTGGTGTAGCTTTGTCCTGGTGGTGTTGTAGGTTGTTTTTGTGGCACTGTTGTGTCTCCAAGCAGCTGGAGTATTAGCTCCATGGCAACTGTTGTACTTTAGTTGTGTGTCTGGGCAGTGCTACCTTCATACTGCATGTCATAGTGCAACTTAAGTGCAGATCGACGTTTGTCTACAGTCCTTTTGGGTCACGTACCTTATCCAATTTTTGTGTGCCACATTGACAATCTGTGTGCTTGTTGATGATATTGTGCAGTTGTGTCATTGTGTCTTGATCCACGGCGACACTGAATATGCAGATGCTTTTCATTATTAGTCATTGACTGACTTTGAATTGTGATTACCAGCATGTTTGGCATGTGTACTGATGACAGTGGATATTAGCACAGGCTTGTGAATATGTATGTTAGTGTCTCTAAACTTGCGTGGATTTGCATTGGCTCACATTCCATGATGAGTCCTTCAGAACTGGACAAATTGTGTAGTTCATGTGTCCCCTGTCATGATTGCACAAGAATGTGTGGCAGGTACAGCAGCCACTTTGAAGCCAGCAGTGTTTCTGTTTCACACATGTCCTGTATCATTCACTGTCAGGGCTGTTTGCACCAGATTTTGATATGTGACTTAGCATTCACAGAAACAGTTTCCATGTTTGTTGTTCTCACTGTGCGAATACTGAAGAAGTGTAATACAATGTTTTCTCAAGTTGTCACGACTTTTGACTTGCACTGTATGGTGCATTGTGATGCCAGTCAATGTTTGTGATGTCAATCAAAAGCTACAGATTTGTGCACATCTCATGTTCTGTTGCAATGGCGTGTCCCCTTTCATCTCTCCTAGGAGGTGACCTAATGTGTATCGTCCAGTCACCTTGCTGGCTAACATTGAGGATGATGAAGGGATACGCAGGTTCCGTCTGGACCGCACAAACATCCAAGACCTGTGTGCCATGTTGGATATACACCTGCGGGCTGGCAGGACATACCCAACAGCATTAACTACTGAATCGAAGGTGATGGTGGCACTGCATTTCCTGGCTAGTGGGTCATTCCAGGAGACAGTGGGCATTGCAGGGGGGATGTCTCAGCCCACCTTCAGCATGGTGCTATGGAATTTCCTGTCGGCCATGATGCAGTACAAAGACCAATACATTAGTTTTCCAAGGAGGGCGGCTTTGGCGGATGTGAAGGCGGAATTTTATGCCCATGGTCACATCCCTAATGTTATAGGTGCTATTGACTGCACACATGTTGGCCTGGTTCCACCACAGGCACGGGAACACATTTATAGGAATCATAAACATTCACATTCCATCAATGTGCAGGTGGTGTGCCAGGCCGATATGATCATATTGCATGTCTGTGCCAAGGTTCCCGGCTCTGCACATGATTCATACATCCTGCAAAACAGCATTGTGCCCCAGCTGATGGCCAATCTACTTCCGGAGCGGGCATGGATTGTGGGTGAGTGGGCAGAGTCAAGTTGTGTGCTGTGTGTGGCATGCTGTCCTCTGCCACATTTGTATTACTTAATCGGTATGTTTTTTTAACACCTAGGTGACTCTGCATATCCCAACAGACCATGGTTGCTGAGCCCACTACGCAATCCTAGGACACCGTCTGAAGTCCGCTACAACAATGCCCATGGTAGAACACGTCGGGTGGTGGAGCGAACCTTTGGTCTCCTAAAATCGAGATTTCGCTGCCTGGACCGGACCGGAGGGGCACTCATGTACTCGACCAAGAAGGTGTGTCAGATAGTGGTAGCATGCTGCATGCTGCACAACCTGGCCTTACGGAAAGGAATACCCATGATCCTGGACGATGATGACCAGCCGAGGCCACCACCTGCGATACCACAAATGTCCAGTGACGAGGATAGTGGAGAGGAGGAAGGTGTCAACCAGCGTTTGGCTGCTCATCAACCGCTACTTCACTTGAAGGTGAGTGACAATGTGCAACTGGTCCATTGTCTGTTGATGTAGTTGTTTGGGTGAAGGTCTATGTGATCTTTGTGAGTGCATCCTGTTGTTGACTCAGTGCTGGCTGCCTATGTGTTGGATACAGGGTAGTTTGGAACAGCTACAGGATGTCTATGTTGGTACTGTTGCACATTCTAATGTGTGCATATTGTTGTACAGTGAGGACATGTGTTGTGTGATGGCTGTGATGCCACCACCTGACTAGTGACTTTTGTTCTGTTGTCTTTTGCTAGTTCCCTTCTGCCCCTCCTAGCCTACAGAGGAACCATGCTCCTGTGACATTGTAACCATGGTAAACATTGCACATACTTTGATAAACATGGAGCAGACTCAAATACATTTGTGCGTTATTGTTGTTTATTTCCAATGGGTATATGTGAGAGGGAAGTAGATATTTACATAAGTGTGAATGGGGAATCAATGAGTTGGCAGTCATGGTAGATGAGACAATCGGGTAGGCACCACATTGATGTGGTGACACAGTCCAACAGACGGATGCCATTACCATGGCAGTGTGGGTAAGGACAGTGTACAGAGTCAATGGTTGGGTGAAGAGTGTTGCCATCATGGCTGGCTCTTTGACTGACGTTTGCCAGGTGCTTTGCCACGGGTGAGTCCCAAGTTTTTCTTTGGACGGCCCCTTCTTCTTTTGGCAGGGGGGGCCTCGCCTGCTGGGCCAGTGTTGTCTGAGGAGTCACCCCTCTCCGTGCCCGCAGCGGTGGATGATGAACTGTCATCCTGCGTGGCAACGGGGGGAGGTGGAGGTGTGGTCTGTGGCACTGGCATGTCCCTCTGTACTGCCACTAACTGGCCCATGAGGTCCACGATTTGTCCCATACGGTTGTCCATGGACCTCAGCAGACGTTGGAGCCCCAAGGCACCTTCGTGGGCCTGGCCCATATGTGCCTGTGTGCATTCATAGGCACCCACAACTCTGGTGATGTTAGCCAGGGCTTCGGTCACAGTGTCCTGTGGTGTTGGAGTCCCACTTGTCCTCCCACCTGCCCTTCTATCACTGACCTGTTGCCTCACCACTCTAGCCACACGCCTGCCCTCCACAGTTGATGGTGTGGGCTGGGCATCCTCTGGGGCAGGGCGAGTGTTGCAGGCAACGGTGGTAGTGGTGGTGATGGTGGCGGCACAGGTCGTTCCAGCAGGGATCAGCGTTGATGTTGTTGCTGATGGGGGGGGCAGTGGGGTCATGTGACCGGTTGTGCCCTGGCACACCAGATGGGCCAGCTAGGAGCTCCTCATCCAAAGAATCCAGGGACTCCGCATCAGAGTGTCCATGTTCCGGGGGATGAGACTGGCTCTGCAGGTTGAGGTTGTTGTCCTCTGCAGTCAGTTGTTGGTCACCTGTGGAACAGAGGGTACATAGTCATTGACTTACACCCATCTTGCTTGCTGTGTTTGATGTCTCTTCTTTACATGTAATGCAACACACAGTTACGTGTTTCATAAGTTGAATGTCTGCACACTGATGTTCGTCATGACATGATGTGGAGGTACATACATCTTTTTCCATGGTGTGACAAGTCATTGGATACTATGCCCCACGTGAAGCTCTTTGTATTGAACTGATAGGTTGTCATCTGACAACTGGCTGCTATGCAACTTGATGTAATGCATCTTTGCTGATTACTCTTCCTGACAAATGTTACATATGCACATGTACTAGACATTGTACCATTGTTATCTCATGCATACCTTTGTAATGTTCCGTGCTTGTATTTCATTGCTCAACAGACCATGCCTTTTTATTGTTACTATGGTCCTTCATGCTCAGCACCCATGGAATTTACAGATAGCATTCGGTGCAGTGCATATATGGTCCCTGATTTGCTTACACATGGGTTTAGTTGAGTCACAGTTCTTTCTGTCACAGTTCCATACGCATCGCTGTCTGCATTCTATCAAATGGAATGTAATTGGGGTGTATTTTGTTGGGATGTGTGGCCTTCTGTTGGCATTAGCTCAATGCTTTCGTTGAGGAATGGTGGGGTGCATGCACAGTCTGCTTACCTGTCCAGTTGACATCTTTTCGGTGGACTTTCTACCACATGGTTCTGGGTGGGGTGAGTAGTCCATCCTGCTCAGCTGTGGGACAAGGGGGCCTGGTGGGAGTTGTAGTGCAGGCCTCCCTATTCCAAACACACCTCCCTGGAAAGATGGCTACCTACCTGTTAGGTGAGGGTGAAGAACACAACGACTGCCACATGATTCTGGGTGGGAGGGAGTGCTCCATCCTGCTGAGGGATGGGGCAGGGTGTGCCTGGTGGGAGTTGTAGTGCAGGCCTCCCTATTCCAAACACACCTCCCTGGAAAGATGGCTACCTACCTGTTAGGTGAGGGTGTAGCACTAAATGACTGCCACATGGTTCTGGCTGGGGGGAGTAGTCCATCTTGCTCAGCTGTGGGACAAGGGGGCCTGGTGGGAGTTGTAGTGCAGGCCTCCCTATTCCAAACACACCTCCCTGGAAAGATGGCTACCTACCTGTTAGGTGAGGGTGTAGCACACAATGACTGCCACATGGTTCTGGGTGGGGGGAGTAGTCCATCCTGCTCAGCTGTGGGACAAGGGGGCCCGGTGGGAGTTGTGGTGCAGGCCTCCCTATTCCAAACACACCTCCCTGGGAAGATGGCTACCTACCTGTTAGGTGAGGGTGAAGAACACAATGGCTGAGACATGCTTCTGGGAGGGAGGGAGTGCTCCATCCTGCTGAGGGATGGGGCAGGGTGTGCCTGGTGGGAGTTGTAGTGCAGGCCTCCCTATTCCATACATACCTCCCTGGAAAGATGGCTACCTACCTGTTAGGTGAGGGTGAAGAACACAATGGCTGAGACATGATTCTGGGTGGGAGGGAGTGCTCCATACTGCTGAGGGATGGGGCAGGGTGTGCCTGGTGGGAGTTGTAGTGCAGGCCTCCCTATTCCAAACACACCTCCCTGGAAAGATGGCTACCTACCTGTTAGGTGAGGGTGTAGCACACAATGGCTGAGACATGGTTCTGGGTGGGGGGAGTAGTCTATCCTGCTCAGCTGTGGGACAAGGGGGCCTGGTGGGAGTTGTAGTGCAGGCCTCCCTATTCCAAACACACCTCCCTGGAAAGACGGCTACCTACCTGTTAGGTGAGGGTGTAGCACACAATGACTGCCACATGGTTTTGGGTGGGGGGAGTAGTCCATCCTGCTCAGCTGTGGGACAAGGGGGCCTGGTGGGAGTTGTAGCGCAGGCCTCCCTATTCCAAACACACCTCCCTGGAAAGATGGCTACCTACCTGTTAGGTGAGGGTGTAGCACACAATGACTGCCACCTGGTTCTGGGTGGGGGGAGTAGTCCATCCTGCTCAGCTGTGGGACAAGGGGGCCCGGTGGGAGTTGTGGTGCAGGGCTCCCTATTCTAAACACACCTCCCTGGAAAGATGGCTACCTACCTGTTAGGTGAGGGTGAAGAACACAATGGCTGAGACATGATTCTGGGTGGGAGGGAGTGCTCCATCCTGCTGAGGGATGGGGCAGGGTGTGCCTGGTGGGAGTTGTAGTGCAGGCCTCCCTATTCCAAACACACCTCCCTGGAAAGATGGCTACCTACCTGTTAGGTGAGGGTGTAGCACACAATGACTGCCACATGGTTCTGGGTGGGGGGAGTAGTCCATCCTGCTCAGCTGTGGGACAAGGGGGCCTGGTGGGAGTTGTAGTGCAGGCCTCCCTATTCCAAACACACCTCCCTGGAAAGACGGCTACCTACCTGTTAGGTGAGGGTGTAGCACACAATGACTGCCACATGGTTTTGGGTGGGGGGAGTAGTCCATCCTGATCAGCTGTGGGACAAGGGGGCCTGGTGGGAGTTGTAGTGCAGGCCTCCCTATTCCAAACACACCTCCCTGGAAAGATGGCTACCTACCTGTTAGGTGAGGGTGTAGCACACAATGACTGCCACCTGGTTCTGGGTGGGGGGAGTAGTCCATCCTGCTCAGCTGTGGGACAAGGGGGCCCGGTGGGAGTTGTGGTGCAGGGCTCCCTATTCTAAACACACCTCCCTGGAAAGATGGCTACCTACCTGTTAGGTGAGGGTGAAGAACACAATGGCTGAGACATGCTTCTGGGTGGGAGGGAGTGCTCCATCCTGCTGAGGGATGGGGCAGGGTGTGCCTGGTGGGAGTTGTAGTGCAGGCCTCCCTATTCCAGACACACCTCCCTGGAAAGATGGCAACCTACCTGTTAGGTGAGGGTGAAGAACACAATGGCTGAGACATGCTTCTGGGTGGGAGGGAGTGCTCCATCCTGCTGAGGGATGGGGCAGGGTGTGCCTGGTGGGAGTTGTGGTGCAGGTCTCCCTATTCCATACACACCTCCCTGGAAAGATGGCTACCTACCTGTTAGGTGAGGGTGAAGAACACAATGGCTGAGACATGATTCTGGGTGGGAGGGAGTGCTCCATCCTGCTGAGGGATGGGGCAGGGTGTGCCTGGTGGGAGTTGTGGTGCAGGCCTCCCTAGTCCAAACACACCTCCCTGGAAAGATGGCTACCTACCTGTTAGGTGAGGGTGTAGCACACAATGACTGCCACATGGTTCTGGGTGGGGGGAGTAGTCCATCCTGCTCAGCTGTGGGACAAGGGGGCCTGGTGGGAGTTGTAGTGCAGGCCTCCCTATTCCAAACACACCTCCCTGGAAAGATGGCTACCTACCTGTTAGGTGAGGGTGTAGCACACAATGACTGCCACATGGTTCTGGGTGGGGGGAGTAGTCCATCCTGCTCATCTGTGGGACAATGGGACCTGGTGGGAGTTGTGATGCAGGCCTCCCTATTCCAAACACACCTCCCTGGAAAGATGGCTGCCTACCTGTTAGGTGAGGGTGAAGAACACAATGGCTGAGACATGATTCTGGGTGGGAGGGAGTGCTCCATCCTGCTGAGGGATGGGGCAGGGTGTGCCTGGTGGGAGTTGGAGTGTTGTTTGCCTGGACACAGACAACACAGTTGATGTTGTCTATCTTTGTGATGTTTGAGGTGGGGTGGATATTAAATCAGTGTGACCTGTGTGTTTTTTTGGGGTGCAGATGAGTGTACTTGTGCCTCAGGGATGTAGCTTTGTAGTTGTGCAAGACAGTACATGGCAGTTTCATGGTATACATTAGTAGGTACTTACCAGCCTCCACTCCCCGGGTATTCCTTCCAGACTCTCTGGATGCAGTATGGCAAGCACCTTCTCCTCCCACGCAGAGAATGGTTTTGGTGGAATGGGAGGGCCTCCACCAGTCGCATCAGCCAGCTCACGGTTCTTGGCCCTCTTCTACTTGACAACACTCTTCAGGTCATGCCACCGCCTCATGATTTCATGCTTGTTGCGGGGCACATTCCCTACTGCATTGACCTTGTCCACTATCCTTACCCACATGTTTGTTCTTGTGACTAATGGTGTCTGTTGGACCATGCTACCAAAGAGTTGTGGTTCTACTCTGACTATCTCAACTACCATTACTGTCAACTCAGTGTCAGTGAATTTTGGCATTTTCTGTGGTGCCATGGTGTGTGCTTTGCTGATGTTTTGGGGTGCAGTTGTGAGGGCGGTGTGGGTGGTGTAGGTGGTGTGTGTGTGTGTTGTTGTGCTGGTGAGATGTGTGGTGTTTTGCCTATCCTATGTGCTGCAGGGTTTGGTTCCTTCAGGGCTGGAGTAGTGCAAAGGATTGTGGTCAGGGAAGTGGCTGGTTTTATGCTCAGCTATGTGGGTGTGTCAAGATGGTGTAATGCTGTCAGGTGTGCTGTGTGGGTTGTCCTGTGATTTGTATATTTGAAATTGCCATGGGGGTGTGTCATTGGGATGTTTCAGGTTATTTTGGGGGCAGGGCTAGTTGCCTGTGTGCATTTGCTGGCCTTATTGTTTTTTTTTTTCCTTGGCCGCCATTTTGTTGGCGGAGCATCCGCAGCGATGGCTATGCTGCAGGCCTTCCGCCGTATCTCACATTCATTACTGTTAGCGACCGCGGGGGACGGAAAAAGTAGAACGTACCGCTGTGACATCGGGGATATCATAATATCATTGGCGGTCACTCCGCGTGTCTTGTGGCGGGTTTATGTGTTTCCGCTATGTTACCGACCGTCGCGGTTGGATTTTCACCTTCTCCGCCATCTACGGGCGTTTTTTCGATGCCTCCTACCGCCGCGGTTGGAATATTTTGGCGGTTGATCCTAATAGGGTCGGCGGTGTTTCCGCGGTACCTGCGGACGGTAATTTTCCGCTACCATGGCAGTTGGATTTTTTTCCGTCCGCCATCGTAATGACCCTCTTAGTTTTTTGTTTTTTTATAAATAAAATTCATTTTTAAACATTTGTAACTAAAACTATTTTTCTACATTGATTATAATGATGCATTGTAACGGTGTGCATGCTAATGGGATGCGTGGTAATAGAATGTGTGGTAATGGGACTTTTCATGCAACCCTTTGTATATGCATCATTGTGTCTTTCACTGTAAAAATGTGCATTGCAATGGTAAGTTCATTTTATAAATTGCGTTGTATAAGCATACATGGTGAAGGCACTCAATGTTCCATCATACATCCAGTGGCGTAAAGTAAAATAATAGCACAGAGTGGAGTAGCATAGAGTGGACTGCTGTACGGTGGAGTGAGGTACAGTGTAGTGACGCGCAATGGAATAGTGCAGTGGCATAGAATTGAGTTGCATACTTTGGAGTAGTGTAGAGTGAAATAAAGTAGAGTTTACAAGCTAACAGTGTGTTAACGTAGAGTGAAGTGGCATATAATGGAGTACATTCAAGAAGAGTGGTGCAGAGTGGAGTATCGTACTTTGGAATACCATAGAGTGTTGTAGCTTAGAACGTAGTGAAGTAGAGCTGGAGTGGCATAGAGTAGAGTGATGTAGAACGGAGTAGTGTACATTTTTAAAGTGTACAATGGATTGTCGTAGAGAGAAGTGGCATATACTCGAGGGACAGAGAGTGAAGTGGCATAGAATGGAGTGGTGTACAGTGGAATAATATATAGTGCAGTGGTGTAAGGTGAAATGGCCTACTGTGGAGTGGCATTGAGTACAACAGTGTAGACCAGAGGTCTTCAAACTGTGGGGCGCGTCCCCCAGGGGGGGCGTGGAAACATCTCTGGGGGGGGGCGCAAGCTTCACAGAAAGATTTCCCCTTTACATCATTCATTCCGACGAGTGAAGCACGTTTACTGCCGTTTATTCTCGAGAAACATGGCCATCGCAAACAGGACTCTCTCTGATTGGAGGCAGTAGTCAGAGCAAATAATAACTATGTGGAGGCGTCAACTTTGACATTCCTTTAATCCAAGACACAGCAGCATAAAGGCAGGAAATGGCAGCGAATTTCACTTTCATACAAAATGAAACTTAAAAACATATGCTGCTTTGCAGGGAGAGCGGTGCTTCTTCCCTGGCCTTAGCTTTTCTTGCTGGTGCCTTTTGGCGTCCTTGCTGCTGCCTTTTACATCGGTTCATTGCACAGCTGTCTAGACATTTGAAGCTGCTCGTAGGTCAAGTTTAAACATTTTCCTGCTGTATAATTTCCTTATTCCCCCATCTTCGCTCTACTTCTGTTTTTTTACCACTGCCAAACATAAATTGAGTTTTACCTCACATCACAGCACTTGTATAAACATTATCACTCAACTGGTGTTCACACTATCAGACAAGCTGATATTCTTTCAGACTTAAATACACACACACGTAGGGCATGCAACAGTTCCATGGACTGTACACGTACTTGAACAGGGAAAGGTTCACGAAACTTGGGTGGGTTTAAACACCACCAGAAGGGTAATGAATATTAGTGACTCGGAATGTAATATCCAGAACCTTTACCATGCGCTGGCTTTGAGATTGCAGCCACTGAGTCACTCCAATTCTACAAATTATGGGTCGCACCAAAAGGTACAATTTTGGAGTCACTTCTGTCAACCTTCTCAAGGTCCGGGTGATGCTTTCTTTGCTGAGAATCTTTCTAAAAGGCAGAGGAACACCCTGATAGCCAGACAAAAAGGAACCATTAAATAAAAATAAACTGAAAAAAAAAAATAGAGCACTTTGAGGTCTTACACAGGGCATAACTGCGCCGTGCAAATGCTGATGACCTAGCGGCCTTGCACTTTGTGGTTCAGTGGTCTCAGTTGAGAGTCTTATCTCTGTGAGTCCTGGCATTTTAGCTAACAGCAGTTTGGCCTCTACAAATCTGCTGTGATGCAGGCATTTTCAGAGCTTGAGGTAAAATTACATTTGACCATTTGCCATAGTATTTTCCATAATACGGCATTTTCAGCCCATTTGTTGCAGTTTTGCACCCATTCCTGTTCATTTGTGATAGTGCTGTCAAGAAGCCTCCTGCACAGCCTTAATGTAGATTCGGCCCATTAAACCCTGATAGTTGCTTTGTATTCCTATCCCAGCTCTAATCAAGGAGGCCATTTTCGTTGCCTGCACCAGGGCCCATGGTATATATACTGCTTTCACATGATAATACAAAATAAACATATCTGGCAATGAGAATTTCAATTGATTGAGATGTATTTTCAGAGCTAAGACCTTGCCCCGAGAATGATGTGGTTGCCAGGTCTGCCATCATTCTGCTTGTTCGCTAGATCAGGCTGCATGGTATTATATGTGGTCCTGAAAGGTGTGGGTGCATGCATTGACCTTGTGGTGGTTTTCCCCAAAAGAAAGTTTCCCACCAAAGGGCGTTGTATGAGTTCAGTGGTGTGGGACAGATTTACAACTCACAAATCTTAACTTTACAAAACCCTGCTAATGTTGTTTTGCTGTTGTGAAAATTAGTTGTCAGTGACACCTCAGTGATAAATCAGTTGTCAAATATGCTAAATCCCAACTTTCAGAAATGTTAGTGAGGGGGGGGCCGGCTCCTAAAAAATATTGCCGGGGGGGCAGTGCCTAAAAAAGTTTGAAGACCTCTGGTGTAGACTGTAGTGCCATTGAGTGGAGTTGCATACAGTGGAATTGCATACAGTGGAGTAGCAAAGACTGCAGGGGTGTACAGTGCAGTGGGGCAGACTCGAGTATGATAGAATTGAGTGGCGTAGAGTGTATTAGCATACAGTGGAGTGGTGTAGAGTGGACTGGCGTAGAGTGGAGTGACGAACAGTGGATTAGCGTATAGTAGAGTGGGGTGTAGTGGAGTGACATAGAGTGGGGTGACGTAGAATGTAATAGCATAGAGTGGAGTGACCTAGAGTGGAGTGGCATAGAGTGGAGTGGCATAGAGTGGAGTGGCATAGAGTGGAGTGGGGTAGAGTGGAATGTGGTAATTGAAACAGATGTAGCATGAAATTGTGTGAACGGATATAGATGAAATGTGTCTGGAATATACATTGTGAAGTGTAAATGGTAATTTTTGATAGTATGTGTGAATGGTGTAAGTAGTGTTGAGGTTATGAGTTTAAAAATAATTAGCTATATATTGTGCTGCAGTATGCCATGGTAAGTTCACGGTATACCACTGTACATGCGGATGAGAAGTCAGTATGGGCCTGATTCACAGAACTAACTTACGTCAAAAAACGTAAAGTTAGTACTTTTTGGTATTCACAGAATACACTTACTCATTTTGGTATTCACAGAATGAACTTACTCATTTCGGTATTCACAGAAGTTAGTAGTCCTAACTTTAGGACTCCTAAATGCCTTCTGTGAATACCAAAAGTCTTAAAGTTAGGATTTTTCTCAGTTTAGGAGTAGTAAAGTTAGGAACTGAGTAAGTTCATTCTGTGAATACCAAAATGAGTAAGTGTATTCTGTGAATACCAAAAAGTACTAACTTTACGTTTTTGACGTAAGTTAGTTCTGTGAATCAGGCCCTATGTGTTTGGCTAATATCTTTGTTAACTGAAGGTAATAGGCAGCCATGTAGTTTTTAGCACAGTTTAGCTGCTTTTTGTTATGCATTTCGCTTAGAATTCGGCAGAGTGGCCAACAAACTTCAAAGGATTCCGTGAAACCCCGCAAGCAGGCGGAAGTGCTTGTCCGCCCATTCACGCTGATGTTTTACATGCCGGTAACACGATGTGCGCTTCCTCGCTGCAAAACCAACGCGAATGCCACCACGCGGTTCACATGGGCGCGGTCATTTTGTTTTACCTGCTTTCCTATTATGCACATGTGCTGGGCCTGACTATTGAATCCAAATTAAATCTTTGCAATCCTCCCTCTAGCCCACTCTTCCACCCCTCATTTACCTATATTGAATTAGTGTGTTTCTTTGTGTTTGTGTAGTTTATGTTTTTGTCTTTTTTTCTTTTCCTGTGATTTTTTGTACTTTTTTGGGGGGGTCCCTTTATTTCTTTAGTACTTCCTTTCTTCTTCTCAATTCCTTCCTTTTCTTATTTATTCTTTTTTTACCACCCCGCACCATGGCATCGCAGGTCATGACAAGTAGCGGCAATGCCAGTGTGGCTGCTACCTGCCTACCTTGCAGATGCCGGCGCCGCCAAGGGGTAAAGCCCCGTGCCATTTTTTCAGAGGTGGAGGTGGCCACGCTTGTTTTTTACCTGCAGTGCCACCTCCCCTCCCTGCTGGCATTAGGTAGCAGACCTGTCAGTGGGTATGTCCTCCAGGAGCATCAGCTACTGTGGGGGAGGGTGCGCTGTTGATTCTGTTGGTACAGTGGGGCCCAGCGCACCCAACACCAGTTGACGCACCGCTGGGTGAACATATTGGATTGGGAGCAGGACTTGTTCGACCTGCTGGGTGTTAAGGTTTCAGGGCTTAGTGAGTAATTATTTATTTGTTGCATTGTGTTCTAAAATGCGAATATTTTTTTTCAAATAGAATGCTGCTCACACTCTGAGGTAAGTTAAGTTTACATTACTAATATTATGTGATCCAGTCAGCACTCGCTTGGGCTGATTATTTAAGAAGCCTTGCAGATTCATCTGTCCTATCACTAAGATAGTGAGCATTCTCTGTGCCTTTCTTTATGTAGCTCCTACAGTCACAAGCAATCTCCCAGTGATGTGTAGTATGTGCATCTATGCATTGAAAAAAAGGTAGACTGAGTTGGCCCATCAAAGGGGGTTGACAATGAGATGAGAGGCAATGATTATTTGTTGCAATGCATTAGTAGTCCCAAATGTAATTCAGGTTTTGAAAATGTGGAATATGCCTTAGGTTTAGGAAATTTGGAATATGCGAACTCAATAGTAGCACTGTAGGCGATCTGATTTAGAAAAGTACAATGTTATTATGTTTACCTTTGCCTGTCAAAATATTTTTGGGGAGAATAACTATCCCTCATCAGCACCCAAGGGCAGGAAGAGGGCTTCCGAGGTGGGCCAAGGAGCCAGGGGGCCACTATCAGGGCCGAGGCCGATGGATCTGTTGGCCTAAGTAAGTCCTCCTGTTAATGTTATTATTATTTCCCTAACTTTTACCTCTCCCCATTTAGAATAATTGTTTCCTTATTTCTTTTACTGTGCCTGTCTTCTCTTTTACAACTCCTCTTCGTTCTAATGTTTGTTAAATTCTTGTTATTCCTGCATTACCCCAGTTTTTTTCTATATTTCATGTGTCTGTTGCTGACTTCCGCCTGCCTGTCCTAGTCTGTAGCTTTCTTCTGCTTTGTTAGTAAGCTTGCCTTCTCCCCTTATATATCTTATGGACCGGCAGACTAAGACTAAGGGGACAGGTTTCAGGACAGGTACCCTACTGTGAAGATTGCATTCCCAAGTAGCAACTATTCTACACATTTTTGTTGAGATGGCTTTCTTTTTCTAGCTCATGTTCAAACAGTAAAAGAAGAGAGTGGCAATGGTCATGGTGGACCCCTCCAGTGTTGTTTTGTATGCATTATCATAATTCATTTATACTGTAGTATACCAGCAGTTTTGCTGACAGTGCAGCATGGAAAGTAGTATGAGGATGGTCCCATTGCATTTGCCAACCAAGACCATATGTCTTTCAATGACCAATTATTCTACACCTTCCTTGTGCTTCAATGACTGAGAGTCATCATAGCTTTGCCCTTCCATTACGAAAAGTTTTTAGTTGGCTTGACTACCTGGCTTTCCTAACAATGTTAACCATCAAAATGCCCAAAGTGATATTTTTGATAGAAGATAGTGCTAACCAAACTTTAGAGATGTATTGTGGTTGTACTATTTTGTTACAAAAAAAATAATAATGGGAGATGTAACTGGCGTCTAAAAATGTGTAATGTTTTTTCTAGCCGCACAGACCACCAGTGCCGGGACGAGTAGCAGTGCCAGTGTGACAGACACTGCAGCGGTTGGAGGGAGAATCCCAGCAGCTGCAGGGAGGGTCCGTGGTAAGTCAAATTGCTTACTTATTGACAATTACTATTATTCTCTGCATAGTATTTATTATTTAGCAGCTACAGCAAGGGTTGAGTTCTTATGGCCTAGTTCTATTTGCAACTGAGCAGACAAAAACTCATAATGAACACTAAAAATGATGGGTTGATGGAAGAGGGAAAGAAGGATGGCAGGATAAAGGAAATGATGGGTGAAATGGTATATGAGTGAAAGGGTGCATGGGTGGGAGAACGGATGCGTAGGTGGGTGATAGGATACATAGGTGGGTGAAAGGATGGATGAAAGGGTATATAGCTGAAAGGATGCCTGGGTGGGTGAAAGTGTGGATGGGTGAAAGGATGCGTGGGTGGGCAAATGGATGGATGGGAAAAGAATAGTTGAACGGGTAGATAGGTGGTTGGATGGATGGATGGATATATGGATGGATGGATTGGAATGGTGAAAGACTGGATGAGAGAATGTAACACTTAACTGGTGGGTATCAAAGGATGAACAGAACAATGAAAGGATAAATGTTTATTTGCTTGGATGAAGAAACAAGGGAGCTCTTCTGGAGAGGTGCGTGCTCACCTACTTTGTTTGTTTGGTTCAAATCGGGGGTATTTTAATTTTATGTCTTCATCCTTGACCAACTGTATTTATTAAGCGAGGCAGATATTTATCCCATCCATCATCATTCATAACGTCGCTGTCCATGGCATTCCACCACCCATGACCTAACTGCTGCATGGTTCAATTTGGCACTACAGTGTTGGCTGTGCAATATGCATTTGCTTCAGTTAATGCAGCATTTACATTTTCCCTGCATTGCAAAGCAAAAACAAGGTGTGTTTCCCTTCCCTCCCAGTGCCCACTCAGTCACCTCCTAGTACTTCACTGCTTTATTCTTTCCTAAGTTCTATTCCAGCGTACCTCAAAAATGAGAAAATCCATTCTTGGCCTGCCTGTGCCACATTTTTCTGGCCAATTGATTCATATATTTCATGGCTTCCATGATCAATTTACGTCTGCTATATTTTTTCCCTTTCGACATTCATCAACTATAGTGACTGAATAAGCCAAAGCTTAGGCACATAATGATGATCAGTGACACCCCACTATTCTATAGCAAAACCTCTACCTACCCGGCCTAATCCCTCTAACTTATCCTGCAAAAGAGGGCCAGTTAAGTTTCCTTGCCTTACTGCCAACTGATTTTATTTATTGCAAATTATTTGTGGTGGAGGGGGAGACCGGGGAGTAAAGTGGAACTAGGTGCCTAATTTTGAGTTTTGAAGTGTGTCGTTTTTCTCACCGTCTATGGCAGTCAGGATATCCACATTTTATACATGATGTGTGTGATATACTATTATTCATCTTTGAAGTGAGGGTAGCATTGAAAGGCATTTGGAGAAGAGCAAGGTCATTGGAATTAAAGTAAGATAATTGTCCATTACAGCTGCCCCAGCTGAACACTGCAGAGAGTAGTAAAGTACCTAACACGCTTGCTAGCATGCCTCCATCTATTTAGCACTCACTAATGAGAGGTAATTAATTGTTTTCACACAAATTGTCTGTTCTGTATTTTACTAGGAAATCCTTTAAAAACAAAACAAAAATAACAGTTTTTTTAAATCTGGTGTGCTGTTATTCTGCCTGAATACCTTTCAGGTAGTCAGTGCTTGTATGTGAGGCATGTGTGGGTATAAAATGGCCTTAGGGGACCAGCAATGTACTGCTACTGTGCTACTATAATTTTGCACAGAGCACTGTTTACAATTTGTCTTTTTAATTGTTTTCTTTCTTGTTATAGCTGCTCATGCTGGTCCACCTACAGGCCTGGAGATAGCAGCCCGGCTGCGGTGGCAGAGGTTGGAGACCATCAGCTTAGAATACCAATGGCTGGTGGTTCTGAAGGAGGCTGAGGCAGCTGCCGCTGTCCAGGGCCCCAGTTCCTCTAGCCAGCTGCCAGTGCCTCCAGCCGCCTGGCAACAACATCGCCATCGCTGCTGGCAGCTGGCCGTCCAACCTCCACTGCTGCCCCTTCCCGCTTAGACCGCTTTTTTCAGTGCTGCATCCTGCAGCATCTGGCATCTGACCGCAGGATAGCACACATGGAGGGAATGCTTGAGGAGCTTGGGACCCTCATGGAGAATGTCCTCTTCTAGCCCTTTTTTTATTTTTTGTTTTGTTGAGAGGGACTTTTGTTGTGGGAGAAGAGGGTCGGAATTGGGAAGGGGGTTAACTTTTTTTGGACTTTGAGTTTTCTTTGGACATCAGTTGGGGTTGAGGTCATTTGTTTGGTGAGAGAGGTAGACCTCTTTTAGGTGGAGAGGGTAGGTTCTTATTAAAAACACGTAAAAGGAAAAACTTATTCTACATTATTTTAGTTTTTTTGAGTTTTACCTTTACTTTGCACTGCTGCCTTTTCACGCAGCCTGATTTCTAATATGCTTGCTTATCAAACTGAATGTATACTCATTAGTTATAGTAAGTTATACCCATGTCATACTACCCTCTCTAATGATATTATTGACCATTGGGGGGAAGAGTATGCTGCCATTGCCTGTATTGCCTACAGCAACCTAGATAAACAAGGAAGGAAAGTCAAATCTGCAATATAAGTTAGTTATTTATTAACTAAACTAGTTCACTTCACTCCATAGTGCTCTTACCTGAATAGATGAAGCGATGACTGCTACCTCTCTCTATCTTACAAAATTCACTGCAGGGTTTCTCAAGGTGCTTTCTTAATGGTGATAGTAACAGTATCAGGCTAGTACGCTAACAGGGAAGGCATCACAAAAAGCGAGGTCTCATTCCACTAGGTCAGCTCCAATTATAGGATTAACCAAAAGGATTATCCATCACAGGCAACTAAATTGAAAGAAAAATACAGAATTAGGTGGTTATATATATTTATATCAAAGCTTTATAAAGACTAAGACCAGCCTACTACCACCATGACACAACAAAGACAAGAGTACCTGATATTATAACAAAAACTAGCAATAAGAACTTCTGAGCAATGGGGAGCTATTTAATTAAAACTAAAGTTATGAAATCCTCATGTCAGGAGAAGTAGACTCATAGTCAGGAGTGGAGTCGACAAGGTTAAGCGTTTAGGCAACACAAGGCCTTAATGATAATGTTGATGAATGATGATCTATATCTAAATCCTTTTTATGTGTGGGTGGGTAAGTGGGGCTGGTGTCAGCTATTGCTCAAGTAATAGAAGATCTTGCAGTAAGTTTTTTGTCACTTTCACCACATCCACCCCACCAAGTGTGTGATCCATTCATGGTGTAAATTAATTCACCTCAATAAATCACACAGCCCCCCTTACCCACCCCAGGAAGAGGATTAGGGTTTGATGAATGGGTGGGAAAGGGGATATGGGGAAAGGTGCGACAAAGGCACACACAACACAACAACAATATTCATCAGGACGATGAGGAGCAGCACATCAACATCAATCTGTTGTGGAAGGAAATAACTAAATGATAATGACAGAGTTCAGTAAAATCCATGGCAAACATTACTTCAGCCACAGAGACCAAAGTTAATTATATATCTAAATGTTCTGTCATCTAGGTTTGAAAAATACAAATTATGGAGGAGTGAAACGAACTGTGGTCTGGGTGTGCTGAGAGGTCAAATAGGAAGGGTGTTTGCTTGTGGTCACTTAAAGGGGATCACTGATACAACATTGACTCCTATAACATCGAACTGCAAAAATATTGAGTCAACAATATCATATACAAAAATATCGACACCCAATAAACAAAACAGAATTAACACAAAGATCGATAAAAAAACATTGTTTAAAAAAATCTCGATGACAAAAATATTGACAACAAAAATAAAGAACACAAAAATATCGATAACATTAAAATAAAATGAAACACACCAAAAAAACATCCATATAAATAATATCGACAACACAAACATCAATAAAATACATATAAACTATACTGAAAATACCATTTAAACATAAAAATAAACTATTTTCAATAATATAATAAAATAACATATTCCAAAAATTTTGAACATACACAAACAAAAATTCCAAAATTGATAACATTAAAAAAACAAACTCACAAAAAATTCAAAAACAAATAAATAAACAAACAATACAACATAAAAAAAATGACAATTACCAAAAATAAACAAACATAAATATATATCATATACAAAAAATATATCAGATTTATCTACATATACTTTTAAATAACAATAATAAACAAAATAAAAACAAACATCAAATAAACATAATAAAATTTAAACAAATTAAAAGGTAACTGCTAACAAATTCAAAAAAGCTATCGCGACCAATACATTTAAACTACACCAACACAAACCAGCAGAAAACTCTAACTAATTAAATAAACACTATAGAAACAAACAATTAATTAACACAAAACTTACCGTATAACGGACAAACACGGAGAAAGAACAAACCTTTACGAGACAGAAAACAGACCACAAACAAATATTCTGAAAATCTCTCATTAAAGGTAAGAACAAAACTTTGTAACTAAATAAATAAAACTACTGCAAAAACAAAATTAACTAAAGCTATAACATGTTTTCTTTTATATGTCACAGATTAAATTTCACAAAAAATCCACCTAGAAAATTCAGAACAAAGATTTACATCCACAACAACAATAAAATCAACATTACAAAAAATATATAACAAAGTAAATATATGACTTAAACAACAAATAAAGTAAAGGATTTAAAACCAATAAATTTAATAAAAAAGCAAAACATAGCTAACAAATACTTTTCTTTTAACACCTTCTACAGAAGTCAACAAAACTACAACATCAACGAAAGAAACTTCAACAACTAAAAATAGTAAGAATATTTTTTTATAACAAAATAAAAAGAGTCTAAATCGAAATAATCAAATTAACTAAAACTATAACGTTTCTTTATGTTTCACAGATTACACTTCACTAAAACTCCACCTAAAAAACTCAAAACAAGGATTAACTTCAAAAACAAGAAGAAAATCAACATTGAACAAAAATATAATACTAAGTAAATATATAAATTAACCAACAAATAGAGCAAACTAATGAAAAAGCAATAAATTAAATAAAAAAGCAAAATATAACTAGCACATACTTTTCTCTTCACAGCTTCTACAAACTTCAACATACATCAGCGAAAAAAACTTCATCAACTAAAAATAGTAAGTATTTTTTTCTCTCAACTAAATAAAAATAGAAACTAAATAAATGAAATAATCAAATTAAATGTAACACTTTAATAAAAATAACATTTTGCTTTTAAACCACCAGAAAAAAAAACAGTTAATCAACCACGACCATCGATAAAACATCCAGCAAATGTAAGTTTATTTTCAAATATAATAATTATACAAACATGTTTACTATTCAAGACTTTATAATTCATATATATATATATATATATACTCACTGAAAAACCATAGGTTTCAGGCACGTTATAGTTAGAAATTAGCATTTAAAAAACCTTTGAAATTCACTGAAAAACATAGGTTTCAGGCACGTTATAGTTAGAAATTAGCATTTAAAAACCTTAGAAATTCACTGAAAAAACCATAGGTTTTAGGGAAAGTTATAGTTGGACATTTCACTCGTACAAAACCAGAGAAATTCCCCGCTATAGTTAGTTCAGCTAACTATAACTCGCGCCCCGCAATGCACTGCTGATGACGCCACATATTACATCACTCATGACATGGTCAGTGACATCACTGATGACATCTCAAATGACATCACTGATGACATCATCCATGTGATAATTTGATGCATCTTCTCACACCCTAATATAACCTTTGATACACCCACTCTAAATTACAGACTGCCATTCTCAAAACCATAGACACTCCAACACCAATAACTACATACCCACTCACTGATTCTTAGGTCTACACACACATCCACTCACTCACCCGTACAGTCACTCATACTTACGGTCACTCAGTAGAGGACTATCATATGCACTCATATACCTATATAGACACTCACACACCGCCACTCATCCGTAGAGTTACTCACACACCTAGTCAGTCATGCAAATAATTAATCACACTCCCATTTACTCACCTATACAGTTATACACACACCAGCTCACTTACTCATAGAGATACTAGCACATTCTTAAGCTCTTATCCATACAGACACTCTCACAATCACACACTCTCACTTACAGCCATTTATATACTCCAACACACATATATACTGCCTTTCACATATGTAGTTACTCACACAAGTACCACTGAGATATACATTCACTCACTTTTCACCCATACACACACTCACCCACCCATATAGTCCATCACAGATGAACTCTTGAAACCATGCACCCAGTGAATCACCCACTCACACATATATGCACAGAGTCACACACACCCCACCCACACAAACACTCAGGCACCCATACAGATACTCAGACAACCAATCAATAACCCATATAGACACTCATGTAGCTATTCACAAACCCATGCAGCCGCTTACACAGCAACAGACAGACGGATACAGACATTCACACAGTTTAGTCACTAACCCATGCATTCAGTAAGATACGTTTAATCACTCACTTATAGAGTCAGTCACGCACCTACTAAATCATCCATTCAGACACTTATACACCCACTCATTCTTCAATACGCCTTGGCCTATATATATAAAACATATTTAAACTTTACAGAAACACACAGTCACTGGATGATGCCATCAGTGATGTCATATGTGATGTCATCAGTGATGTCATTTGAGATGTCATGAGTGATGTCATCAGTGATGTCACTGACCATGTCATGAGTGATGTAATATGTGACGTCATCAGCAGTGCATTATGGGCGTGAAGTTATAGTTAGCTGAACTAACTATAACGGGGGAATTTCTATGGTTTTGTACGAGTGAAATGTCCAACTAACTATAACGTCCCTAAAACCTATGGTTTTTTCAGTGAATTTCTAAGGTTTTTCAAATGCTAATTTCTAACTATAACGTGCCTGAATCCTATGGTTTTTTCAGTGAATTTCAAAGGTTTTTTAAATGCTAATTTCTAACTATAACGTGCCTGAAACCTATGGTTTTTTCAGTGAATTTCAAAGGTTTTTTAAATGCTAATTTCTAACTATGCCTACAAAGGTAGGACATGTGAAGAAAGAAGAAGAAAAGCGCAGAAAGAAGCAAGACAACTGCAGAAAGAGGCAACAGAAGTCCAGAAAGACGAAGAAAAGTGCAGGAAGAAGCAAGAGATGTGCAGAAAGAACCAACATTGGAGCAGAAAGTCCTCCTATGCCCCCAACTTTTTACTGACGGGTACTGGTGGTAACTGACTCTGACTAACCAGGACTGGAGCCAGTGTTATGCTAAAAGACACTTAGAATACAGTGAAAACACCTACATACACTAGGGAACACTATGCGTTGGGGTACCCCTGTGATTAGCATGACCTCCTATGTATTTGCCGTGAATTAGTGCCTGGGTCATTGCATGAGTACATGGGTAGTGACTGGATGATTAGAGTGCTGCAAGGACAGTGCATGGTGATTTTATAACTGCATGGGTTTTGGCGCAGTGATTGCATAAGCACATAGGATTGGCTGGGTGATTGGAGGACTGCATAGATAGTACCAGGGAGATTACTGGACTGCACAAGTAGTCCTCAAGGTATTGCAGCAGTGCATGTGTTAGTGACTGGGTCATTCCATGAGTACATGGGTACTGACTGTATAATTAGAGTACTGCAAGGAGAGTGCGTGGTGAACTTATAAGTGCTTGGCTATTGGAGGAGTGTATGGATTAGTACATGGTAGTGGCTGGGTGACTGGAGGAGTGCACAGGGAGTGACAGTGTGATTGTGGGATTGCATGTGTATTACCTGGGGAATTGAAGGAGCAAATGAGAAGTGTGTAACTGGGTACAGGACTGTATGGGTAGGGCATATGGGATTGTAACAGTGATCAGGTAGTGCGTGGAGCATTGCATGAGTACATAGCTACTAACTGATAGATTAGAATACTGCAAGGAGAGTGCCTGTGTGATTTTATAAGTGCTTGGGTATTGGCGGAGTGTTTGGATTAGTACATGGTAGTGGCTGGGTGACTGGAGGACTGCACAGGGAGTGACTGGGTAATTGCTGGACTGCATGGGTACTACCAGGGGAATTGAAGGAGCGAATGAGAAGTGTGTAGGTGGTTAGAGGACTGCATGGGTAGTACACAGGGATTGTAGCAGTCAATGTGTTAGTGCCTGGATCATTGCATGACTTATTGGGTAGTGACTGGATGATTAGAGTACTGCGAGGAGAGTGCATGGTGAATTTATAAGTGCTTGGGTTTTGGCATAGTGATTGGATAAGGACATAGGACTGGCTGGGTGATTGGAGGACTGCATAAGTAGTACCAGGGAGATTACTGGACTGCATAGGTAGTCCTCAATGGATTGCAGCAGTGCATGTGTTAGTGACTGGATCATTGCATAAGTACATGGGTAGTGACTGGATGATTAGAGTGCTGCAAGGACAGTGCATGGTGATTTTATAACTGCTTGGGTTTTGGCGGAGTGATTGGATATGTACATAGTGCTGGCTGGGTGATTGGAGGAGTGCATGGGTAGTGACAGAGGGATTTCTGGAGTGCATGGGTACTACCTGGGTAATTGGAGGAGTGAATCAGTAGTGTGTAGGTGGTTAGAGGTCTGCATGGGAAGTGCTAAGGGGATTGTAGCAGTGCATGTGTTAGTGCCTGGGCCATTCCATGAGTACATGGGTACTGACGGGAAGACTAGAGTACTGCAAGGAGAGTGCATGGTGAATTTATAAGTGCTTAGGTTTTGGTGGAGTGATTGGATAAGTACATGGTGCTGGCTGGGTGATTGAAGGAGTGCATGGGTACTGACAGGGCGATGGCTAGACTGCATGGGTAGTGCTCAGGGTATTGTAGCAGTGCATGTGTTAGTGCATGGGTCATTGCATGAGTGCATGGGTACTGACTGGATGATTAGAGTATTTCAAGGAGAGTGCATGGTGAATTTATAAGTGCTTGGGTTTTGGCGGAGTGATTGGATAAGTACACACATGTCACATCAGTCCCGCCCTCCCTTCACCACTCTGCAAATGCACCCCCTGGCAGGTTTTAAGTTGGGGAATTAATTCCTTGACCTGAGGGTCCCTTGGGTCCAACTAGCCCATTAGGTACCTCCAGTAAGCCTACAGAGCTGCGTTGCAGAGAGGTGGTCCAAGGCCACGCCCCTTTTTACACCTCTCTGCAACGCAGCTCTGTGGCGCTTACTGGAGGTACCTGGTGTGCTATTTGGACCCAAGGGACCCTCAGGATTCATGGGGACTTAATCGGCCAAATTCGCGCTGGGTGCGCGAATCCGGCCGATTTTCTTTTTTTTATTTTTAAATGCTTTTTTGGGCCCTGGGGGTCCTTGTGGGACCCCCTGAGCAGGCCTAGGGGGTCAGGGTGTTTCTACCCTGCCCCCTTTTCTTGTTTTTTGTGTTTGTTTTTCTCTTTTCTTGTGACTCGGTTCATGGCTGCCAACACTTCCTGGTTTGGAGTGTTGACAGCCAATTAGAATAAAGCTCGTGGTCGGGAGGGTCCGCGGATCCTCCGTGCGTCTAGATATCGAAACTTTTATTTTTTGATTTTCTCAGCAACTACTGAACGGATTTACACCATTTAAAAAAAAGGACGCTTTCTGAACCAAGCACTACCTATTTGTCAAATTTGGTGTAATTCCGTTCAGCAGTTCGAGCTGTATCCGTGTCTAAATTTTCCTATGGGAAATTGATTTTCTGACCTCTTTTTTAAAAATTTCAGGAACTACTGAACAGATTTACACCATTTAACAAAGGGCTCTTTCTGGACCAAGGGCTGCTTTTTGCCAAATTTGGTGTAATTCCGTTCAGCAGTTCGGGCGTAGCCGTGTCTAAAGTCTCTATGGAAATAACATGGAGAAAACACGTTTTGGGACTCCCTTTCTCGGCCCCCGCTTGGCGAACACCCGAAACTTCAGATAGGAGCTGACCGGAGCGGGCCACAAATTTTGAGAATTTCGCGATGATTTGTCAAACGGCGCCAAGGCTATTGGGAAAAGAAAAATGCTTTTCCTATGGAAACTAGGTCCTAACTATAACTATCTACTGGCGACTGCCAGTAGATAATATATATAGATAATATATATTATCTACTGGTGGTCGCCAGTAGATAGTTATAGTTAGGACCTATTTTCCATAGGAAATTCGCAACATTCTATTTCCAATACCTTTGGCGCCGGTTGACGAATCTTCGTGAAATTTTCAAAACTTATGGCCCGCCTCCGGTCCGCTCCTATCTTGAAAGTTTCGGGGTGATTCATCAAGCGGGGGCCAAGAAAAAGGGGGTCCTAAAACGTGCTTTCCCATGCAATTTTCCATAAGAAACTTTAGACATGGCTACAGTCTCGAACTGCTGAACGGAATTACACCAAATTTGGCAAAGAGGTAGTTCTTGGTTCAGAAAGAACCCTTTTTGTTAAATGGTAAACCGTTCAGTAGTTGCTGAGAAAATCAAAAGTAAAAACACATATATATCTATGGGCACGGAGGATCCGCGCACCCTCCCGATCACGAGCTGTATGCTAATTGGCTGTCAACACTCCAAACCAGGAAGTGTTGGCAGCCATCTTGTGCCTCGGTAGAACTGAGCGATACAAAAGGGGATGATGGACGGAACGTTTGAGCCAATCAAACACTCACCCCCAGTCAACTGATCTGGGTTTAATCCATCATCATTCTTTAGCTCACTCCACCACCCCAGTTCAGACATGGCCATATGCAAATCAGTCTGACCCTGTGCCTCATGGGAACAGTCCAGCCCGAACTGCCAAGCCATGTCTTCCTGGACCGGAAACAAGCATCCTAGGACCGGTTTCTGGCATTCCAGCCGTCATCAGCCAGGCTTGCTTGAATCCAGTGGCAAAGTGAGCAAGGGACCCACGTCTGGGCATACCCCCGCCAACTTAGGGCGAACAAAGCGATACAAAAGGGGATGATGGACGGAACGCTTGAGCCAATCAAACACTCACCCCCAGTCAACTGATCTGGGTTTAATCCATCATCATTCTTTAGCTCACTCCACCACCCCAGTTCAGACATGGCCATATGCAAATCAGTCTGACCCTGTGCCTCATGGGAACAGTCCAGCCCGAACTGCCAAGCCATGTCTTCCCTGGACCGGAAACAAGCATCCTAGGACCGGTTTCTGGCATTCCAGCCGTCATCAGCCAGGCTTGCTTGAATCCAGTGGCAAAGTGAGCAAGGGACCCACGTCTGGGCATACCCCCGCCAACTTAGGGCGAACAAAGCGATACAAAAGGGGATGATGGACGGAACGCTTGAGCCAATCAAACACTCACCCCCAGTCAACTGATCTGGGTTTAATCCATCATCATTCTTTAGCTCACTCCACCACCCCAGTTCAGACATGGCCATATGCAAATCAGTCTGACCCTGTGCCTCATGGGAACAGTCCAGCCCGAACTGCCAAGCCATGTCTTCCCTGGACCGGAAACAAGCATCCTAGGACCGGTTTCTGGCATTCCAGCCGTCATCAGCCAGGCTTGCTTGAATCCAGTGGCAAAGTGAGCAAGGGACCCACGTCTGGGCATACCCCCGCCAACTTAGGGCGAACAAAGCGATACAAAAGGGGATGATGGACGGAACGCTTGAGCCAATCAAACACTCACCCCCAGTCAACTGATCTGGGTTTAATCCATCATCATTCTTTAGCTCACTCCACCACCCCAGTTCAGACATGGCCATATGCAAATCAGTCTGACCCTGTGCCTCATGGGAACAGTCCAGCCCGAACTGCCAAGCCATGTCTTCCCTGGACCGGAAACAAGCATCCTAGGACCGGTTTCTGGCATTCCAGCCGTCATCAGCCAGGCTTGCTTGAATCCAGTGGCAAAGTGAGCAAGGGACCCACGTCTGGGCATACCCCCGCCAACTTAGGGCGAACAAAGCGATACAAAAGGGGATGATGGACGGAACGCTTGAGCCAATCAAACACTCACCCCCAGTCAACTGATCTGGGTTTAATCCATCATCATTCTTTAGCTCACTCCACCACCCCAGTTCAGACATGGCCATATGCAAATCAGTCTGACCCTGTGCCTCATGGGAACAGTCCAGCCCGAACTGCCAAGCCATGTCTTCCCTGGACCGGAAACAAGCATCCTAGGACCGGTTTCTGGCATTCCAGCCGTCATCAGCCAGGCTTGCTTGAATCCAGTGGCAAAGTGAGCAAGGGACCCACGTCTGGGCATACCCCCGCCAACTTAGGGCGAACAAAGCGATACAAAAGGGGATGATGGACGGAACGCTTGAGCCAATCAAACACTCACCCCCAGTCAACTGATCTGGGTTTAATCCATCATCATTCTTTAGCTCACTCCACCACCCCAGTTCAGACATGGCCATATGCAAATCAGTCTGACCCTGTGCCTCATGGGAACAGTCCAGCCCGAACTGCCAAGCCATGTCTTCCCTGGACCGGAAACAAGCATCCTAGGACCGGTTTCTGGCATTCCAGCCGTCATCAGCCAGGCTTGCTTGAATCCAGTGGCAAAGTGAGCAAGGGACCCACGTCTGGGCATACCCCCGCCAACTTAGGGCGAACAAAGCGATACAAAAGGGGATGATGGACGGAACGCTTGAGCCAATCAAACACTCACCCCCAGTCAACTGATCTGGGTTTAATCCATCATCATTCTTTAGCTCACTCCACCACCCCAGTTCAGACATGGCCATATGCAAATCAGTCTGACCCTGTGCCTCATGGGAACAGTCCAGCCCGAACTGCCAAGCCATGTCTTCCCTGGACCGGAAACAAGCATCCTAGGACCGGTTTCTGGCATTCCAGCCGTCATCAGCCAGGCTTGCTTGAATCCAGTGGCAAAGTGAGCAAGGGACCCACGTCTGGGCATACCCCCGCCAACTTAGGGCGAACAAAGCGATACAAAAGGGGATGATGGACGGAACGCTTGAGCCAATCAAACACTCACCCCCAGTCAACTGATCTGGGTTTAATCCATCATCATTCTTTAGCTCACTCCACCACCCCAGTTCAGACATGGCCATATGCAAATCAGTCTGACCCTGTGCCTCATGGGAACAGTCCAGCCCGAACTGCCAAGCCATGTCTTCCCTGGACCGGAAACAAGCATCCTAGGACCGGTTTCTGGCATTCCAGCCGTCATCAGCCAGGCTTGCTTGAATCCAGTGGCAAAGTGAGCAAGGGACCCACGTCTGGGCATACCCCCGCCAACTTAGGGCGAACAAAGCGATACAAAAGGGGATGATGGACGGAACGCTTGAGCCAATCAAACACTCACCCCCAGTCAACTGATCTGGGTTTAATCCATCATCATTCTTTAGCTCACTCCACCACCCCAGTTCAGACATGGCCATATGCAAATCAGTCTGACCCTGTGCCTCATGGGAACAGTCCAGCCCGAACTGCCAAGCCATGTCTTCCCTGGACCGGAAACAAGCATCCTAGGACCGGTTTCTGGCATTCCAGCCGTCATCAGCCAGGCTTGCTTGAATCCAGTGGCAAAGTGAGCAAGGGACCCACGTCTGGGCATACCCCCGCCAACTTAGGGCGAACAAAGCGATACAAAAGGGGATGATGGACGGAACGCTTGAGCCAATCAAACACTCACCCCCAGTCAACTGATCTGGGTTTAATCCATCATCATTCTTTAGCTCACTCCACCACCCCAGTTCAGACATGGCCATATGCAAATCAGTCTGACCCTGTGCCTCATGGGAACAGTCCAGCCCGAACTGCCAAGCCATGTCTTCTCTGGACCGGAAACAAGCATCCTAGGACCGGTTTCTGGCATTCCAGCCGTCATCAGCCAGGCTTGCTTGAATCCAGTGGCAAAGTGAGCAAGGGACCCACGTCTGGGCATACCCCCGCCAACTTAGGGCGAACAAAGCGATACAAAAGGGGATGATGGACGGAACGCTTGAGCCAATCAAACACTCACCCCCAGTCAACTGATCTGGGTTTAATCCATCATCATTCTTTAGCTCACTCCACCACCCCAGTTCAGACATGGCCATATGCAAATCAGTCTGACCCTGTGCCTCATGGGAACAGTCCAGCCCGAACTGCCAAGCCATGTCTTCCCTGGACCGGAAACAAGCATCCTAGGACCGGTTTCTGGCATTCCAGCCGTCATCAGCCAGGCTTGCTTGAATCCAGTGGCAAAGTGAGCAAGGGACCCACGTCTGGGCATACCCCCGCCAACTTAGGGCGAACAAAGCGATACAAAAGGGGATGATGGACGGAACGCTTGAGCCAATCAAACACTCACCCCCAGTCAACTGATCTGGGTTTAATCCATCATCATTCTTTAGCTCACTCCACCACCCCAGTTCAGACATGGCCATATGCAAATCAGTCTGACCCTGTGCCTCATGGGAACAGTCCAGCCCGAACTGCCAAGCCATGTCTTCCCTGGACCGGAAACAAGCATCCTAGGACCGGTTTCTGGCATTCCAGCCGTCATCAGCCAGGCTTGCTTGAATCCAGTGGCAAAGTGAGCAAGGGACCCACGTCTGGGCATACCCCCGCCAACTTAGGGCGAACAAAGCGATACAAAAGGGGATGATGGACGGAACGCTTGAGCCAATCAAACACTCACCCCCAGTCAACTGATCTGGGTTTAATCCATCATCATTCTTTAGCTCACTCCACCACCCCAGTTCAGACATGGCCATATGCAAATCAGTCTGACCCTGTGCCTCATGGGAACAGTCCAGCCCGAACTGCCAAGCCATGTCTTCCCTGGACCGGAAACAAGCATCCTAGGACCGGTTTCTGGCATTCCAGCCGTCATCAGCCAGGCTTGCTTGAATCCAGTGGCAAAGTGAGCAAGGGACCCACGTCTGGGCATACCCCCGCCAACTTAGGGCGAACAAAGCGATACAAAAGGGGATGATGGACGGAACGCTTGAGCCAATCAAACACTCACCCCCAGTCAACTGATCTGGGTTTAATCCATCATCATTCTTTAGCTCACTCCACCACCCCAGTTCAGACATGGCCATATGCAAATCAGTCTGACCCTGTGCCTCATGGGAACAGTCCAGCCCGAACTGCCAAGCCATGTCTTCCCTGGACCGGAAACAAGCATCCTAGGACCGGTTTCTGGCATTCCAGCCGTCATCAGCCAGGCTTGCTTGAATCCAGTGGCAAAGTGAGCAAGGGACCCACGTCTGGGCATACCCCCGCCAACTTAGGGCGAACAAAGCGATACAAAAGGGGATGATGGACGGAACGCTTGAGCCAATCAAACACTCACCCCCAGTCAACTGATCTGGGTTTAATCCATCATCATTCTTTAGCTCACTCCACCACCCCAGTTCAGACATGGCCATATGCAAATCAGTCTGACCCTGTGCCTCATGGGAACAGTCCAGCCCGAACTGCCAAGCCATGTCTTCCCTGGACCGGAAACAAGCATCCTAGGACCGGTTTCTGGCATTCCAGCCGTCATCAGCCAGGCTTGCTTGAATCCAGTGGCAAAGTGAGCAAGGGACCCACGTCTGGGCATACCCCCGCCAACTTAGGGCGAACAAAGCGATACAAAAGGGGATGATGGACGGAACGCTTGAGCCAATCAAACACTCACCCCCAGTCAACTGATCTGGGTTTAATCCATCATCATTCTTTAGCTCACTCCACCACCCCAGTTCAGACATGGCCATATGCAAATCAGTCTGACCCTGTGCCTCATGGGAACAGTCCAGCCCGAACTGCCAAGCCATGTCTTCCCTGGACCGGAAACAAGCATCCTAGGACCGGTTTCTGGCATTCCAGCCGTCATCAGCCAGGCTTGCTTGAATCCAGTGGCAAAGTGAGCAAGGGACCCACGTCTGGGCATACCCCCGCCAACTTAGGGCGAACAAAGCGATACAAAAGGGGATGATGGACGGAACGCTTGAGCCAATCAAACACTCACCCCCAGTCAACTGATCTGGGTTTAATCCATCATCATTCTTTAGCTCACTCCACCACCCCAGTTCAGACATGGCCATATGCAAATCAGTCTGACCCTGTGCCTCATGGGAACAGTCCAGCCCGAACTGCCAAGCCATGTCTTCCCTGGACCGGAAACAAGCATCCTAGGACCGGTTTCTGGCATTCCAGCCGTCATCAGCCAGGCTTGCTTGAATCCAGTGGCAAAGTGAGCAAGGGACCCACGTCTGGGCATACCCCCGCCAACTTAGGGCGAACAAAGCGATACAAAAGGGGATGATGGACGGAACGCTTGAGCCAATCAAACACTCACCCCCAGTCAACTGATCTGGGTTTAATCCATCATCATTCTTTAGCTCACTCCACCACCCCAGTTCAGACATGGCCATATGCAAATCAGTCTGACCCTGTGCCTCATGGGAACAGTCCAGCCCGAACTGCCAAGCCATGTCTTCCCTGGACCGGAAACAAGCATCCTAGGACCGGTTTCTGGCATTCCAGCCGTCATCAGCCAGGCTTGCTTGAATCCAGTGGCAAAGTGAGCAAGGGACCCACGTCTGGGCATACCCCCGCCAACTTAGGGCGAACAAAGCGATACAAAAGGGGATGATGGACGGAACGCTTGAGCCAATCAAACACTCACCCCCAGTCAACTGATCTGGGTTTAATCCATCATCATTCTTTAGCTCACTCCACCACCCCAGTTCAGACATGGCCATATGCAAATCAGTCTGACCCTGTGCCTCATGGGAACAGTCCAGCCCGAACTGCCAAGCCATGTCTTCCCTGGACCGGAAACAAGCATCCTAGGACCGGTTTCTGGCATTCCAGCCGTCATCAGCCAGGCTTGCTTGAATCCAGTGGCAAAGTGAGCAAGGGACCCACGTCTGGGCATACCCCGCCAACTTAGGGCGAACAAAGCGATACAAAAGGGGATGATGGACGGAACGCTTGAGCCAATCAAACACTCACCCCCAGTCAACTGATCTGGGTTTAATCCATCATCATTCTTTAGCTCACTCCACCACCCCAGTTCAGACATGGCCATATGCAAATCAGTCTGACCCTGTGCCTCATGGGAACAGTCCAGCCCGAACTGCCAAGCCATGTCTTCCCTGGACCGGAAACAAGCATCCTAGGACCGGTTTCTGGCATTCCAGCCGTCATCAGCCAGGCTTGCTTGAATCCAGTGGCAAAGTGAGCAAGGGACCCACGTCTGGGCATACCCCGCCAACTTAGGGCGAACAAAGCGATACAAAAGGGGATGATGGACGGAACGTTTGAGCCAATCAAACACTCACCCCCAGTCAACTGATCTGGGTTTAATCCATCATCATTCTTTAGCTCACTCCACCACCCCAGTTCAGACATGGCCATATGCAAATCAGTCTGACCCTGTGCCTCATGGGAACAGTCCAGCCCGAACTGCCAAGCCATGTCTTCCCTGGACCGGAAACAAGCATCCTAGGACCGGTTTCTGGCATTCCAGCCGTCATCAGCCAGGCTTGCTTGAATCCAGTGGCAAAGTGAGCAAGGGACCCACGTCTGGGCATACCCCCGCCAACTTAGGGCGAACAAAGCGATACAAAAGGGGATGATGGACGGAACGTTTGAGCCAATCAAACACTCACCCCCAGTCAACTGATCTGGGTTTAATCCATCATCATTCTTTAGCTCACTCCACCACCCCAGTTCAGACATGGCCATATGCAAATCAGTCTGACCCTGTGCCTCATGGGAACAGTCCAGCCCGAACTGCCAAGCCATGTCTTCCCTGGACCGGAAACAAGCATCCTAGGACCGGTTTCTGGCATTCCAGCCGTCATCAGCCAGGCTTGCTTGAATCCAGTGGCAAAGTGAGCAAGGGACCCACGTCTGGGCATACCCCGCCAACTTAGGGCGAACAAAGCTGATACAAAAGGGATGATGGACGGAACGCTTGAGCCAATCAAACACTCACCCCCAGTCAACTGATCTGGGTTTAATCCATCATCATTCTTTAGCTCACTCCACCACCCCAGTTCAGACATGGCCATATGCAAATCAGTCTGACCCTGTGCCTCATGGGAACAGTCCAGCCCGAACTGCCAAGCCATGTCTTCCCTGGACCGGAAACAAGCATCCTAGGACCGGTTTCTGGCATTCCAGCCGCCATCAGCCAGGCTTGCTTGAATCCAGTGGCAAAGTGAGCAAGGGACCCACGTCTGGGCATACCCCCGCCAACTTAGGGCGAACAAAGCGATACAAAAGGGATGATGGACGGAACGCTTGAGCCAATCAAACACTCACCCCCAGTCAACTGATCTGGGTTTAATCCATCATCATTCTTTAGCTCACTCCACCACCCCAGTTCAGACATGGCCATATGCAAATCAGTCTGACCCTGTGCCTCATGGGAACAGTCCAGCCCGAACTGCCAAGCCATGTCTCCTCCATCATCCCCTTTTGTATCGCTTTGTTCGCCTCCTAAGTTGGCGGGGGTATGCCCAGACGTGGGTCCCTTGCTCACTTTGCCACTGGATTCAAGCAAGCCTGGCTGATGACGGCTGGAATGCCAGAAACCGGTCCTAGGATGCTTGTTTCCGGTCCAGGGAAGACATGGCTTGGCAGTTCGGGCTGGACTGTTCCCATGAGGCACAGGGTCAGACTGATTTGCATATGGCCATGTCTGAACTGGGGTGGTGGAGTGAGCTAAAGAATGATGATGGATTAAACCCAGATCAGTTGACTGGGGGTGAGTGTTTGATTGGCTCAAACGTTCCGTCCATCATCCCCTTTTGTATCGCTTTGTTCGCCCTAAGTTGGCGGGGTATGCCCAGACGTGGGTCCCTTGCTCACTTTGCCACTGGATTCAAGCAAGCCTGGCTGATGACGGCTGGAATGCCAGAAACCGGTCCTAGGATGCTTGTTTCCGGTCCAGGGAAGACATGGCTTGGCAGTTCGGGCTGGACTGTTCCCATGAGGCACAGGGTCAGACTGATTTGCATATGGCCATGTCTGAACTGGGGTGGTGGAGTGAGCTAAAGAATGATGATGGATTAAACCCAGATCAGTTGACTGGGGGTGAGTGTTTGATTGGCTCAAACGTTCCGTCCATCATCCCCTTTTGTATCGCTTTGTTCGCCCTAAGTTGGCGGGGGTATGCCCAGACGTGGGTCCCTTGCTCACTTTGCCACTGGATTCAAGCAAGCCTGGCTGATGACGGCTGGAATGCCAGAAACCGGTCCTAGGATGCTTGTTTCCGGTCCAGGGAAGACATGGCTTGGCAGTTCGGGCTGGACTGTTCCCATGAGGCACAGGGTCAGACTGATTTGCATATGGCCATGTCTGAACTGGGGTGGTGGAGTGAGCTAAAGAATGATGATGGATTAAACCCAGATCAGTTGACTGGGGTGAGTGTTTGATTGGCTCAAACGTTCCGTCCATCATCCCCTTTTGTATCGCTTGTTCGCCCTAAGTTGGCGGGGTATGCCCAGACGTGGGTCCCTTGCTCACTTTGCCACTGGATTCAAGCAAGCCTGGCTGATGACGGCTGGAATGCCAGAAACCGGTCCTAGGATGCTTGTTTCCGGTCCAGGGAAGACATGGCTTGGCAGTTCGGGCTGGACTGTTCCCATGAGGCACAGGGTCAGACTGATTTGCATATGGCCATGTCTGAACTGGGGTGGTGGAGTGAGCTAAAGAATGATGATGGATTAAACCCAGATCAGTTGACTGGGGGTGAGTGTTTGATTGGCTCAAACGCTCCGGCCCATCATCCCCTTTTGTATCGCTTTGTTCGCCCTAGGTTGGCGGGGGTATGCCCAGACGTGGGTCCCTTGCTCACTTTGCCACTGGATTCAAGCAAGCCTGGCTGATGACGGCTGGAATGCCAGAAACCGGTCCTAGGATGCTTGTTTCCGGTCCAGGGAAGACATGGCTTGGCAGTTCGGGCTGGACTGTTCCCATGAGGCACAGGGTCAGACTGATTTGCATATGGCCATGTCTGAACTGGGGTGGTGGAGTGAGCTAAAGAATGATGATGGATTAAACCCAGATCAGTTGACTGGGGTGAGTGTTTGATTGGCTCAAACGTTCCGTCCATCATCCCCTTTTGTATCGCTTTGTTCGCCCCTAAGTTGGCGGGGGTATGCCCAGACGTGGGTCCCTTGCTCACTTTGCCACTGGATTCAAGCAAGCCTGGCTGATGACGGCTGGAATGCCAGAAACCGGTCCTAGGATGCTTGTTTCCGGTCCAGGGAAGACATGGCTTGGCAGTTCGGGCTGGACTGTTCCCATGAGGCACAGGGTCAGACTGATTTGCATATGGCCATGTCTGAACTGGGGTGGTGGAGTGAGCTAAAGAATGATGATGGATTAAACCCAGATCAGTTGACTGGGGGTGAGTGTTTGATTGGCCTCAAACGTTCCGTCCATCATCCCCTTTTGTATCGCTTTGTTCGCCTCTAAGTTGGCGGGGGTATGCCCAGACGTGGGTCCCTTGCTCACTTTGCCACTGGATTCAAGCAAGCCTGGCTGATGACGGCTGGAATGCCAGAAACCGGTCCTAGGATGCTTGTTTCTGGTCCAGGGAAGACATGGCTTGGCAGTTCGGGCTGGACTGTTCCCATGAGGCACAGGGTCAGACTGATTTGCATATGGCCATGTCTGAACTGGGGTGGTGGAGTGAGCTAAAGAATGATGATGGATTAAACCCAGATCAGTTGACTGGGGGTGAGTGTTTGATTGGCTCAAACGCTCCGTCCATCATCCCCTTTTGTATCGCTTTGTTCGCCTCTAAGTTGGCGGGGGTATGCCCAGACGTGGGTCCCTTGCTCACTTTGCCACTGGATTCAAGCAAGCCTGGCTGATGACGGCTGGAATGCCAGAAACCGGTCCTAGGATGCTTGTTTCCGGTCCAGGGAAGACATGGCTTGGCAGTTCGGGCTGGACTGTTCCCATGAGGCACAGGGTCAGACTGATTTGCATATGGCCATGTCTGAACTGGGGTGGTGGAGTGAGCTAAAGAATGATGATGGATTAAACCCAGATCAGTTGACTGGGGGTGAGTGTTTGATTGGCTCAAACGCTCCGTCCATCATCCCCTTTGTATCGCTTTGTTCGCCCTAAGTTGGCGGGGGTATGCCCAGACGTGGGTCCCTTGCTCACTTTGCCACTGGATTCAAGCAAGCCTGGCTGATGACGGCTGGAATGCCAGAAACCGGTCCTAGGATGCTTGTTTCCGGTCCAGGGAAGACATGGCTTGGCAGTTCGGGCTGGACTGTTCCCATGAGGCACAGGGTCAGACTGATTTGCATATGGCCATGTCTGAACTGGGGTGGTGGAGTGAGCTAAAGAATGATGATGGATTAAACCCAGATCAGTTGACTGGGGGTGAGTGTTTGATTGGCTCAAACGCTCCGTCCATCATCCCCTTTTGTATCGCTTTGTTCGCCCTAAGTTGGCGGGGGTATGCCCAGACGTGGGTCCCTTGCTCACTTTGCCACTGGATTCAAGCAAGCCTGGCTGATGACGGCTGGAATGCCAGAAACCGGTCCTAGGATGCTTGTTTCCGGTCCAGGGAAGACATGGCTTGGCAGTTCGGGCTGGACTGTTCCCATGAGGCACAGGGTCAGACTGATTTGCATATGGCCATGTCTGAACTGGGGTGGTGGAGTGAGCTAAAGAATGATGATGGATTAAACCCAGATCAGTTGACTGGGGTGAGTGTTTGATTGGCTCAAACGCTCCGGTCCATCATCCCCTTTTGTATCGCTTTGTTCGCCTCTAAGTTGGCGGGGGTATGCCCAGACGTGGGTCCCTTGCTCACTTTGCCACTGGATTCAAGCAAGCCTGGCTGATGACGGCTGGAAATGCCAGAAACCGGTCCTAGGATGCTTGTTTCCGGTCCAGGGAAGACATGGCTTGGCAGTTCGGGCTGGACTGTTCCCATGAGGCACAGGGTCAGACTGATTTGCATATGGCCATGTCTGAACTGGGGTGGTGGAGTGAGCTAAAGAATGATGATGGATTAAACCCAGATCAGTTGACTGGGGGTGAGTGTTTGATTGGCTCAAACGTCTCCGTCCATCATCCCCTTTGTATCGCTTTGTTCGCCCCTAAGTTGGCGGGGTATGCCCAGACGTGGGTCCCTTGCTCACTTTGCCACTGGATTCAAGCAAGCCTGGCTGATGACGGCTGGAATGCCAGAAACCGGTCCTAGGATGCTTTGTTTCCGGTCCAGGGAAGACATGGCTTGGCAGTTCGGGCTGGACTGTTCCCATGAGGCACAGGGTCAGACTGATTTGCATATGGCCATGTCTGAACTGGGGTGGTGGAGTGAGCTAAAGAATGATGATGGATTAAACCCAGATCAGTTGACTGGGGGTGAGTGTTTGATTGGCTCAAACGCTCCGCCCATCATCCCCTTTTGTATCGCTTTGTTCGCCCTAAGTTGGCGGGGGTATGCCCAGACGTGGGTCCCTTGCTCACTTTGCCACTGGATTCAAGCAAGCCTGGCTGATGACGGCTGGAATGCCAGAAACCGGTCCCAGGATGCTTGTTTCCGGTCCAGGGAAGACATGGCTTGGCAGTTCGGGCTGGACTGTTCCCATGAGGCACAGGGTCAGACTGATTTGCATATGGCCATGTCTGAACTGGGGTGGTGGAGTGAGCTAAAGAATGATGATGGATTAAACCCAGATCAGTTGACTCGGGTGAGTGTTTGATTGGCTCAAACGCTCCGTCCATCATCCCCTTTTTGTATCGCTTTGTTCGCCCTAAGTTGGCGGGGTATGCCCAGACGTGGGTCCCTTGCTCACTTTGCCACTGGATTCAAGCAAGCCTGGCTGATGACGGCTGGAATGCCAGAAACCGGTCCTAGGATGCTTGTTTCCGGTCCAGGGAAGACATGGCTTGGCAGTTCGGGCTGGACTGTTCCCATGAGGCACAGGGTCAGACTGATTTGCATATGGCCATGTTCTGAACTGGGGTGGTGGAGTGAGCTAAAGAATGATGATGGATTAAACCCAGATCAGTTGACTGGGGTGAGTGTTTGATTGGCTCAAACGCTCCGCTCCATCATCCCCTTTTGTATCGCTTTGTTCGCCCTAAGTTGGCGGGGGTATGCCCAGACGTGGGTCCCTTGCTCACTTTGCCACTGGATTCAAGCAAGCCTGGCTGATGACGGCTGGAATGCCAGAAACCGGTCCTAGGATGCTTGTAGTAACACGTAACTGAACCACACACTA